>JAYKAV010003061.1:86946-122540 GCA_035582835.1 Phoebastria nigripes
GGAAGGAAAAAGGGAGACGGAAGGAAAAAGGGAGACGGAAGGAAAAAGGGAGACGGAAGGAAAAAGGGAGACCAAAAAACCGAATCAAACTATTTCTGATACTCTATACACTCAACAAGGTATATATTTTTCTTTTAAAGTGACTAAACAGCTTCCACCAAAGTTTAAATGAAAACTTTAATATATTTATTTTTATACATTCTAAAAGCAGAAATTAAAAAAAAAAAAAAATCAATCAAAATTAAGACCAACGTTAAATATACATATACAACAGGTCTGTAGCACAAGTATTTGACTATGCTGTGAAAAGGTTAGACAAGTAATCATAAGAGTTATGTGGGTTCAAAACTATTAGCAATGATTAACATTAACATGACAAAGAAGAGATTCCTGCTATGTTATAATCATTCTTGTCTGTTAATAAAAGATTTTAAAATATTTGGCTTTTTTTTGATTGATTTTTTAAAATATACAGCTTTTTACTGCATTTATGTATAGGGTTGGGTTTTTTTTTCCCCCACACCTGAACATTTAGAAGAAAATCTTTCATTTCTCCACACTTCAGGTTCTTGCACACTGAATATGTATTCGAGTTTTCAGGCTGGCATAGTCAGAAGTGACTGCATTTAAACAATAATTCTTTGTTTAAATTTACTCAATTGCTTTCCACCAAGAAAAGACTGATAGTCTCCTATAGCTACCTTTTAAAAATCAGGTAAGTAATCATCCTTGAAAAAGTATAATAACGAGATGGTTTGTTCGTTGTTATCCATTTCCTGACAAATTCTGCTACTCCAGATCACCAGTCAAGGACACGGAGGATTTTGCAGAATGAAAATGATATATGAGTATTTTAAATCAAGACAGAAACCTTTGAAAGCTTATTTCAATACTATCACCATAAAAAACAAACTGCTAAGTTTCGCTCCAACAAGTCATCTCCTCCTCTCACTTTTCCATTATATTTCCTGATAAGAGAAAAGACATACCACTTAACTTTAAAATCTAACTCTCAACAGTCCTTCAGGGGAAATCTGACTTAAATGTTTCCTAATATACAGTCTGCAAGTTTGCACATGTTATTTATTCAAACGTTTCTTCAATTGTTCTAGATGCCTTGCATCAACATCCTGAAGAACTAATACAGTGGCTTTAGACTGAAGTGGATTAAATTCTATAGTCATCAAACAGCAGAGATCTATCAGTTGTTTTTGACATTTCTCTAAACCATCCTTAAGCTTCAGATGTAAAGCTGGATCCTTTTTCAGCCTAATCATTTCAGGCACTGAAAAGCCAATCAAACTTGTTAGAATATCATCAGCAAAATCTACTTCAAGATAAGCTGAACCATCAGAAATTTTTGCCTTTATACCCCAGGACCCATTGCTGCTTGTGAGGTTTCCAGTGAGAGTAACAAGAAAACACTTAACTTTCAGAATTGTAACAGTTTCTGGTTTTTTTGCAAGCAGAAGGGAAATATATGTGAAAGGTGGAGAATCCAAATCTAAATGTGCCTCTACCGCTCTGCAAAGAAAGGTCTGTGAATCATGCTTCTGCTGATCTACTTCTGGATCCATTTTTGAGAAAATTACAGGATCATCATTTAACGGCCTGCTGTCAGAAGTGTGCTGGGATTTACATCTGCTCTCATCTAGGTCTGTATCATTCTGCCTTTCTTCAGGAGGATTTTCCGAAGAAAAAGCTGCAGAACTGTAGGTCTGATGTACGCTCTTGTGCTGTGGAAAGCTACTCATACTAGTTCCATCTCCATCAAATACTGTTCTTCCAAAAGTCTTTTGCTTGCTGGTAGCTTCTACAGGCTTATCTTTTTCATTCACATCAGCTTTTTCACAAGTGCCATTTAAAGATGAATTGCAGGAGCTTCTAGATGTATGTGGAAGTCTCTCAGTAATTAAACCTATATTTCTGTTCATGACCACTGGCGGCACTTCTTCCAGCTCTCTTTGCATCTCTTCTTCCAGAAGAAAGTCATCTTCTAAAGGAAAGTAATTTAAAAAGCCATCAACATATTCTATGGGAGGTGAAACTTGTTCATCTGAATGAGGCAAAGGACTTCCAGATTCCCGTAGCAAAACATTTCCATTGTGTGTAGTCAGTGAACCTGAGGTTGTACTAAAATTGTTGCTTCTACTGCAGTATCCGCTTTCTAAAGATGTTCTGTTGTTTAAAGTAAATTCATTATTTTCATCAAGACTGGCTAAAAGCTCTTCATCCGAAGGGCCTAGAGTTTGTTCTAATTCATCTACAGACCTTGCAACAATTTGGTCATGACCAGCTTGTCCAACAGAATTAGGGTTTTCAGCTTCTCCAACTAATCTAGCAAGGACTCTTTCCTGAGAATACTCCTCCAAAAGAGCATCCACTTCACCCCCCAACAGTTTCACATTTTCTGGTTTAAGCAGAAGGACTCCAAGACGATATGCAGTATTACCCTGTACAGTGATTTTTGTTCCAGGAGGAAGATTACAGTGGAGGACAGGCACTGGTTGATACTCCATGCCCTGAATTTGATGTATCCCATCAGTTAGTTGCAGCATCAGCATTCGAGTAGACTTTGCTTCCCAGGGCTTCTGGAATGCCTGAGTACTGGCTGTTACTTCTTCATTTGCAGTATTTTTCCCTCTTAGCTTCTGCAACTGGGAATATGCTGGCTGGCTAACATCAACCAGCGAATCAATCTGTATGGAGTAGAAGCCTGACAACTCACCTTTGGGAGCATCTAAGATGCAGTCAGGCAAAATGGGATATTCCAAATCTCTTAGATCGGTAAGAAGCCATTGCTCAAATACCTGCCTGTTAATCTGAGCTTGACTTAAGTTACTACCAGTATTTTCTTCCTGGATCCAACTAATACATGCTTCCAGCCATGTCAAAGGAACTTTAACATGCCACGTTGATGAAAGCCAAGTTTCCACTCTTGCTGCAATGTTAGATGTAGACATTTTCTTTTAAGTTGAGAGAGTGAATTCCCTAGAACAAAACCCAAAAAGACAAATTTACTTTTCTGACAACAGCTAAAGTTATGACAAGGTTCTCGCTCGTATTATGAGTTTGCTCTCAATTCAAAGTTCTGCTATTCTAAGTGGCAATTTAAATTAAAAACACTTCTACAGATACTAAAAATAAACATGCATTTCCAATATTTAGTGTTTCAGTCGGCATAAAAAGTATGTGCAGTTTACTCATCATGGAGTATCAGGGAAGTATGGAGACTTCTACAAGCAAGCCTGCTTGGTGACTTCTCCTTTTCTGTTGATTTAATTAGAAACATACCACTGAAATCCTTTTGTTATGGATGGAGAGTGAATGGATGAAAAAAAAAACAAAACAGAAGCAGGTTGTTATATATATGTCCTCTGTTTTTTTTGGTTTTATTTCTGTGGGTTTAGTTTACTTTAGAAAGTTTAGTTTACTTTAGAAATTGACCTGAGAAGTTATTTGCCCGTTTCATCAGCACTGTTATAATAAGAAGAGACCCCATCTACAACAGAAGCTGGGATCTGTCAGCACTTGTATCACAGGGGTGACTTTTACACTGTAACTGCATGAAAGCTTTGTACCCAACAACAGAAAGCTAGCTTGAAACATCACTGTTAGCTAGAGACCCAGTCCAGGGTTTGGCTGCAATAGCACCAAGTCTTGGCAGTCATCATCTTGGGAACATTAGTGGCTAATAAGCTCTAGCTTCCTGTTAGTTTAGGAAGTAGCTATGCACTTAGGGAAGGGAAGGGAATCGTTCAGTTGGAAGGGATCTACAACAATCATCTAGTCCAACTGCCTGACCAATTCAGGGCTGACCAAAAGTTAAGGCATGTTATTAAGGGCATTGTCCAAATGCCTCTTAAACACTGACAGGCTTGGGGCACCAACCATCTCTCTAGGAAGCCTGTTCCAGTGTTTGACCACCCTCTTGGTAAAGAAATGCTTCCTAATGYCCAGTCTAAACCTCCCCTGGCACAGCTTTGAACCATTCCCGTGTGTCCCATCACCACATCCCAGGGAGAGGAGATCAGCACCTCCCTCTCCACTTCCCCTCCTCAGGAAGCTGTAGAGAGCAATGAGGTCGCCCCTCAGCCTCCTTCTCTCCAAACTAGACAAGCCCAAAGTTCTTAGCCACAGGACATTCCTTCCAGCCCTTTCACCAGCTTTGCTGCCCTCTTCTGGATGCATTCAAGGACCTTCACATCCTTCTTAAATTGTGGGGCCCAGAACTGCACACAGTACTCCAGGTGAGGCCGCACCAACGTGGAATACAGCGGGACAATCACCTCTTTTGACCAGCTGATTATGCTGTGTTTGATGCACCCCAGGATGCGGTTTGCCCTCTTGGCTGCCAGGGCACACTGCTGGATCGCATTGAGCCTGCTGTCAACCAGCACCCCCAGATCCCTTTCTGCTGGGCTGCTCTCCAGCCGTTCCTCTCCCAATTTATACTTGTGTCCGGCATTACTCCATCCTAGGTGCAGAATCTGGCATTTGGACTTGTTAAATTTCATCCCATTAATCATAGCCCAATGCTCCAATCTATCTAGATCCCCCTGCAAGGCCTCTGGTCCCTCAAGAGAGTCAACAGCACCTGCCAGTTTGGTATCATCAGCAAACTTGCTAATGGCGCATTCAACTCCTGCATCCAGATCATTGATACATATATTGAAGAGATATTAGGCTGCCTAACTGTGTCTGAATCATGTTTAAGCCCTTAGAAAGGACAACCAAGGAGCTCAACCTCCCTACAGAGTGCAATGAAAACAAAAATTACTCTAAGAATAGTTAAGAAACACCAGGTTTGGGGGTTTTTGCCACTAGAACTTGCAGCGAAGAAAAACCACCCCGCCTCCAAGCTCTCGCCAAAGCTACACCACTCAGAAGACACCGTGCGGTTACCTAACCAAAGTAACGCGCCAGCCTGCCACTCGCGCGGCGCTGCCTCCGCAGGCCGGGGCCCTGACGGGCGCCGAGGAGAGGGGAGATGAGGCGGGGTAGAGTGGGGGGTCGCACCCCCACAGCCCCTCGGAGGGGCCGAACCGCTTTCCCCCGCCCCGCCCCACCCGCAGCTGAGCCGCCTGCACTTACCGGGGCGAGCAGGCGGTGCCGGCGAGGCAGCCCCGGCTCCCACCGCCGGGGGTCGGGGGGAAGAGGGCGCGGCCGTTCTCCTCGCGCAGCCTCCCAAAAACCCCGCGCGCCCCAGCARCCAATAGGAGGCGCGCGTTGCGCGCGCTTTTAAGCATCGCGAGAGCCCCGCCCCCCACCCCCCCCCCGGCCAACGAGCGCAAGGCGGGGTTTTCGCAGACGCCATTTTCTCTTCCTACCACCAAGGTCGCTCTCGCTCTCCTTTGCCGCCCCCCGCTGCCTGCACCGCTTCCATCGCGGCTCCCGCCGGGCAGGTAAGAGGACCAACCGGCCGCGGCGCGGCGGTGCGGGGCGGGTGGCGCTGCGCTCCTCCCGGCGGCCGGGCCTGTCTCGCCTTGGCCCTCACGGAGGGCGGGGCGAAGCAGGGGGCCGCCCCCCACCCTGACGGGCAGCGGCCTGACCCAATGGGACGGCGGCGGGCCCGCGCAGGGGGGAAGCGGCGGGGCCAATCGCCGGGTGGCGCTGGTGGATGTGTGCGTTGGCGGTGGGGGCTGCTCCCCTTTCTCTCCGTACGCGGTGGGGCCGGCGGCGGGCGCAGGTACGCGCAGCCCGCGGCGAGGTGTAGCCGGGGCCGGCGAGGAGGGGGCGCTGCGCGCGCGCTGGGGGAGGGGGGGACATACAGGCCAGGCCGGGCCTTGCTGGGGCCAGCGGAGCTGCCGCCGTGCCCCTCTCGGCGCCGTGGCGTGACACAGCGATGCGGGAGGCCCACGCCTCCCCTGTCGCGGGGCCTCTACCCCTGGGATCCGCCGCCGTGCCCCGGGATTGCCGTGGGCTCCCGCCGCCGCCGCGCCCCGGGACTGCCGTGGGCTCCCGCAGGGACGGCGGTGGAATGGGGTGAGCGCTGCGTGGAGAAGGCGGAGACGGGGATGTCGCCGCCTCAGCTGACGCTGGGGGTAGCCCCTCAGGTGCCCGGGGGCAGTCTGGGGGCCCCACGGGCCCAGCTCGCCCCGAGGGGAAGGCGAGAGGGGTGGCCACTGTGCCTGCGGGCGGCCCTAGGCCCTGTGGCCCAGCCAGCGTGGCTCCCGGAGGGGTGCGGCGGAGGCCGGCAGCGCTAGCGGGTGCTCTCTAAGGGCGGGGGAGCGGCCGCCGCCGCCTTCCTGCGCCCGCCCTTGGTAACTCTGTGCCCGGGGCGAGTTGTCGGGAATTATGGCGGGCGGAGGGGAGGGCGCTCTCGGCCGCGGCCTGCGCGGAGGCGGCCGCGGGAGGCCGACTGGGGAGAGCCCCACGTCGCGGCCCGCTTCTTTCGGGGGCGGTCGCGACGGCGGCGGAGCCCCCTTGGCGGCGAGGCTGTCCCGCTCCGCTGGCTGCGCTGGGGCTCGGGCCGCCGGGCGGCTCCTTTGTGTCTCCTTGGGCAGAGGGGGGTAAATCTCCCTGCGACCGCGTGGTGGTGGTGGCTTTTCCGCTCCCGGCTCCGCCTAGCAGCGGGCAGGCGCCATTACAGCGGCCGCCATTTCTGCTGGTCCCTGCCGCCGGGGAGGTGAGGCCGGGGCTGCCGGAGTTATGTAACGCCTCCGCTCCCCCGCCGGCAGCCAGCCGGGCTCGCTGCCGCGGCGGGCGGGCAGCGGAGGCCGTGCTGGCGGCGCGGCGTGCGCCCGGCCCGCAGCGAGAGAGGCGGGCGGGAAGAGCCGCTGCGCCCCGGAGGGAGCGGGACTGAGGCGCGCCGGCGTTTCCCAGCTCTTGTCTTATGTTTGTGGTAGCTGGTGCCGCCTCCCGCCTTTCGTGGCCGCTTTATCCTTTCGGTGTTTATAAAAACATGGCATTAGTCAGTTTAGTCCCGCGAGCTCGATGTACCCAGCAGAGCGCGGTAATTGAGAGCACCTTGGGTACACGCGGCTAGGGGACGTTTGGCTAGGCGGGTTAAATACACGCGACTAGAGGAGACTAAGCCCCGAACAGTATATTACAGTTCACTCCCCGCAGCCCTAAAATTCTTGGGATGGTTGGAAATAGAATAACCGGGGTCCGAAAGGGCTATTTAAACCGTATAAAAGTGCCCGGCCCCTCCCTACTCTCCCCTGCGTAACAGCGTTTTGCCAACGTCTGGCTGAGATTTCGCTACCATTAAATCTGTGTGTGTCCGTTAGCTCACTTTTAAGTGCCTGGAAAGACCAGCGYGTGTTGGGAAGGCAGTGCCTGCTGTTAGCCTGTACAAGCAGGGCAACAATTACAAATAAACAGCTGGCTGAGAGTATGTTAAAAAACTTAAATGCACCTCGTTTTTTTTTCCTTTGTGGCTACCGGCATGTCTGGCTACCATTTGTTGAGGCAATGGAAATTAAAAATATAAGGAGGAAATACATGATTATTTGGCTGTGTTACCTGTAAAAACACTTTTTTTAAGAGAACAGGTTGCAAAATTATTTCTTTTGTCTAGACTTCTCTCTAATGTGACTTACTAGTATTCCGAGATCAACTTAACAAAAGCAGGTCACAAATAAGATACCTATTTCAGAAAATCATAGTGAACTTCAGCTGCTTTTGAGGTTCTTGGTTGTGTGTGTGCAGAGGATTATATGTAACTACAGAGGGGGTATTTTTAAAAGATTTTTTTTCCAGTGTGGCTAGAAGTTGTAACTTGTCTTTTGTTCATCTATTATACTTGAGTGGAAGGCATGCTAAAATGCCTACTAGTACGTTGGTAGAGAATTTATAAAACTAATGCTGGCAATTACCATAATAGGACTGGTTTTTTGTTTAAATTGTTTAGAACTAAACAGCAGAGGCAGATTGTTACGTAGTGTCCTTTAAAAAGTAAATCCAAGGCATGTATCATATAACATGTTGAAAATAAGAGCTGGATGCAAGTTCACTTTAAATATCTGAAAATAATTTTTAGTAAATGTGGTTACTTAAAATTAGCATTTGCCCAAAAACTGTAATTCAGACAGTAATTGTTTATCTGTAAGTTTACAGTCTTCTCTTTTATCTCCTTTTAAGGCGATATTTTATCTCCTTTTAAGTTTTAAGACTTTTCTTTTATCTCCTCTTAGTGGTGTGTTTAGCCTGGGTATGCTTTCTCTTTTATAAAGAAAAACTTTGCAGCAGAAACTCAGGTCAGACTTCTGGTTTTTGGCTGTAGTGAGAATCAGAGCTGTAAGTGAGCAGAGTCACAATGCTGATATATGCTGTTTTCATAGGCTCTTGAAGCAATAGGCTGTTGGATTTTGATCCCGCCCAGAATACTTGAATTTTTCTCTGCAACGATATATAATAGCGGTAAGTTCTAGAAGCAGGCATTTCTTTTTGCTTTTTCCCTTTAGCACGATGTACAGTTTGCCTTTTCACAAAATAGATGTACCAGCTTTTTTATTCTTCAACAGGTTTTGCCTGCCCACCTAAGAAAAAAAGGCAATGGAGACTGAACAACAGGAAGAGACCTTTACCAACACAGAGACAAATGGTAAATTTTTTAAAGGACTGTTTCATTTTAGAAAGAACCTCTTTAAATTTCAATGTTTCTAAATATTTTGTAATACTTCAACTGTATCAAATGTTTGTATCAGCAGTAGTTTTGCATTCTACATTAAATCTTCTAATTTTTAATTGGACCGTATCATTACACATGCTTTTGAAGCATAAATGCATAATCTTTCTGTTGGCATGTTTTAGACATGGGATAAGTAGCTGAAAGTTATGACTAAGGATTTGAAAATACTTCATAGTTAAATATTCAGTACTTGTGTGGAGAGTGTGAATATGTAAGAATACTGTCAGGCATATCCATTAATTGCATTTTGTTTATTGCAGTTTTTACATGCAATAAACTTACGTGAAATACCTCTAAAAAGCTTCATGAAAAACTTCTTGGGCATAATTAGTGAGGAAGTGAGGGCACTAGTGTTGTTGATTCATGCCAGTTTTTTCCAAACGGTATTTGAAGTGCTACTTTACTTTTATTCCACCAGCATTTCAGTGTTGGACAAGCTACATTTGAGCTTTTTGCCTGAAAGGTTTTTCCCAATTGTAAATTATAAATAAATACTAAGTGGGTGATGCTGCACTGCTTTAAACAGCATGTCATGAATTTCTCACTGGCTGTGTGCAACATTCTCATTTAAACTATAGTTCATAGATTTTAAATGGATTTTCAGTAGTTAATCGATACGTAAGCTGTTGAAGTAAAGACCTGTTTCCGTGCTATGGATGCTCAGAGTAGGCGTCAGTAATTAGTGTTGGGCTAATAGGAAAGAATGTGTTAAGAATACAGAGCATAAATTTGGCATGTGTTCCGTTTTATTATGACTTGGAAAGTTAAATAAATGTTTGTGTTTCCCCCCTATGGACCTCTCTACAGGCAAACGTCCTGCAGAAGATATGGAGGAAGAGCAGGCCTTCAAAAGATCTCGGAACACGGATGAGATGGTTGAATTACGCATCCTGCTTCAGAGCAAAGTATGATTTTTTGTTTTTACTGTTTTTGCTTACAGCATTGCTGAAGACAGTGGTGACCAAGTGTATGTTGGGATATATGTTTAGAAAGAATATGTAGTTTATTTAATATGAGATATTAGGAATAATTTTAAGTGTGCATGAATGGTAGTAAAAGTGTATTGCAATGGAATTCTCTTCAGTGGTTCTTTTAAAGGGTAAGTCCCAAAGGATCAATACAGTTATTTTTAGAAGATGTACTTGCTGAAAAAATAAAAGAATAGAAATTACAAGGTGTTTTTACATTTGAGTGGAAGGTTGTTATTTTGAGGGGAATGTGTATTAGTCTTTGTAAAGGAAGCAGTTTAGGGAATGATCAGCTAGTGATTGTAAATTAAGTTTGAGAGGTAAGACGAAAACTTTCTTAGGATTTTAGTAACTCTCCCACACAGATCTACTAAACTTATTCAAATATATCAGCAGGAAGAAATGGGAGTAATGCTTCAGGGATTGCAGTGGTTTTGTTGACAAGTGTACATAGTTACAGTAAAGTTGCTATGTATGAATTGCCTCTGGTGTTTCCAGTTGTTACAGATGATTTGTACTCTCTAAAGTAATCTCAGTCTTTCGTGTTGGCATGGGGGAATGTTACCTTAACTCTGAGTGGCATTTCTGACCAATAGTCAAGTTACATGGGGTACCGCAAAATGTTTTGCATGCTGTTAGCATAATGTATGATCTGTGTAATAAAAGCAATACTTTTGCATGTAATCCTTGAAATAACCTGGTAAAAGTATAGTTCTGCAATTGCTTTTCTTGACTATCTGCCAGTTTATTCCTGTTGATGTTAGAAACTTGAAGTTAGTGGCTGTTAACATTGGCTTTAACCTTTTTCAGAATATACTGCTCTGAGAAGTCAGTTAAGTTACAGAGGTATAAACCAAAATTAGCACTTGAAATTGTCAAGAAATGTTTGGAGTGCAAAAGTGGAATTTGCAAACGTATTCCTTACAAAAAAAAAAAAAATTAAGGAAAAAAAAAAAAAGTCGATCAAATAAATTGGGGAAATCATTGACCTAGATTACATTCATACCATATATTTTTTTGAGAGCTATAGTCTGTGAGATTGCTTTAACACAGGCAGAATTGCCTAGAAACTTCCATTTGGAATTGAAATCTTCAGTTGCAAAACTGAACATCCTTCTCTTTCCTAAGTTCAGTGGTTAAGAGCTGTTGGTCATTTTTCCCGTGGACAAACTATATCAGTTTGTTTCAATTTCATTTGAACCTTTCAAAAGCAGTGCCCACCTGCCCCCACTCCCCGGGCCAACAGGGTAATGCAAAAATAGATTTACCATTCTTAGTCTTGAGTTCAAAAACATAGTCTGTGCTGTGTTGGCATAACATAACTTCTGAAAACTATTTTCCAGAATGCTGGAGCAGTGATTGGAAAAGGTGGCAAAAATATTAAGGCACTTCGTACAGACGTGAGTATATATGAGTTTGAACTAATTTAACACAAATTCTTTCAGAGCACTACGTCGAAAGCTTGATTGCGTGCATTTCTAGAAATGGGAGCAATTCAACTCTAGACATCAATAGTCTAGTTACAAGCCATTTGTAATGATTGTTAGAGTAGATAACTTAGTTCTTCAATCTCGGTTGTAATTAAAACCCAGCTTGACTCATGGGAGGAGAGGTTTATATTAAATCTCTTCGCTTTTGAATAGGATTCTGCTAAATTACACACTTCAAGTGAGTTAACATCCTAATTAGAAATATTGACAAAGCTTAAAACCCTTAATTGTAACCATTTCCCATATGTGTGAATCAATTACAGTACTACTGAAACCATTGCAGGTGGCTGGCTTAACCCAGTGATAGAAGAATTCTTTGAGTTCCTTTAAAAAAGCAAACAAACAAAACGGTCCATCTGTTCTCTAATAGCTTGCACATGAAGCACAAAAGCATTAATGTTAAGGTTACTTGATTTAAATATGGGTATAGAACAGTAAAGGAACATTCTATTCTGTTACTTGGAAGCATTTTTAAATGCTCATGACTTACTTGCCTATTCACATTTTACAGTGGGTTGACTCTTGTGATTAGACACATGCTCAGCATTAATGTTGTGTATTTATAAAACTTGGCAACGCTTCTTAAATTCCATTTGTTTACACTCCTGTACTTAACATCAGCTACAATTTCAACAGTTTTTCCAGTCAAGACTCTGTTCAACACAAGATTTGGCAATGTATCACTATAAATCAGTTCCAACTAAGTTCATAAACTACCGCAACTAGAATTGAGGTTTAAGTTGAAATGGTCAGGAATCATACATATGCTCACTAACTTTGGCAGCTAGTTGGCTTTTTTGTAGGGTGGTTTTTTTGTGGTTTTTTTGGTTTTTGGTTTTTTTTTTTTTTTTTTTTTTTTAAAGTAAATCTACGTCACCTAAGTCCAGATAATTTAGATTGGTCTGGAAAACTAACTTTCCCGATTTGCCCAAGGTTCTAGTAACATCGATCTCGACAGGTTTTGTGTCTACCCTCATGAGCCAGCCTGCTACTGAAACATCATATGTTAAAAGTAAAAAGTAGTTTAGTCAGATCAAGTGACTCATTTTTAAGGTCCATACTGTTAAGCCACAGTCGGTGTAGCAATCCGTTATTGTGTTAGTCTTCAGAACAACTTAAGCTTGTTTCATTAATTGAGAGTAATGAGTATAGTTTGTATTAAATTAAAATTTATTGCTTTTCCCCCTTTTCCCTCTCCTTGTTTTTTTGGCCATATATCTCCGTTGCCCATGTACTGGATCGACTTGCCCCTGCGTTGCCCACCATGACGTTGGCCCATCCGCCCCTGAACGCCCATGTGAAAACCCTGGTTGGCTATGCCCAAAAATGTGCTCGTTGCCAAACGGGTACCATACTTGACAACTTCCGATTGAATACCCATGCCCAATGCCAACATCCACGAACGCCAATGACCAATGCAGTACAATGCCAGTGTTTCAGTCCCAGACAGCAGTGGCCCCGAGCGGTATGTCCCAACAGTTTATGCCTCACTGCCTGATTAGAAAGAGAGAAATGTATTTTATTACCTGCCTTTGATATAATTAAATAGTATCCCCTTATAGACGGTGTATTGTTTTTTTTCAAGTTTTCTGTCTTATTTTCCCCATTAAGTCTTTTTGTCACTGAACTTTTACGTGAGTTGCCCACCCAAACAATCCACTAATTTTATTTCAATGGAAGGAGCACAGCTTCAAGTGTTGCATATTTGCTGCATTGTAAATCAAATTGTTTCAAAGTAGTCTCTCGCTCTGTCTTTGTGGCCCACCTTGCTCCCCTCAACATTGCCTGTTCATAATTATTTCTGATGGAAATGCTAACTCTGGTTCACTTTCCTTCACTTCTCATCTGTTTTGTCTTTTTTTTGTCTTGCATTTGTATTTGTTTTCTTGGAGAGCCCATTAGTAATCTGATTTCTAACTGGTCTCATAACCTTACTCCAGATACAATGTTCACCACTTGCATATCCCCACTTTTTCTATGAGAAGGTGTGCCAGTTTTACCGATGTAATAGCGAGGGTATCCTAAATTAGTGGTGGCGGGGAACATGAATATTCACTTCTGCTTTCAGTTCTGCGTCAATTTCTTGCCCACTTAATCTGAGCCCTTCCAAAAGCCCATTCTGTCTTTCTCTCTCTCTGCAAGACCTACCTAATCTTAAATTTATCATGCATATATATTGGGCATAAACAAAGATGCATGTGTTGTAAATTGCGCAAAGAGGTTTACTTTAAATGGGGAATATTAATTGTAACCTCTTCTGTGTAGTAAATCTTGCTAGAATTTTGTGTATGATGATGAAAAAAATTTACGTCTACTTCTTCTTTTCCACCTTCTCCACATTGTCTGGCGTTATGGCCTCCAACAGCATCTTGAGTATAAGTGCAGATATAGAGACAATTGGAGAGATCTTGAAGAAGATTATCCCTACTTTAGAAGAGGTATGTCTCTTAACGTTTGTTTCTTTTTAGAGGTAAAAGATTAGCTTTTGAAACAAGATGGTTCTAGATGATTTGCCACTTTTCAAATACAGGAAATTAGAAAATAAAAACCAAAAGCCTTTTAAAGAAGGGTTATGGCTCTCAAACTACACGTTGGCATTTTTTTGGTAGAGGACAGAGTCAGTCACTATTTATTAAATTAATGTTTCGAACAGCCTCCTCCCTTTCAAAATACTTGCCTCCTGACTTGTTTCATCCCCATTTTGAAGTAATTGTATTGTAACTTGTATCCTGCGTTGGCTTTGTAAGTAAGAGTGTTGCAGTGTTTGATACCTTCTTAAATCTTGGTAGAAAGTTGTGCAATATAATGTAATAAATAAGGAAAACTGATTTGACATCAGTTTATGTTGAGGTGAGGTGCTTAAATAGTTGTGATCCTATCAAAGGAAATACAGGATTACAGTTCAGCAGTAAATCAAGTCATACCATTGTGTTTGGAGAAAAAATTTAACAAAACCCCAAATATTTTTATGTGACTAATATTTTGTTCTTTTCCTTGTATGCATCTTTCTTACAGTATCAACACTACAAAGGCAGCGACTTTGACTGCGAATTAAGACTTCTTATTCACCAAAGTTTGGCAGGAGGAATTATTGGTGTCAAGGGTGCTAAAATTAAAGAACTCAGAGAGGTACTTGTTTCCTGTTCTTCTGAGATTTGGGTTTTGTTCAATAAACAACTTAGTGTTTTGTGTTCATAAGGGGCAAGTATAAGTATCTTCTGTGCAGTAATTCCTTCAGAACATACTGCATACATGATTTCGATACTCTGAAATGGATCTGTGAGTTGCAACTTTCTTGCAAACCCTCAGAAGTAAAGTTGTTGGTGGTGATAGAGCCTGGGACTTCTTATCAAGCTTCCAAGCAATATTTGTGGTAGAGTAATGTTTTTAAAGAAAGGATTTCCCCCACCYCCCCAAATTAAAATGGCATTCATCCATCTAGAACGAACTGCTGCATAAACTAGATTTATTTGTGTGGTTGGACATGCAAAATGGTTTAGGGTGAATGCATCTCCACAAACTCTTAYGATGATAATTCAATAGATGTTTGAATATTATGTAAAAGGGCTTTATTTTTATAATTTTTTTTTAATTCTACCTCCTAGAAGACCACTGTTTTCTTTCCGTGAAGGAATGAAATTTTAAAAAGCTAGTGGTCTCTATGAACTGAAGACACTTCGGTTTTCTGTCTTTTCTTGGCATTGTGTCAGAGGCAGTTTCAGGTTGGTTCAGGTATAAGCTGATACCTGTTTGCATGGGTTGAGAAAGGCAAGATAACTAGACATAATCSTAGCAACATCACTGTCTTGCATCCAAAGAGGAGAAAATTGAACTTTTTTCCTCTTTGTACAAAACTATGTCAGCACAGATCTTAAAAAAATACCATCTTTAAATTTGTTGTGAGAATTCAGAAGCAAGCATGCACTTATAATGGATGGGAATTTAATTGTTTTTTGGATTGTTTCTTTAAAAATGTTTTAATGCGTTTATAAACTTAAAGTTTTAAGTTTAAATTACTTAAATTACTTATATTAGACAATCTTGGATGTTTTTTGTCTTCAACAGAACACTCAGACCACCATTAAGCTGTTCCAAGAGTGTTGTCCTCATTCTACTGACAGAGTGGTGCTTATTGGTGGAAAACCTGATAGAGTCGTTGAATGTATCAAGATTATCTTGGATCTTATCTCTGAGGTAATGTTTATTAAATTTATTTTATTCTTTGATTGGCATTCATGAATGTTAGGGATCATTTGGATGAAAAACGGTATCTTTCAGTTTCTATTTTGAATTCAGTACCTCCTACTTTCCCAGTAACAAAGTGATTGACTGTTACCACCTTTTGAAACCGTTTCCGTTTTCTAGAATTGGGGTGCACCTTATGGGGGAGGGAAGCCAATTTTTGGTACTAGTGGGCCATTATTCATGCTTTGCATATCATTAAGATGCAAAAATTGAAGAGGAAGTGAGACAAAATTTATTTGCCACTGATAAGTAACAGCAGTTCTCTATCACAGTTAAGTTCACAGGAAACGCATCACCATCTCCTCCTTTCTTACCAGCATTGTGAAATCAAGAACATGTTCCAAATGCATAAATTCATATTTATACATTTAATATATTAATGTAATTAAATATGTCAATTGTTACAGTCCTAATTGGCTTGGGGGGGATTGTTTTTTTGTTTTAGTCTCCAATTAAAGGACGGGCCCAGCCTTATGATCCCAATTTCTATGATGAAACATATGACTATGGTGGCTTCACAATGATGTTTGATGATAGAAGGGGACGTCCAGTAGGCTTTCCAATGCGTGGAAGAGGAGGTTTTGATCGAATGCCCCCTGGTCGTGGCGGACGACCTATGCCTCCATCAAGAAGAGATTATGATGATATGAGCCCTCGCAGAGGACCTCCACCGCCTCCACCAGGCCGTGGTGGTAGAGGTGGCAGCAGAGCTCGTAATCTTCCTCTTCCTCCTCCACCACCTCCTCGTGGCGGGTGAGTTGTTGCATAAATGCATTATACAAAACTCATGTACAATCTCCTGAACCGTGTTCATCTTTCCAGTGTGTTTCCCACGCTTCCATATGGGTAGTGGTTATGCAGGATTGAGTGTGTATTAGACCAGAGTATTTTGAAAAGTACTGGAATTTAATTATTTGCTGCACTGTAGTAATCTACCAGGACTACAGTCAGTAGTTCTGAAATTTTTATGTCATTCAGTACTTGGCTAGAATAGTTTGAAATTAAGTTGTGTGTGAACCAAGAATGTGAAAATTTAAATTAGAATAGATAAAACTAGTTCATAACGCAATTCATGTGCTGCTGCTTTTTTCATTTTAGAGATCTTATGTCCTACGACCGAAGGGGCAGACCGGGAGACCGTTACGATGGCATGGTAGGAGTTTAAAATTTGCCTTGTTCTGTTTCGTAAGCACAGTTAGCATGCTGACTGTTTGAAGATAGTGTTGCTGAACACATGCACGGTTCTGATGATACAACCAAAATGTTTTGTCCATACAAATGGTCCCTCCTGTGGAGGAATGTTTGGGGTGTAAGTGGTATCTGAGACATGATCTGTTTTCTTTCTTTCCTTCCTGCCATCAAAAATGATACAGAAAGCTTGACTGTGCTCTACCCTGCAGGTTTTCTTGCACTGACTTTTAGATTTTTTTAATAAGGATGACAGAAATAGGAATTGGTAGGCTTTTCAGATAAAGAAAACACGTCAGAACAATGTTCTCTGAAATTCTTTGATTCATACAAGCATTCTTAACACTAATGTTGGAAAACACGAGTATAGATAGRATAATACAGATTATAGAATAGTATCTGTGAATAGCTGTAGTTGATCTGGAAGGTGATTGCTCTTTTGAATCAATTCTTGTCTATTTGCTGGTTTCTCTGTCTGCAAAAAATCCACTGTAATTCCAAATGTTTTGGAGCTAGGGCCATTGCTAAGTTGAATCCTAAATTAAATTAGGTACATTCAACCATATTAATGCTAATACTTGCTGAGGAAAAAAATCTTTCATAGTATGTGGAAGCTTAAAAAAAGGCATAAAGATAGTCTTCCATGTTGTATTCTGAAATGCAACTTCCCAGCAGTCATTTGCTGTTGTACTGGATTCCTCTTTCCTGGGAAGAGAAATCATGTGTCTGGAAGGTAAATCTCTATAGTAACAATCTTCTTTTCTCCTCTGGCTTTGTTTGGCACCTTCTTTAAGATGACAGGTGAGACAAGATTCCACCCCCACCCCACCCCCCTTTAAATGAATGGAAGATAAAGGAGTGGAGAAGAGCATGAAATAGGCTACGTAAATGGGCTTTACACATTTCCTTCTCCTTGGGAGTAAGAGTTACTGGAAGTACATACTGCAAGAATGTCACATGCTTACTAGAAATATTAAAAGGAAAGATTTGCACACAGTTACAAAAAAAAGTGTTACCCATGCTACTCTACATGTTAAGAAACTGGAAGAATTGAGAAGTATACCTCCAAGATTCCTTATTCGTATTTACATGTTTTCAAAGCTCAGTTTTTGTGTTCTTATATTTGCAGCTAATAAAGCCCGTGCTAGAGCATATAAACTGAGCAGCCTGTCCTTCTTTGGCTATCTGGTTGAGCACAGTCTTACTTAGCTGGACTCTTGGGCAGTAGTGTGTTCTATTTTTACTCCATTCCAGCTAGAATAGAAAATCCGTTTTGACTTCTGTTTAGCCTGACTTTTGTCAGGTTGACCTTTGCTTTCTTGACATGAGTTTCTACAAGTAAGTGGAGTCATCTCTGTTCATTTTTTCATTCCAAAAAGCAATGTTATTTTCTCTTCACAGTGAAGCTGCTCATGGCTTTGGCTCCTTTATGACCAAGTATCATAGCCTGGTTAAAGTGAGGACTGCTTCCCAACAAAGACTGTATTTAATTTCTAGTGTTAGTTAACCATGATCCTAGTATCCTAAATTGTGTAAGCAGATAGGAAGTCTTCACGTGGATTGTGAGGCTGGAGCTGGAAATGTCATGTCAGAAATGTAAGGTCTTCCTATGCTACTTTTTGTTTCGTATAGAAACCATTCTCTAGCAAAACACTGAAAGTAGAGTAAACCAACATCATTGTGGTTTGTGAACTAAGTAATGCATGGGAAAGGCTGCTCTCGGAGAGCATAGACTCTGTTTTACACAGATGCAGTAAAAGGCAAGAATAGATGCTTCTTGGGTGAACATCTAGAAAATCATGGAAATGTTGAATGTACAGAAATAATCAACTCTCCCCCGCCCAGTTCTCTTTTCCACTAAAGGCAGAAAGATTTGAGTAGTTCAGGACCTTTAAAACTGGATGCTGAACTATGGATTTTCTGGAATTCTAGAGATGTGACAGTATTGACAGCCTTGTAAATGCTGAGATGAGAAAAACCCATTTTGATTTTAAAAGATAGGTTAATTCCCCTTGCCCATGCAGAGTCACCCACTTAAGAAGATACTTGTCTGTTAGCCTGGCTTACAGTTGTAGTTTAGTTATGCACTGCTGTTGAAAGCGTTCATTTGGTTTATAATCCCTGTCCGAAGCTTCTTCCTGAAGCACAGACTTGTATTGTTTCTCTGTTAACAGAGCTATATATTTCAGGGTGTAACTACTCCAAATCAAATGCCTGTGGACCATAAGGGCTATTCTGACAGTTGAAAAAACCTGAATATATTTCCAGTATTTCTTTTTTAACACCCTCATCCTCAGGGGTCTTTCAGATACATAAATGCCCTGGGAGGGGTGGAAAATAAAGTGGACAAGCATATAAAGTCATTTTATCCCCTCACCTCTTTTTTAATTAACTGATCAGGTACTAAAATTTTCAAAGTACTAAAAATTTTAAAATCTGATAGAGACGTAAATCAGAATGTCTCCTGTTAAGTGGACTGTCTCTTCACAGACTTCTGTGTCTTCAGACTTCTAATGTGCTTTTGCTCCTTCAAATGCTTCCTGGTTCTTGATCTTTTTTTTAAAACTTATACATGTATGTGTACATACACGTGTCTTCATGTATAAACACTTGAATAAAGGCACATACACTTCAAAAAATATAAAACATTGTTCATGTTTAACAGATGTGACATTAACAAGCATGTAAAWAATCAGTAAAGGAAGAATGTATGACAGCTTTCTATTTATCCATGCAGATGCTGGAAGAAAGTAACAAAATTTCACTCTCCTAGGTCACTCTGTTAAAAAACAGAGAAAATTATGATARAAGAATTTGACATCGGTTAGGACTGCATGCATTTTCTTTCATTAGATGTAGAAGTTAAGCTTTTTGCCTTATCCAGCCAGTGTGTCATCTGGTTTCTATTCTAGAACCAGTAGTCACTGGCACAAATGAGTCTGTAGAGTAGAATATTCTGTTACGTATGTTAAGATAACCAGTTTGAGAAGCTGGTTTTAGAGTGCACAAATGAACATCAGTTGCTGAAATTGTAGAATTCTGAAAGAAATAAATGCTATATATCACGTTGAAAAAACATAATTAAATTTCTAATATAGTTAGGCAGCAGTAGATTGTTAGTCTGGTTATTGGCTATATGAGGTATATGGAAATGAATTGGTAGAACATGAGAAGCAGCGTCTTTCCTGCTTGACCTGCTGTTGGCATAAAGATAATCACTGACAGTAACTTGTTTCAATCTTACTAAATCTTCATTTTCTAACGCATGGCAGAAATAAAATATTTTCTAATGCATGGCAGAAATAAAAGATTGTGATAATAATAGCACTTGAAGGTGTTCTAAAAGAAAAAAGAAAAAAAGCTTGTTCAAGCTTTGCTCTGCCATTAGCTGTCTGACCTTCTTTGTTAGATGAAAAATCTGTTTACACCACAGAAAGAGGGGAAAAAGTGAGTGTGACCACTTACAGTTCCCTCAAAGTGAAATTAAAAGGGAGTGAGTCTTGAAAGTGGCCTAAATCACATACTTTTAAGTCTTTGTTGTAGTATAAATGTTTCGCTGTACCAGTATGTATTGTATTTGCTTGCCAAGTTACCTAAAAGTCTGGATGACATGGACTTAATTTAGATTTCTTTCCTCTTTTCTTCCTATTATGTTGTGTCTGGAAGATGATGCAGTGTCACGTGGATGCCTGTGACGACATGCAGCCACCAGAGTTGGTGAGTGTGCTCAACCTTTTTTTGAAAACTGCTTTATTGAACAGGTTAAGCAGTAACGGGAGTTTCTTCATCTTGAGTGTAGTCAGTGGCAACTTGCACCTATTGAAAATCATAAAGCTGTCCTTCTGACTCAGAATTTACTGGCAGTTTGTCTTAACAATGTGTCCTGTGCAGGCAGATAACGTTCATAGAAATGTGGAAGTACGCAGCAGCACAACCAAAAGAGAGTAGCTTTTCTGTACCTCTTTTTGCCTCTTTTACACCCCATTTTTGTGTTGTAAATAGTAACTTTCTCCATAACTGATGCACTGTAGATGCATGCATTTAGGATATATATTTTGTATTAATTTCATAATGTTGTGTTTTCTCATATTTCAAACAGTAGCTTCTTTCTTATATTTGTGGATAAACTATTATACTTTACTTCAGAATACAAACGTATTTGAAAATATACCATTTGATCGGATAGGTTTTGGGAAGGGAAGTTATGGGGTTCGTCGGGTATTCACGCTGTTCTAGAAGATGGCAAAGTGCTGCCAAATATTAAAGGTCAGTTTTTAGCTTACATAAGCAATTACCTTTGCTGTGTTTAACTTATCTGCTGTCCTGTAGTCTGGGGAGGCAGAAATGATCAAGGAAAGGATTGTTCTTTAAAACAGATTAGCCCAAAAAGGGATCCTGTGGCAAATATCAACAGGAATATGTCTGCGCGTATGCAGTATGCTGCTCTGATGAGCCTCTGAATTAAGTCTTAAGTGGCCTCCTTCATTTTCTTGTATTTTGGACTCCACTACAAGCTCTGTTATGTTGTATTACAATCTGTATTGCTAAGTAACATGATTACCCAATATAGGTTGCTTAGAGACAGGGGATAAGCTCAACTCTTTGGTCTGAGTAGCTTCTGTTTTGATCTTCTAAAAATGTAGCAGGTAAATAGTATTTTGGGAAAAGTTTTGCGTTACGACTTCTGTCAACAAGTAGTTGTGGTTGGTTGAACTTGGCTGGCTGCCAGGTGCCCACCCAGCCGCTCTCTCACTCCCCCTCCTCTGCGGGATGAGGGGAGAAAGTAAGATGGACAAGCCTGTGGCTCAAGATAAAGACAGGGAGATCACTTACTAATTACCATCATGGGCAAAACGGAGTCGACTTGGGGAAGATTAATTTATTGCCACTTAAAAGTAGAGTAGCATGGTGAGAAACAAAGAGGAAAACTAAAAACACCTTTCCCCCACTCTTTACTTTTTCCCAGGCTCAACTTCACTCCTTTATTCCCTACTCTTCTCCTTCCTCTGCCATGAGTGGTGGGGTGGGAAATGGCGGGTTGCAGTCAGTTCATCACACTTTGTTCCTTCTTCCTCACACTGTTTCCCTGCTCCGGTGTGGGGTCCCTCCCATGGGATACAGTCATTCACAAACTGCTCAAATGTGGGTGTCTCCAATGGACTGCAGTTCTTCAAGAACCGCTCCAGCCTGGATCCTCTTCATGGGGTACAGTCCTTCAGGAACAGACTGCTCCAGTGTGGGTCCCCCACAGGCCACAGGTCCTGCCACGTGCCTGCACCTGCATGGGCTCTCCACAGGCTGCAGCTTCTTTCAGGGCATGTCTGCCTGCTCCCAGCATAGGATCCTTGATGGGCTGCAGTGTGGTTGTCTGCTCCAGCATGGTTCTCTCCATGAGCTGCAGGAGAATCCCCATTCCAGTGCCTGGAGCACTTCTTCCCTCTCCTCCTTCACTGTGGTGTCTGCAGCATTGTTTCTGTCACTTTTTCCCCCCCCTCGCTCATCTCTCACAACCAGTGCACACTGGGGTTTTTTTACCCTTTCTTGAATGTTATCACAGAGGTGCCACCAGCTTTGCCCAATGGTCTCAGCTTTAGGCAGCAGCGGGTCCATTTTGGTGTTGGCTAGAACTGACTGGCTTTGTCTGGCACAGGGGCAGCTCCTGGCCTCTTCTCACAGAGGCCACCCCAGCAGTCTCCCAGAAGTTGAATTCTGGAGAACTATGCGTATTTATTCTCGGCTTCTATAGGAAAGTATAAAAATGGGGTCTTGTGCACTTAGAAGGCATTAGATGAAATGAAGCACTTGATGTCAAATACTGGTCTACAAATCCTGAAAATAAAAAGAGGCCAGGAGTGCTCGTTGCAGTGATTTGGATTTGGTATATGGTGGTTTTAGCAGAACAGAAGTAACTCATGTCATGATTATCTGTTCTAAGATGCAAAGGATCGTAGCATAGTCTGAATCGAGAGACAAGGTTATAGAGCTATTCTTAAGAGCTTTGKTTTTTTTTCTGAAGATGAAGTAGGAGGATTGACAGTCACTGGGTAAACTTTTCGTCCCAAAACTGGAGACCTGAATCTCTCCTGAGCTATTGGTAGCATTAATAAGGCTGTACTCTGATCTTTTCATTTGAATGTTTGTTTTAGTCCAAGGGTCAGGAGTAGGTCAGTATCAAGAGCTGTCTACCAGCAGCTGAATCAGTGAGACTGCTTGGTAAACTGGTATAGCTGGATCCTTTATGTCATTTTATGCCTTACTCCTAGAGGTTTTGACAGGGCAGCATAAGAGGTTAATGATATTTCCCCCACCCACCCCTTTTGTTTCTGCTCTGTCCTCTTTGCCTCAGTATGCCTTTGGTGGCACAACACTGCTGTATTTGTAGTAAGGTTGGGAGTTGAGATTTTTGCATAAAATAGGCTCAAAGTTAACAATATGATACTTAAGATGAAAATATGTTAATGAAGCATGGCTATTCACTATTTAAGGTTTTTTTTTCTCTTTCTCTTACAGTTTGAGGGTGGCTCTGGATATGGTAAGTGTTTATATAGAACCTTTACTTGTACTTCATTATGTAGTTATTAAAGGGCTTGATGCATACGTTTAAATCAGACTATTCTTACGCAGGGGGGCGTGGTTCATATGGAGACCTTGGTGGACCCATCATCACAACACAAGTAACGATTCCCAAAGATGTAAGTAAAATTGACTTGCTTTCAATTTGTGTTTTCTCTTTTAAAAAAAAAAAAAAAAAGTCACAGCCTTTTCTCATACTGAATAAGTGAATCAGAAGTATTTAGGGTGCTTGATAAGTACTTGCAATGTTTTTAAAACAAGTGCTTCTAAATCACCGAAAGTCTATTCTTCGGGTGTTCGTTTTGTGTCTTCACTTCAGAGACACACTAAACAATTTTATTAATTGTTAATATTCAGTAATAGAGAGGTCTGTGTAACCTGTTTTTTGCAAAAATGAGCAACTGGTTCTCCCAGTTTTATCCCACCTGTGTTTATACAATGAATATTGCAGGGGATGTTTTGAGGCTGTAAAGAAGTAAGCTTCCATTGCAACTCTTTAAACTTATGGAAGCTACTCAAGCACTGCTGTGATTTTCATAACTGTTTTTAGAGAGAAAGTTGTATCAGGAAATGAATGTTTGCTTTCTCCCCTAGTTGGCAGGATCTATTATTGGAAAGGGAGGCCAGAGAATCAAACAAATACGTCATGAGTCAGGAGCTTCGATCAAAATTGATGAACCATTAGAAGGCTCAGAAGATCGGATAATAACTATTACGGGAACACAGGACCAGATACAAAATGCACAGTATTTACTGCAGAACAGGCAAGTTAAAGTGTAATGTTGTCCCTACTGTCAACTTTAAACTGACTGACTTGTACATGCTAAAGCTGCTCTTCTCTGTGATACAGAAGGCAGGTTTTAAGTAACTATTTGAACCTAACTTCTCCAGTGGTAGTTCTGCCTTGATTCTCTTCCGTTCTCTATTCTAATTAAAATGAAGACACCCTCAAAACTAATCTTGCTGGAAGACGCCTTAACCAAGCCTTAACTCTCATTTCTCTGGTGAAAACTGCTGCAAAAAACTAGTTGTAATAAATTACATAGAGCCTGTAGAAATATAGAAGATTTCAGTGGATGTTGGTCTAGTTCTGTGTGGAAGACTAGTGATTTTGTTGTTTTTAGATAACTAAATTGACAACAAATCACAGTCTGCCATATGGCACAGATCATGCCTCTACAGGACAAGTTGAAATCGATTTGGTGCTGTTATGCAGCATTTCACACCTTGCTGACATTACTTTGTCGTTTCTGCCAAATATTAACAGCTTCAGGTTTAATTTGCTTAGTTTTGCTATTAACATGTTGGCTGTCATAGCAGATTTTAATGTTTTAACTTGAATGTTTGGCTTTAGATTACTAGTATTTAAATGTGCCTAAAATATATTAAGATACCTATAATTATTAGCCATTAATCTTTTTAAATTATTTACTTTTAAATGTATTAGGAATTTGTAATTTAAACTGCTCTAAGAATGTCATTGTGAATGTTGATGCAAGATGTATGGTCCATCATTCTAATACATGCTTTTTTCTTTTTCTTTTATAGTGTGAAGCAGTATGCAGATGTTGAAGGATTCTAATGCAAGATTATTTTTTCTTTTTTATAGTGTGAAGCAGTATTCTGGAAAGTTTTTCTAAGACTAGTGAAGAACTGAAGGAGTCCTGCACCCTTTTTTTTTTTATCTGCTTCTGTTTAAAAAGCCAACATTCCTCTGCTTCATAGGTGTTCTGCATTTGAGGTGTAGTGGAATCTTTGCTGTCCACCAGATGTAATGTTTTAGTTCCTTACAAATATGGGGGGGGAAGGGCGCACGAGACTAACATTGAGATTTTGAAGCAGCAGCAGAGAGAGTGAATTTTATTTTTGTTCATTGTTGGTGGTAAATTGTAATGTTTTTCTGTAACTGTTGTGAACACCCTGCTTTATGTACACTGTATTTTTTTTGAAGGGGGAGAATACTGATAGTCCACATGTCCCTGGCGTCCTTTGAGAGCAGTGTGCAGAATGTAATGCTCTTTTGTAAGAAACATTTTATGATTTTTAAATAAATTTAGTGAACCTATTCTTGGTGGTCATTTTTCTTCAGATACACGTAAGGTAATATCTAAAATGGATACACCCTCTTTTTTTCCCCCCACAAGAAAATGCATAAATGAAAGTTGCTGTTAAGCTTGCTCTTCTGCTTCTTTGATATAGATGGAGTTATGTGGGGTTTTTTTGACAAATTAAAGAAACCGTGTGAAAACAATGACTCTGCTTTGCTGTTTGGGGAAAAAATGCAAAAATATTCATGCAAATGTTGTGTAAAACTTGAAATTTTTGCAAGTGTTTGGCCCTCTTTGCAGTACATATATATATTGGTGACAGTATATAAATAAAATATTTAAAAACTTTGTGATGTCACTGAGTAAACAGTGGTAAAGTACACCTGGTTATAAACAGCTTGCTTAATGCAGATAACACTGTTAGAAATGACAGTTGCTGTACCATTACTGAATGAATTATAGTTGTTTTCTGAGCTTTCATTTGTATGAGGTAGAAATTCTTATAAATCGGCAAATTGACGGTATCTAACTGTAACTTGTTTTTCATTGTATGCAAAACTTAAAACTTGTTTGGTTTCCCTGTTGTATGTTGAATTCCATAGGAATTATTTGTGAGAAATTAAAAAATATAAAGCCTCTGGATATCTCATGTAATACCTTGCCATTTGTATTTATAGTTTACAGGTTTTAATTTCACTTCCTGAATAAAAACAAATTTAAAAATGCAAGTGTGGTGCACATATGGATATGATGGGTCCAGACTAAGTGTGGATTCTTTTACGGTTTGGGTTTTTTTCCTCCTTGGGTTGTGTAACATTTCACTTCGCGTTTTTTAATGGTTCCGGGGGGGGAGGGGGGGGGCACTTCCTGTCCTAGTAAGCAGCTACTCCTAAAATGTCATGGGACAGGCAGGGAGCCGAGAGGTGATGTGTAAGGGCGACCTCCTTGGCAGGGCTGTCATCAGTCCTTTGAAGAGGAAAGCCGCTGCCACCTTGGTGCTTGCCCGCGGGAGGAGGAGGGCGGCAGCTGGCTCAGGGGCCCGGCGTACCGGCGGGACTGGCACAGGCTGGGGAAAGGCTGGGCGCAAGCCAGCGGCAGCCGTCGGCAACCCAGGGAAAGGCTCTGGGCGCAATGCAAGTGAACCAAGACGCGGGTGCCGAATTTTTCCCTGTGCCTCCCACTCGTGTGTGGCAGGGGGTGGGGTTGTGGGCGGTGGTTTGTGTTTGGTTTTTTTTTTTTGAAATGGGGAGGAAAGCTCCGCAAGTTATCAACATGCAAATGGTTTTTGCTTGCTTCCTTTTCTCCTCTTCAATGATGTGGCTCTTTTGGAAAACTTCCTTACCAAGAAGTTGAGCGCGTGCACTGCTCCAGCGTGGCAGGGTCCTGGGGGATTTTCGCAGAATGACCGCCCGCGATCTCGGCGGCGCCACGGGCCTTCCCGCGGGTCTGGGGTCAGTGTACACCCTCCCCCGGCCCTCCGCCCTGCCCGCCCCGCCCCGCCCCGCCTCCCCTCCCCTGCTGCCCCCAAAAGCCGCCCGACCCCGAGMGGGGGCGCGGGTGGCGCGTCCAGCCTTACCGTGCCCGCAGCTCAGGACCGGCTCCGCCGTGCGGGCTGAACCGCTGCGTCCCACGCGGGGCTTCTCTTTAAAGGCTGCCTCCCCGCGCGGCAGCGGCGGGGGAGCGTTCTCTGCGTACGGCCGGAAGGAGGCGGGGTGCGGCCCACCGGCGGTGGCGCGGCCAAGGGCCGTCCCCGCAGGCAGGTCCCGCGGGCCGCGGAGGCGACAGCGCGTCTGCGCACTGCGCGGCGGCGGTGAGCGGAGCGTCGCCCCGGGCTGCTCCTGAGCGAGGGCTGCGCCGGAGCCTGACGGCGTGAGGTGCGCTGGGGTGCGGGTGGCGGGGAGGCCTGTCGCCGAGCCGCTTCCCGTCGGCTCTCCGCGGGCTGAGCGGGGCGGGGGCAGGCCGGAGGGGCTGGCCTTGAAAGCGTGCGTGTTTCCTGCCCCCAGAGAGGCGGCCGAGCATGGAGGCGTTCCCGAACCCCCTGGAGTCCGCCAGGTTTATCGCCGGCAACAGCAAAGATGTCTCCGTGGACGAGGAGGGGGCGCGGCGGGTGGCGGAGAGTTTGTTTGACAAAGCCTCGGCGGCGGAGTTCGGGCTGGCGGGGTGGAAGAGCCTCCACGAGCTGAACCCCCGGGCCGCCAGCGAGGAGGCGGTGGGCTGGGTGTTCCTGGTGGACACCCTCAACTTCTCCTTCTGGTCCGAGCGGGAGGAGCAGAAGTACCTGGTGAAGTACAAGGGTCAAACGTACAGCGGCTACTGGTCCCTCTGCGCCGCCGTCAACCGGGCCCTTGACGACGGTTAGTGGGCGCCGGGGGAGCGGGGTTCCCGCCGGCGGYGGGGGCCGGGCCGGGCCGCGCAGGGCGGTCTGCGGGCCCCGCTGAGCAGCCGGGGCGGGGGGCGTTAGAAACGATGAGCATAAAATACAGGCGCTACCTCAGAAAGGAGGAACCGTTCCTGTGAACTGCTGCTGGCTGCTTTGGTGCGTGTGTGTGTGGGGGCCGCCCCGTAGAGCCTGGGGGAGGCGGTACCTGCAGGCGCTTCAACAATACCCTGTGCAGAACATACACAACTTGTGGCTCTAACTGGGTTATCTCTTTTGCGTTAAAAAGACTTTAGGGAATGTCTGTAGTCAGCTGTTCGCGACTTGTTATTTCACGTGTGTTCTTAAGATAAATTGTGTATTTCCATGACACATGAGTAAACGAGGCTTACACTGAGAATCCTCTGGACTAATCTAGTACCAAAGCGGCTCCAGTAAGTCTGAAACCCCGTATGCGTCCAAAACCAGTGTTTTAGCGCTCACTTTTGTTGCTCTCATCAGAAAAAAAATCTATTTGTAGGTATAGATGGAAGGTTTAATTAATTTCCTACATATTTGTTTGCAAATTAAGGGAAGGTTGGTGTTAAGATACCTTTTGTAAATGCACAATGTGATTAGGAGCTAAGGGAAAACAGGCCTATGCTGACTATACTAACGGTATTTGCCAGTGTGCTGTGTAAACACCACGCTCAAAGATGAGGATTAAGCAGTTGGGAAAAATTATGTAGAAAAAGGTTCCATGGTTGCATGTTGGAAATTGTGTTTGCACGTAGTACTTTCTTCTACAGCTAACAAATTTAGTTTTAAGCAGCTATGTGAGTGCGATTATCRCTGAACACTCAGCTGATTTTAAGAGTTGATAGACTCTTTAGATATTACCGTATAAATGCTCTCATCTGTAGGAGGCCACTGCATTAGGTCTTAGGATATGTTATGATAGCCTAAACATCTTATTTTTACTTTTCTGAAGGAATACCTATTACCAGTGCATCGTATTTTGCCACCATGACGCTTGACCAAGTTAGGCATGTATTTCGCTCTGACACAGAAGTGCCCATACCGTTGATTGAAGAAAGACATCGGGTGCTGAATGAAAGCGGAACAGTTCTGTTAGAGAAGTTTGGAGGCTCTTTCCTCACCTGTGTTAAAATGAGTGAGAAAAGTGCTCAGAAACTACTACGTCTAGTACTGGAAAATTTTCCTTCTTACAGAGATGAAGCTGTATTTGAGGTAAGCTAGTTCTAACATTGAATTTCTTATGATAAGCATTTACTCCTTACTGATTGTGACTTTAAAAGATAGCTCTGAGGTTGTCTGTGTAAATTTTTCTGAGTTGGTTCAGAATTGATCTAATATTTGTGAATTGTTGGGGTTTTTAATCCAGGAAATGGAAGGTGAACAGAAACGTTTCTGTGGAACTCAGTGTATTCAAAAGTAAAATTCAAGGGAAATAAGAAGGAAAATTACTGTTATTTTAATATTTTTGCCTCAAATCGGTAAAGATACTGGTCTGTATAATAAAAGGAAAATCAGACTTAGGAGCAGTGGATCTTAATTATGTAAATTGCTATGAGTCATACAGGTAGGGAAGAAGGTTTTTTAAATAATACTCTTGGACCACAGTACACTTTTTTGTTAAGCTGGGCTAAAAGTATTGAGATTTCATTTCTCTGTCAGCCTAAACCTCTGAAAACAAAATCACACAATTTACTGACAGTAAAAGAATCTTGATTATCTTAAGTCCTTAACTAGTCAGGAATGTATTTCTAATGGCAAGAGTCACCTTTTTCCCCAGAGGACAGCCATTTTTTTTCATATGCTGTCTCTGTCTTCATCACTTTGTTGTAATTTATTTTGATACACTCCAAGTTCCCAATTAGATCACGAACTCCTTTGTACTCCTTTCAAATGCATGACATTTGAGATTATTTCTGCTTGAAAAATCAGAATCTTTTTTCCCTTTTTTTTTGTTTGTTTTCTTGAATTGCTACCAATCCTCTCCCCCACCCCCGTCTCTCTTTCTTTCTTCTTTTACCTTGAGGATATCCGCAGCTAATGAAGGAAATGAAACTCTGGTAGAACTGTGAAAATGTACAACTACTGGGAATCCACACTATAACTGTTGTTGATTCAAGAGGTATTGCACAAATGACTACAGGCCAGAATTAACCCATACTTTTTGGCAGTGTTGACAGTATACTGAAGCTTTTTGGAGCTGTTTTCCTGAAAGAAACTGATGGGAAGTAAACAGAGACTATCTGGTATTTTCAGTGTCTCTGGTTTTGCCTATACAGGCATGATTTTTATTTAGCATCAGTGACATATATAGCTCCTGTGCTCAGTTCCATCTGCAGTAGTATTCAGCTGTTGCATCATTATGTCCAAAAGACTTTATTCTAATGACAGTGCAGCCTATACTAGTAGTCTGTGGAGTTTTTTCAAGGTAACTCCCTGGAACACCAACCACTGGAGCTGTGAACCTATTGCGTCTATCATTTACATCTGTCCTTCAGTAGGTGGCATGATTTTATTTTCCTTTGTCTCCTGCTRTGAAGTAAGATATGTTTACATGAAAAATCAGAGGTTCTTTCTAATTAATCTTTGAAGCTACTCTAATTTACTGGGATTTTTTACATATAAAGTAATTTTTTGACGATTTTCATGATCAAAAAGGAAATATTTTCCAAGTAAAGTGATAGAGTATTTTCTTATCTTTATAGTGACTGTATTCATTGACRTAATGTCTTTCATGAGATGATGCTGAGTGCTTTATAAAGCAAGCCTCCGTAAAAGCAGCAGCAGACTAGAGAATGAAAAGATGTTCCAAAAATGATCCCAGACCGTAAGCACTGACATAGTAGTAAAGCCTGTTGCATGAACATGGAAGCTGTTTTTCTGCTTTCACTAAGTAAGATATGTATTTTGAAGGTGGGTGAAATAATGTAGACCAAGTTTACACCCTACTTGTTTCAAAAAAAAAAAAAAAAAAAAAAAATCAGTGTTAGCACCTAATGCGAGATGACATGGATCACAATATCAACATCATTTCTATCACAGCAGGTTGAGCTCTCACAAGTAAGACTTTGCCTTCAATAAAGAGTTAGGAGGGAACTGAAAAGATGGTGAGATATCCAATAGCAAACCAGTGTTTTTCAGTAACTCTCCATAATAGAAATATATATGATTATAAAATAAATTTTACAGTAGAATTATACTATCACAGACTACTACAGCTCTCCTACGTTCTGACCTTCTAGGGGAGCTTCTGAAATTAACACAATTGTTTGGCTATATGTTTTTCCAAACACATACACAAAATATTTTTTCATAATTACACATTACTGAATGTAATTATAGAAGTTGCCAATGTTCTTTTGCTTCTGAAAAGTGAATTGCAAACGAAAACCAAAATCCCCAAAACCTTTTCATCCTTGGGTGGATAGTTCATATTTAGATGCTGTGCTGAATTTGAATCCTGACAGAAGTTTAAATACTAGACGATGTTATACTCGTGATCAGGGTTTTCATGTTCTGACATAGACACAGTGGAGTCCTTTCTGAGCTTCCAGTCATTGGCGTTGCGTGTATTTATCTTTTATTTCCCATCACCTGGGGCTGAGGTTGTAAAATTCTCATGATCCTCCTATTCTTTGCTTTTTTACTAGCTGTGTTATCACATTTTGCTCTTTGCCAACACAATACACCTTCTTTCTTTTAATATCAGTGGGTCATAATTAGTTATGTCTCTTGATACTGGCTCATTGTAGTGGAGAGGAGACACAAGCGTCCCTATATGTAGTAGTTTTTCCTGGAAAGTGAAGGTGTTGCAGAAAAAAAAGAAGTGTAGTTGTATTGCCATCTGGTAAAATGTCCATTTTTGGACAAATGATACTATCTTTGAGACACAGTACCATCCACCTAATGCTTTCCTTGCTTTCTGTTAAAAAGAATGGTGGGAAAATTTGCTAGAAATGCTTAGTAGTCTTTTTCATATTGAGAATTCTACATAAACTTCAGAAGCTCTGTTAATAAAAATTAACAGTAATTGAAACAATGAAATTATAAATTCATCTGCTGAATGACAAGTCCTAGACAGTATTTTCTTCCAAGCTAAATTGCAGCATGAGATGAAAAGTTCCATTTGAATTCTCCCTTCCTCTGCTCTTGCAAAATGGTGTGGTGCTGGAGACGATCAGTTCTTTATTATATCAGAAAAATCTTAGTGCTAGAAAAGAGTGAAATCCTTGGTTTCCGTTAGCTTTGGGGCAGTAGGAGCTATGATGGGATTTGGTCTATTAATTACTTACTTCCTGTTGCGATGTTTCAAGTGGTGTTTTATTATTTAACATAGAAAATTGTGTATGTTCTCTAACATAGTTTGTGCATCTCTGTCAAGTACAGAATGAAGCACAGGGAAAGGAGGAGTTTTCAGGATGTTTGCAGAAGTTCTGTGAAATGTAGTTGGACATCTTGTTATCAGTGGAGAATAGCATTTAACGCTATTAAAGCGTTAAAAAATATGCTTTGCTCTCAGAAGTAGTAGCATTTTGGCAATAAAGTAAAATTAAATTAGCTTAAAAAATGCCATTTGTAAATTGTGGTGATATGAAGGGTGGCAGAATAAAACTGGAAATAAGTGGAATCCCCACCTACTTGTATTTCAGATGAACCATTCCAGTTACTTGTTGTTGTTTAGCACATGTTGTCAAAAGTCGAAAAACTCACTAGCTATAAAGGGAGGAAAAAAACATAACCCACTAATACCTTTTTTCTTAAAGATGCGGATTTACATTCACACATTGTGTTCATCATAGAGTGAGAACCTCAATACAGATCGTAGCACATCTTTAGTTTTTCCCCTTGTGAGTAGGCACAAAAGCGTGTAAATCTTTGCAGGATTAGCACCAGCAAAGAAGTTTATGACAAAAATAGAACCATACATAGTATCTAAGAAAATCTTGTATTTGTGAATACTCCTACTGGAATTAATTTTCCTCTCTCCTCCTTAACTAGCAAGATACACTACACAACACAGGAGCATTCATTAAAGTTTTCACTAGAATTTTATTTCCTTAACATTACGGATAAATTGATTAACAAAATGTTTTAATTGTCTAATCCAATACATGCCTTTTACACTTCTCTCCTCAAAATAAAAGGTTGGATGAACTCTAGGGTTTCTGAAAGAATTAATGTTTTCTGGACTCCAACTACTGTATTTGCCAAGTGGAAGTAAACCAACATTAATGTGTTCTGAGATCCACGCAGAATCTAAACAATTTTTATTCCACTGCAGTGACTTCTACTATGTTTTTCTTTTATTTCAATTTATTTATGAGCATTCCGTATGATACTTGTTTGTGGTTCGATATTGTTTAGATTTTAAGGTGTTTGAGTGTTGCACTTTTATTCTGTTTTAGTTAACGAGTATGTTTGCTTAACCAAATGATAGTTTATGTTTCACAGAACAATGTAACTCTTACCTGTCTCTCTCTGTACATGTAATTTGCTGTATTTATTGATGTTTCAGGCACTTAAATAATTCGTAAATTTCTTTCATCAGAAAAAGAAGGTGTCTTTCTACAAACGGGCACAAATACTTGTGGCTGATACATGGAGTGTATTAGAAGGCAAAGGAGATGGCTCTTTTGATGACATTTCTAGTCTGACTATATTTGCTGACTACAGAATTCCTCAAGTTCTTGTTCACTTAAAAGCAATGAAGTATTCTGAAGAACTAATGAAGAAACTACGTGAAGGTTTGTTACTACCTTACTAATATCAAGTAATCTTACCTCTTGACTTTATAAACTAAAGCTACTTTTAAAATGTAATGTTTTGTCCATGTAAGGGTTATGGGTTTTTTTTGTTTTTTTTTGGTTTTTCGCCCCCCTGCTCCAGGGAACAAGGACATCTTGTGTAGTGATGAGGTAACAGGAAGGAACTTACTCTCTAACAATGATCTTGAATGAGATCTTAAGGTTATGTTTTTTATAAAGATCTAACTGTTCCTTGGATTTAACATTGATAAGGGAAGGATTAAAGAGACTCTAAGCCAGTTGATCTCCGAGTTTCTGAAGGGCTGCTGTTGCCAAAAACACTTTTCAGCATGAGTATGGTTGTGATTTTTGAGGTTTAGGTAAAAGAAGCAACAATTTCTTCGTTAGTTCAAAGATAATGTAAAAGCATGGGGATTCCTCTTTATCTGTACTGAACTGCCAGTGGCAAGCAAGGTAATATTATAAGCATCCATTAAAAAAAAAGATTGCTTTAAATGAAGTTAATTGTGTAAGACTAGAGTCTCGTTTTTAAGCATGGTTCCATCTTCCAGTACTTACTAACTATGAACTTCAGTGAATAAAAACATAAACCAATCCCTCTTCCACTGTAAAATGACTGTATTTAGAGGTAGGACTGCTTTTACGCAATTTTAAAATCACACAGCAAGATAAACAGATGAATGCAGTCATCCATGGATCTTATTAGAATGGCTGTGTATGTATGTGTATATATATGCACCTGTATCTATATATCTATGTATTAAATAGATCATGTAGACAATTTATCTTTTCCATGAATCCTAATAATGACATTCCCATCCAAGTCATTCAAACAAATGGGGCCCTTTATATTTTTATATATATAGCTTTTGGGGTTTGCGGGTTGTGTTTTTGGTTGTTGGGTTTTTTTTTAATTTTTAAATGTTAGTGTTATCCTGGCAGAAAATATACCGTCTCTGAATTATGTTTGACTATCCTTTTTGTCTCCACAAACGAAGCAGTCATCATGTAATGTGCAGTATAACCCAAACATCTGTTCTTTCTTAAACCACTCTCTTATAATACAGGATGTTGTTTTAATTGAATGGGAGGTAAACTTACAAGTGCATATGATAAAATTAAAGCAATCCTTAGAAAATGTATAGCAACATTGTTAGCAGTTGTAGTGTAAGTCATGAGAACTGCAGTCCTAGAATAGAATGAATGTTGAGGGGAAAAAAACAGCAAATTCAGGCCATCCTGGGGCTTCTGTCTCTTGAACGTAATTGGGTTGCTGTCTCTTGTGTCCTGCAGGAACAATTTTCCAGTCTGGAGATAAGGAGGAGGTGGAGATCCGAGGCTGTTCTATTTGGTGTTGTGCATTGATTTGTAAGCACCTGCTGGAGCTCTATGAGAAGAAGGGTCAGGACATGCGTGGAAAGATCAATGCCGTTTTACTCGATTATCATCTTTGGGACTATGCCAGGGATCATAGGGAAGAGATGAAAGATGTTCCGTTCCACCGTGTACGGTGTATATATTACTAAGTCCAGTCTGATAGCTATTGTATCGATGCATTATCTTTTGAATTGCAATTATTCTTTTCATACCGTGGTTTGTCGTATACTGATTTGGAACGGGCTACATCAAATGCTCATTTTCGGATGATGTATTAACAACTCGCTTTTTTTTCTCTCTGAATCTTTCACTCGCCGCGCCTGGAATGAGTCGTGTAAACTTTGCTGGACAATCCATGTTAATTCAGGGCTTTGAGTTCTGTCTTGTGGACGTAGGTGTATACGCGTGGGGGCCTACCCGCCTGTACCTCGGCGCTCCAGGCAGGGGTCGGTGCCTGCGGCTGCCTTGTCCCAGCCGGCCGGCCCCGCTCTGTCGCTCGTGTTCCGCGAGCGCTCGCCTCTCGTCGCCGCGGTTGACGAGAGCGAAACTATTGCATTCATTGAATAAACGGTGCAGTGACACAGCGCGTGGCGCGTAGCTCCGTTTTCAGTGGAGGGGGCAGAGCGTGAGCAAACGCCGGCGTCAGCCCGTGGAGGGGGGGGCTCTGTCCCCGGGGAGGGGCGCTTGGGTGGCGGCGGCCCGAACCTGCCTGCCGGCCCGCCTCTTCCCCGCCCTCCTCCCGCCGCCGGGGGGCGCTGTGGGCGGCGGGACGCGAGGGGGCTCCGCTCTGCCGCGGGGGCCGCCGCCGGACGTTGCAGCCGTTGCCTAGCGAGGCGCCGTAAACAACGGGGAGAGACCGGCCGCCGCCGCCCGGCTGGCGCCGCCGCGGCCTGCCGCCCTCCCTGCCGCG
>JAYKAV010003061.1:122590-229726 GCA_035582835.1 Phoebastria nigripes
GGCCTGGCGGGGCGCGGGACGGCGGGCCGCGCCGGAGCCGTAGCGGGGCTCCGCGGCCCCGCCAGCCCGGGCGCCCGGATTCCGCGGCCCCGGGCGGTTCCCGAGACCCAGGCGTGATCCCGTTCGCGGCTCCTTTCAGGTTTGGAGTAAAAGGTGCACTTCGAGCCACGGCAAAGGTGGAAAATGTACTGGCCCGCTCTCGTAATACCCCTGCCAGCAAAAAGCCTTCCAGTGTATTTGCTCCTGCTTTCTGGCAGCCGAGGGCAGGCGATATAGGGACGCCAGAGTATTTCTGTGGCTCTGGCATACACCTATTTCATATTCACACATTCTTTTACGAAATAGTGAACAGGATTTCCCCTTCTCCACCCCTCCCACCCCCACCCCTGCCCTGTGACTCGGTTTAATTTTTTTTTTAAATATAATTTTAAAAGGGAGGGGGGAATGTCAGCACTTTAAAGCAGTGCTTGCTCGGGGATAAAAATAATGTACCTGGATAAATAAAAACAGAAATCAGTCAAAGTGTGTTTTGAATCTGTAGTTAGCAAGTTTATGTAGTTGTTTCTGATTGCCATGTCCTTTATGATATGAGTCTGATTTCAGTCTCATGCTTTGCTTATTTGTTTTACTTCGGCTTAGTTAATAAAACGGGGCTTTTCTTTGTTCAACTTCAGATAGTTTCTCAACTCTGGATGGCCAAGTTCTCAAACTAAATGGAATAAAATGAAATACAAAAACTTTTCTCTTTGCAACCACAAGGCAACTGTTTAAAGCTGTTTGTTTTCAACAAACTTGAATTTTGGGGGCTTAGCTGATGAGTTCTGCCAGTTTGGTAATACAGCTTCCTTAAAGGCAATGTGTGGGAGTTTAGCAAGCAGGAAGTTCAGCAAACTTTCCCTTGCACTGCAAAGGTTCTTAGAATTAGCAAAAAAAAAAAAAAAAAGATTTTTTTTGGATCCAGCAGCATTTGGTACCTGTGAGGATTTTTGAATGTTCATGAAAGACAGCTGTAAAGAAAGGCTATTCCTTGATATTTACAGTTGTGCTACGGTACAGTGCTTATGTTGTAAGAATGAATACGCAGGGAGCAGTATAAGGAACCATGGTTGCTAAAATACATAATTAATAAAAAATAATTAGATATGTGCTTAAACATGCAGATTAAAATCAGAGGAATGCTTTATATGTAGTAACTAGATAGATTTAAAATCATACCTCCTTTGTAGGCAACACAACTGCTTTCTGTGTGCTTATCGAGTTACAATGCTTGGCGCTTCTTAAGTGGAAGAGGATTTTAAAACACATGTGTGTGTATACATATAACTTCTGGAGTAAAAGGTTTTGTTTGACTGATTTATGTTCCCTATGCAGCATGAATGCAGGAATAGGAAAATGAGAGGATTCATTGTAAGCATATGCTGTTTATTAACAAGCTCTTACGATAATTGTTGCTTCATATGGTTGTGTTATGTTCAAATAGAAAATCATGCAACTTTCAGACTTAAGGTTAAGTCTGGTAACTTGGAAATTAATAGAGGCAAAATTAATTTATGAATTGATTTAACAGTTATTAATATGGCTGCTTTTATATCAGGTACTTTTCAAGAGTGTAATGGTGCTTATATGTTCTTTAGGAAATGTCAACTTTCTACTCCAGCGGGAAATTAATTCTTATTTATTATGTAACGTGGAAAACTTTTTTTCTTAGTTGCAGACAACTGCGAACGAGGTGAACACAGGAGTGGTAACAGATTTCTTGTTGACTATGTGAATACTGAGTGGGGAACACAGGGATGGAGTCTGGCATGGAGGAGATCCCAGTTAAAGTTGCAGTTCGAATCAGACCTTTGCTTTCCAAAGAAGTACTTCATAACCACCAAGTGTGCGTGAGATTAGTCCCAAATGCACAACAAATTATCATTGGGAAAGACCGTGTCTTCACTTTTGATTTTGTATTTGGCAAAAACTCAACCCAGGAAGAAGTTTATACTGTTTGCATTAAGCCTCTTCTAGTGTCTTTGACTGAGGGATACAATGCTACAGTGTTTGCATATGGACAGACAGGTTCTGGGAAGACTTACACCATCGGAGGTGGCCACATTGGTAGGTTGTAGAAAGTTTGGGGTTTTTTTAAACTGGTGAACAATGTATTTGTACAAGTTAAATATTTAATACATAGCAGATGATGCTGCAGAATTTTTAAGGGCTAATGAAAAAAGGTATAGTAAAAAAAAAAAAGCTTCCAAAGTTTATGTGATAATTATACTGTTCTAAAAACAAATTCTCCATAAATTAGGCTATACCAAAAATACCTAAGAAAAAAACAATTTATAAAATGTTCTTTCTCATTCACCATTTTAACATGCAACTTAAACTATTTCTTCCTGAAATGCAGTGGTTTGGAGATTCTTGCTAAATTTATCTTACCTTGAAAATGTCTGCATTAGGCCATTAATTGTTTGCTTACTCACTCTTTGCTTTATCTTTTGAGAGACATTTCTATGACATCATAGTCTTCCAAATATATATAAATAGATTATTCTAAATCTCTTGGGAGGTATTGAAATCTTCCTTTTATTTAGAATCACAGAATCATTTAGGTTGGAAAAGACCCTTAAGATCATTGAGTCCAACCGTTAACCTAGCACTGCCAAGTCCACCACTAGACCATGTCCCTAAGCACAGCATCTACACGTCTTTTAAATACCTCCAGGGATGGTGACTCAACCACTTCCCTGGGCAGCCTGTTCCAATGCTTGACAACCCTTTTGGTGAAGAAATTTTTCCTAATATCCAATCTAAACCTCCCCTGGTGCAACTTGAGGCCATTTCCTCCTGTCCTATCGCTTGTTACTTGGGAGATTGACACCCACCTCGCTACAGCCTCCTTTCAGGTAGTTGTCGAGAGCAGTAAGGTCTCCCCTCAGCCTCCTCCTCTCCAGGCTAAACAACCCTAGTTCCCTCAGCCGCTCCTCATAAGACTTGTTCTCCAGAGCCTTCACCAGCTTTGTTGTTCTTCTCTGGACACGCTCCAGCACCTCAATGTCTGTCTTGTAGCGGGGGGCCCAAAACCGAACACAGTATTCAAGGTCCTGCTTCACCAGTGCAGAGTACAGGGGCACGATCACTTCCCTAGTCCTGCTGGCCACACTATTTCTGAGACAGGCCAGGATGCCGTTGGCCTTCTTGGCCACCTGGGCACACTGCTGTCCCATATTCAGCCAGCTGTCGACCAACACCCCCAGGTCCTTTTCTGCTGGGCAGCTTTCCAGCCACTCTTCCCCAAGCCTGTAGCGTTGCATGGGGTTGTTGTGACCCAAGTGCAGGATGCGGCACTTAGCCTTGTTGAACCTCACACAATTGGCCTCTTAATTCTGCTTACTGTTAATAACTTCTCTCGTCTTTCCTTTAGTAGTAGTTATTTGATGTTTTTGTAAGTACCATTGCCAGCCAAATTCTTTAGGTAGTGGATGTCACAATCTAAGGCTGTTCATAGCTCAGCAATTTTGGTTTTATAGGTATATTTACTAAATTTATAGTTAGATGTKAGCAACCCTTTTTTTTTGGTAAAAAAGATTCTTGGTATCCTCTCATAGACAAACAGTTTGTTTCCATATTCTTGAATAAAGAACACAAATTATTTATGGAAACATTGTCCTATGCTGCATATTAAAAAAATAAAATCAGAATTTGCATTAGTGTTCCATATCTACTTTGGAAAAATAGGAAATTAGTGTAAATGWTGGTCATAAATCTTGTCTCACCAAGTTACTAATGGTCTTTGCTGTATTTAAGTGGAATTCATAGTTTCTCAAACCCTTGTGATGTCATTGCCAACCATAATGAGTAGGAATAAAGAAGAAATCTATATTCTGAGGAGTATAGGTTTAAAGTAGACTCCATATTTTTCATAACTTTCGTGACTATAACATTATATAATTTAGAACTTAATTTTGAATCCTATTAATGGATGCAAACAAATATTCTGAACCCCAGAAAAACAAATATTTACAAAAATTTTTGGGAACACTGAGCTCTTCAGATTCCTTAGTATATTGAGTAGCAGATCTCACAGACTTCTCTCAATCTTCAGTCTTTGTAATTTATGCGGCAGAATGACTGCAAGCTTCTGTGACATCTTTGCTTATATTTTAGCATCAGTTGCAGAGGGTGAAAAGGGCATAATCCCACGGGCTATTCAGGAATTATTTCAGCATATTTCCGAAAACCGTAACATTGACTTCCATGTGAAAGTATCTTATATAGAGGTTTACAAGGAAGAACTTCGAGATTTATTGGATTTGGAGACCTCTGTGAAAGAATTACATATCCGAGAAGATGAAAAGGGAAATACAGGTAGGATTTCAGCTCTAAAATTTGCTATGTTTGGTTTCAGTTGTGTGCCCAAGTTATTCTTGCCTTCTCCTGAAAGAGCTTATTCATTACTAATACTAGAAAAAAGTTATGTTTTCAGAATATAAACTCAGTTTAGCTGAGTTGAAGCAGTTTTGGGTTTAGATGCCTGTGAACAATATAGATGTTCCATCAGAAATGGCAACAAATGATAAAAGTAGAAATACAGTTACTGCTTCTGCAGATTCTGTCTAGAAACACAATAGTGTGTGATTATTCACTTGAATAAGTATTTAAAGATTAAACTTTTGCTTCTCCCTTCAAAATTATAATTGTTAAGCCACTTATACTGTAAATATCTGCCTCCCTTTCACTATGAAATGAGTGGAAGAGAACATTTCATTAAGAGTAGCATCTGATATTTCTTGGAGGCTTTGAAATTAACACTTAGCCTATAGTTCTCCTGTCCACTACATGAAAACGCTAGAAGAATCCACTGCAGAGATATTTTATTCTGAAACTGTATAATCTGTTTTGCTTTTGGTTTTTTTTTCCTTTATTCTTTATGTTCTAATTTTATTCTAATTCTAGTTCTAATTCTAATGTTGTGTTTGCTCTAATATTAATATACTGTTGCATTGAGCTGGCATGGTTTTCTTGTCTGTAGCTAGAAGGCGGCACTAATTTAGCACAAATCTTGCAGACAATATCATTGCTTCATAAGGACCGCGCAATATATTTTAAACTGTTTCTCTTCTTCAGTACAGTTCGAGTCAGCTTCAGCTGATTGTGCTAGGACACTTTCCATGCTTCATTAAAACAAAGGACGAAAAATATGCTTGGTAGGAGTACTTGGTAGAAGTACACTTCCACATTATTAGATTACGAATAGATACCTGTCCAAAAGGCCCAACTACCTGAGCTATATAGAATAGAAATTCGATTCTTACCATAGGCTAGGAATCATTTCTACTACGAACTTTTTTATTTTTAGTCTTTTTTTTTTTTTTTTAAACTGGCAAAATATCCTTTGAGCTGACTTTGCTCATACTTTTTCCAGCTAGCACTAGCTTGCAAATTGCATATGGCAATGTGTAAATGAGTAAAGCTGTGTATTGTGTTTAAGATTGTTTCAAATGCTATGATGCAATACACCCATATATTAAATATCTGCAGGTTTCAGATGTGTTGTACCTCATGCTTTTCACATATCGATGTCTTATTTTTCTATAGCTATATGCTATGACCTCATAATAATGCAGGCTTGTATATTTCTCTAATTTGTGTTTACAGTTTGATTATTCCTAATTGCTGTAAACTTTTGATGAAGAGTTTAGAATTAATTGAATTATTCTTACTTTCTTTGGTTTGGTGTTTGAAGTGATTGTCGGTGCTAAGGAATTCCAAGTAGAATGTGCAGATGAAGTGATAAGCCTATTGGAAGGTGGCAATGCAGCTCGTCACACAGGCACGACACAAATGAATGAGCACTCTAGTCGATCTCACGCCATTTTTACCATCAGTATTTGTCAGAAACAGTCTGCAGAGTCTCAAAAAAATACTGATGCTGCACAGGATTCGTCTTGGAAATCAGTCCAGATGATTGCTTCGAAGTTTCATTTTGTGGATTTGGCAGGATCAGAGAGGGTGACAAAGACTGGAAATACTGGTGAACGCTTCAAAGAATCAATTCAGATCAATAGTGGTCTGTTGGCCTTGGGAAATGTCATCAGTGCCCTCGGAGACCCGAAAAGGAAAAGTGTACATATTCCATACAGGGATGCTAAAATCACTCGTATTCTGAAAGACTCCCTTGGAGGAAATGCCAAGACTGTCATGATAACGTGTATAAGTCCATCCTCATCAGACTTTGATGAATCTTTAAATTCTCTCAAATATGCCAACAGAGCCAAAAACATTAGAAATAAACCAGTTGTAAATTACAACCCTGATCAAGACCGGATTGATGAAATGGAACTTGAAATCAGATTGCTTCGAGAAGCTTTGCAGAACCAGCAAGTCAGTAATCAGTGTTCACACGACTTAAATCAAGAAAGAACTCGAATCAGTTCACTTGAGGAGCAGCTCACCCGGCTTCAGGTTCAATGTTTCAGTTACAGAAATTGTGTAGATGAAGCCTTCCCATTTTTGGTTGATTTGAATGATGATGTTAGCTTAAAAAGAAGTCAGCGGGACAGGTTGCAGAGCTGGATCACTATGGTACAGGAAGTAAGGAAAGAAGCTCTCACCGTGCAGGAAACTGACACAAGGATGGGGACCAGCCAAGAACCACATCACATCACAATTCTTCAGCTAAAGAGGGAACTAAAGAAATGCCAGGTATTTAATTATAAGTTGATTATTTAAATAACTACGTGAAAGAGCAGTCTACTAAAACTTGAATTCAATTTCGAAAGATGTAAAACTGTTACACTTACGTGTACTTAATTTGACAATTTAAATTTAATTCACAATCTTGTATAATTTTGGTTGTGTACTCCCTGGGACATAGCTTTATTTTAATGGATGATTGAATAGACAATCATCTTAATCATGATAGAGATAGGTAAAGTAATGTTATATTTTGGCTAGTCAGTTTCAAGATGATTCTATGAGGCTGAGCTGTTTTATCTGTTAGATTTTTGTTTTTAGCTATGCTAGTGTGCTAGGTCTAGCTGGGATGGAGTTAATTTTCTTCATAGCAGCTCGTAGGGTGCTGTGTTTCAGATTTGTGACCAATACAATGCTGATAACACATTAACATTTTAGGTCTTGCTGAACAGTGTTTGCACAGCATCAGGCCCTTCTCTGTTTCTGCCTCTGCCCCCCAGTGAATAGATTGGGGGGTGCACAAAAGGTTGGGGACACACACACACAACCAGGCAGATAACCTGAACTAACCAGAGAGATATTTCTTGCCATATAACATCATGCTCAGCAATTGAAAGGGAGAGGAGGAGGTTTAGGGAGGTTAGCCATATTTTGCCTGGGAACTGGTAGGGCATCAGTCAGCCTTAGGAGGTGGTGAGTTTTGATTGCCTTTGCATCATTTGTTTTGTTTTATTTTCTTTGTCTCTTCTTCCACTTCACCTTCACTTACTGAACAATTTCTATCTTGATCCACAAGTTTTCTTGCTTTTACTCTTTCTTTGCTCTTCCCCCGTCCCACTGGGGTTGGCGGGGGGAAGTGAGCAAGTGGCTGTGTGTGCTTAGCTGCCTCCTGGGGTTAACCCACAACAGTCCTTTTTGGCGCCCAACATGGGGCTCAAGGCCTTCAAGATAACAACAGATTTGATTAGAGTGTGCTAGATTAAACTTCTAGCTGTTATACCTGTTTAAGTAAGTTATTTGAGTGGCTGTTGCAGATCATGATGCTGGCATATTTACTTTGGGTGCCAACTTACGTGTTTCCTCAAATATTCCGATGCTTGATTCCTTTCTTGCTGTACAACAGACTCCAAGAATCATTAATGACTGTGTTCAGATTTTGCTGGTTAGTGTGTTGTTTATCACTTTGTTTTCCTTTGCTTGGGAGAGCTATGATAAAACCACTGGCCTTCAGCCTAATCTGGTATTTGGGTCCTACATCGCTGGTGTCCCAGTACTCCAAGAACCATCTCATGGACAAAACCAGCAACTATACCTTTCCCCTTTTCTCCTCTGAGAGGCATTTGGTGGAGAGAGGAAAGAATGGCACCTATCCCTTCCTCTCCTCCAGGATAGGTTTTCATAGCCTTGATGTAACGGCTTCTCAGTTCCTTCAATATCCTTGTGTAATCAGACTGTTCATACTGGTGTGTGTTGTGATCCTGATTTTGATTATTGTTCATGAGGTTAAACAACTAATTGGGGATGCCACACAGGAGCATGCTCTAAGGCGATTGATCCCTGGGGTGGCAGGGTGTATGGGAGGAGTTGGGCAGGTGCATAGGGCTGTTATTGCCTCTGATAGCTTGGGATTTCATGCATGAACAGGCTTGTAAACCCATGAAACTAATACACCATTTGAAGGAGGGGAGGTGAAACACAGTGACTTCTAAAGCTGTGTTGGCCCATGCCTATCAAGCCACTGTCCAGTGCCCTCAGAGGTGCAAGAGGGTGTCCTGATCTAAGAGCCCACAAATGGGCACTGGGAAGGTCACTTGCTCTGAGGCCACACAAACGGACTCTAAACCAGAGACCGAACCCTCAACTGTAATAGTTGCTCCTGTAGTCGAGAAGAAATAGTGGAAGCAGAGGTCAACTCAGTTAGTAAGAGAAGAAGCAGCTCCTCCTGAGAGGGGGAGAGAGGAAGAATAAGAAGAGGCAGCCTATTCTGCAGCAGGACGGGGAGGAAAGAGATAGAAATCGTAAGAGGTGGAAACTACCTGTTCCCTATCCATGACCAAGCTGCAAGATAGGAGGAAAGATTTTGTCCGTCAGCAAGATAAGCAAATTTCTACCTGGTTGCTCCAGTGCTGGGATAGTGGGGCTAACAGTCTGGAACTAGAAGGTAGGGAAGCACAGCAGCTGTGATCCATTGCTAGAGACTGTGGGATTGACAGAGGGATCGGAAGAGGGGCAGCCACCAGAGGTGGCTCTTATCGAGCATGAAGACAAGGTACCCTCTTAAGGAAGATACTGTAACCCAGTGAGGTAAGTGGACTGCCACAGAGGAAGGTATCCAGTGTCTGAGGGAATTAGTGGTGGTGGAGATGGTCTACAGTGACATAGACAATAATCAGGCCCCCAAAGATCGGAATGACATATAGTGCACACAGTCTGTGTGCCAGTAGTCTGTACAGAGCACACCGACATCATGTGCCAGCAACCTAGCAATGATGGATTGGGCTGACATCAAGGCACCAACTTTGTATAGACTGGTCTGCCAGCTCCAGCGACTTGAAGAGCATCTCTATTCCCCTTCCCTGCTATGGGCCTGCATCTCAGCTGTGGAAAGACTGTTCCACAAGGTCCAGCAACTCTAAGAGAATGTGGATAATCTCTCTCCCTCCTTGCCCTTGCAGGCCAGCATCTCAGCTACCATGTGTAGCGAGATGGCCTTTCTCTGCTCAAAGGAAAGGGAACCATGGGCACACGCCACATCACCCTGTGGTTCTATCTGCGTGACTGTGGGGAGTATTTGAGGAAGTGGGACGGTGCACCTGCCATGGTCCTGGAAGTCTGTGTACATGAACTGCGGGGAAAAAGCAGTGGTAAAAAAGGGTCCTTCCAGGAAGATTACTGCTCCGGTTGCTGTTGAGCAATTCCCGAGATGCAGTAGATGGGCTGAGGACCCCTCTCCTCTTTCTGATACTGATCCAATGGACTTATGTCCATGTGGGTTTGAACCCCACGCCTTCTACCATGGAAGGACCGTGCTGGTCTGTAGTAGGATCACACCTGTGAATAGTCCTTGTAGCATTGCCTGGGCAACAGAGAGATACATGGGCTCCTTTCATGGCGTAAAGACTTCTGGTTTGCAATTACAGGAGTCAGGTAATGAATGTTCTGATTGGGAATAGGGGGACCCTCCCTCCGGCCAAGTGGAGGAAAGGGACAATTGGATTTACTTTGGTTTTGGTGGACACCGGCGCGCAGTGTACCCTGATGCCATCAGGATACAATCCAGAACACATCTGGATTTCTGGAGTGACGAGGGGATCCCAATTGTTGTCTGTGTTAGAAGCTGAGGTAAGCCTAACAGGAAACAAGTGGCAGAAGTGTCCTATTGTCACCAGTCCAGAGGCCCCATATATCCTTGCCATTGACTCTCTCGGAAGAGGGTACTTCAGGGATCCAAAGCAGTACCATTGGGCCTTTGCAGGTTCAGAGGAGATTAAACAGCTGTCTACCTTGCCTGGCCTCTTGGATGATTGTTCTGTTGTGGGGTTGCTGTGGGTTGAAGAACAGCAAGTGCCAATTACTACCACGATGGTGCATGGCATCAATATCGTCCCAACTGAGACTCCCTTATTCCCATCCAGGAGCTGATTCGTCGACTCAAGAGCCAACGAGTGATCAGCAAGACTCACGTGCCCTTTAATAGTCCCATATGGCCAGTGCGAAAGTCTGGTAGAGGGTGGAGGTTTACAGTGGACTATTGTGGCCTGAATGAAGTCACGCCACCATTAAGTGGTGCCGTACCGGACATGCAAGAACTCCAGTATGAACTGGAGTCAAAGGCAGCCAAGCGATATACCATAACTGATATTGACAATGCATTTTTCTCAATCCTTTTTTCAGCAAAGTGCGGGCCACAGTTAGCTTTGATGTGGAAGGGTGTCCAATCTGGAACTGACTGCCATGGAGGGGTGGAAGCACAGCCCTACCATTTGGCATGGACTGATCCAGACTGCACTGGAACACGGCAAAGCCCCGGAAAGCTTGCAATGCATCGATGACATCACTGCGTGAGGCAACACAGCTGAGGAAGTGTTTGAGAAAGGGAAAAGAAAATCCAGATTCTTCTGAAAGCTGGTTTTGCTGTAAAACAAAACAAGGTCAAAGGACCTTTATGAGAAATCTAGTTTTTGGGAATAAAATGCCAAGATGGGCGTCATCACATCCTAGCAGATGTGATCAATAAGATAACATCCATGTCCCCAGTAGTTAACAAAAAGGAAACCCAGGCATTCCTAGGCATTGTGGGATTCTGGAGAATGCATATTCCAGTTACAATCAACTTGTAAGTCCTCTCTATCAAGTGACCTGAAAGAAGAACTATTTCAACTGGGTCCCCAAGCAGCAACAAGCATTTGAACAGATCAGTCAGGAAATTGTTCATGCAGTAGCCCTTGGGCCAGTCCAGACAGGACCAAATGTGAGAAATGTGCTTTACGCTGCCACCAGGGAGCATGGCCTCAGCTGTAGCCTCTGGCAGAAAGCACCTGGAGAGATCCAAGGTCAACCTCTAGGGTTTTGGAGCTGTGGGTATAGAGGATCCAAGGCCCACTACACCCCAACTGAAAAGGAGATACTAGCAGCATTTGAAGGGGTTCAAGACACTTCAGAAGTAGTTCATACTGAAGCTCAGCTTCCCTTGGCACTGCAATTGTCTGTACTGCATTGGATGTTCAAAGGAAACATCCCCTCTACCCATCATGCAACCAATGCTATGTGGAGTAAGTGGGTAGCACTAATCACACCATGGGCCTGAATGGGGAACCCCAACTGCTCTGGAATCCTGGAAGAGATCATGGACTGGCCAGAAAACAGAGACTTCGGAGCATTGCCCAAGGAAGTGACTCATGCTGAAGAGGCCCCACTGTATAATAAGTTACCAGAAAATGAGAAACAATATGCTTCGTGGGATCCTGCCAGGATGGGTCCTATCATATTGTGGGAAACCACTGGAGGTGGAAAACTGCTGTGTGGAGTCCCACATGACAAGTTGCAGAAACTGCTGAAGGGAAAGGTGAATCGAGTCAATGTGCAGAAGTGAAAGCCATCCGGCTGGCCCTAGGTATTGCAGAACAAGAAAAGGGGACAGTATGGTACCCATACCACCAACTGAAACACCGTACGGTACCCATACCACCGCCCGAAACACTGTCCTGGGCCTTGAAAAGCAAGTTCTGTGGTGACATGGCACCCCAGGAAGAACTGAGTCAGACAATGGGACGCATTTCTGAAACAATCTCATAAGCACCTGACCAAGAAATATGGCATTGATCGGGTGTATCACATTCTGTATCACGCACCAGCCTCTGGAATGATTGAACGATACAATAGACTGTTAAAGACTATACTGAAAGCAATGGGCACTGGAACATGTCAGCAGTGGGATGCAAATTTAGCAGAAGCTACTTGCTAATTAATACCAGAGGATTAGCTAACAGATCTGGACCTGCCCAAACAAAAACCTGTGTATTGTAGAAAGAGATAAGGTCCCTGTAGTGTGTGTAGAGAACTGGCTGGGAAAGACAGCATGGGTTGTTCCTCCCGCGGGAAAAGACAAACCTGTTTGTGGGACTGCTTTTGCTCGAGGACCCAGGTACACATGGTGGGTAATGTGGGAGGATGGGGAAATCTGATGTATACCTCAAGAGATTTAACCTTGGGGGAAAATAACCCATGATTTGAGTTGTATATTTTAGGAAGTACTGCAGCAGACATCACCTAAATGAACCTTGCAAAAAGCTGGGCAAATGCAGCAATGACCCAACCTGAGCTAGTTTCCATGTCCAGTAACTCCACACAACATGTCTCTCTTCTCCTGAGTAACCACCATAACAAATAGAACCCAAGTCATAGACTAAATGAACTCAGTGGACATTTTAGGAACATGTTACGGATATTTTACAGGCATGGCCCATAGACTAAGGGAATGATATCTGTGTATAAATCAAAGGAGGAGAAGAATGGGATGGTTACTGAGGTTGTATTGGATAGCGTGGGACTTAAGCATGACATAAATGGTATGGAATATGGAGTGGAGATTGTACTGGGTCTGGCTGGGATGGAGTTAATTTTCTTCATAGTAGCTCGTAGGGTGCTGTGTTTTAGATCTGTGACCAATACAATGCTGATAACATGCCAATGTTTACATCTTGCTGAACAGTGTTTGCACAGCGTCAAGGCTGTCTCTGTTTCTCCCTCTGCCATTCCAGTGAATAGATTAGGGGGTGCACCCACGGGCAGGGGGAACACAACCAGGCAGATGACCCAAAACAACCGAAGAGTATTTCACACCATATGACATGCTCAGCAGTAAAAAGGGAGAGGAGGAGGGTTTAGGTACGTTAGCCATCCTTTGCTCAGGAGCTGGCTGGGCATCAGTTTACCTGTGGGAGGCGGTGAGTGATTGGTTTTGCATTAATTGTCTTTGCATTACTTGTCTTGTTTTCTTTCGGTCTTCTTCACCTTCACTTACTGAACGGTTTCTATCTCAACCCACAAGTTTTCTTGCTTTTACTCTTCCTGTGCTCCTTCCCCGTCCCACTGGGCTTGCGGGGGAGGAAGTGAGCAAGCGGCTGTGTGTGCTTAGCTGCCTACTGGGGTTAACCCACAACAACTACTTTCAGTTGTCCTGTAAACTCAGAAATCGTTTTGAATCCTGCAAATAAATTAGTGTGTCAGAAGCATTACAGATATAACTACAATGCAGATATTTTCACAGATACCAGTGTACTTACAGATAACCCATGGGCTAAGTTTTGCAACTTACATCTAATATTATCTAATACTATGTATGTAGTATACTAGTATGTCTAATACTATGTATGTAGTATACTAGTATGTCTGATACTATGAAGTTGCAAATACTTCATCTATTATCATTAAGTAATTTCCTAACCTGTATTTCTTTAGCAATATCGTCACCAAGCACTCCTGCATTTACTTTTCATTATCATGCCTTCAGCTAACTGAGTTTCTAAACTATTTACAGATTTCTCTGTCTCATCACTTTTCTAACACTTGCTTTTGTGTTATGTATCAGCTTTCTGCTTTTTGGTGGCATCATACTTCTTTACAGTTTTCTGGCTGAGGTGAGAATTTCAAAATAAGAGGGGATTCTTAGCATGCAGATATCCCATGAGGATCCTGTCATGCCAGTAGCTCTGATGAGCTCTTTCTCCAACAGCAGGTAATAGTGCTAGACAATGACCTCTGGTTTTGAGAGCTCTCAGCCTTCTCAAGAATGATAATGTCTCCTCACAGAACTGGCACATGATCAGATAAATAATTCTTCTTGGGAACATCCCCATATACATTTAGGAAGTGCATATTTTGGGTGTACTGAGTTAAAATGTTCACTATGAATAACAAAACATCCAAAATAATGCAGATTAGTGTACAATAAACAGAGCCTCAAATGAAAATTAATTTTGTAACTTAAAATACCTGTACACTAGTTTGAAACTGAGTGAAATTCTGGTGTAAGGTGAACAGCTCAGAAAAACTAATCTGAGTCTGTCTTGTAGTAGAAGGAGACAGTGCTCCAACAAGTTAGAAATTTATAACACCCACCCATTTTCAGTTTGCACACCAAACTGTGATAAGCCTGTAGGTTGTTATCAGGCAATTGCATATACAAATTCTGTCTTTTCTTTGTTCTTAATCAATCTAAATCACAGCTTTTTTCTTACTTCTTGATTTTCTTCTGTAGCTTATTTTAAACCTCTGTTTCCCAAGTTCAAAACAGTATAAGAGCTGAGTTTAAACTTAAATTTCCCCAGGTGAGTATGCCACCCACAGCCGGGAGGAGATGGTTAGGGAGAGGCTAAAATAAACAAGACAGTACAGACTCTAAAGCAGGGCTTGCATATGGACAGATTTAATAGCTAATAGTGGACCATACATATTTCTTTGCTAACAGGTATGATTGCCTGGGTAATGCTGTCTTACACAAAATAAAAATACTGGTGTAGTGGGTTAGCCATAGCTAACAGCCAAACTCCCACCCAGCCACTCATTCTCCCCTCCATCAGCAGGACTCGGGGAGAGAAAATAGGAAGAACAGGAATGAGAAGGCTTGTGGGTTGAGATGAAGACAGGGAGATTGCTTACCAATTGAAAAACAGTCTTGAATTGGGGAAAAATGATTTAATTTATTGCCAATTAAAAAAAAATATTTATTACTCATTTGGGTAGTGGGGAACAAAAAGACACACAGTAAAACAACACCTTTCGTCCCCGCCTCTTCCAGGCTTATCTTCACTCCTTCACTGCATACTCCTGTCCCTCACTGCCAAGTGGTGCAGGGACACAGAGGGGTGGTTTATGGTCAGTACATAGCAGTTTCTCTCTGATGCTCTTTCCTCCTCACACCCTTCCTCTGATTCGGCACGGGTTCTGCATGGGCAGCAGTTCTTTCAGGAATATCCATCTGCTCCAGCGCGGGTCCTCCCTAAGCTGCAGTGTGGGTATCTGCTCCACCATGGAGCACCTCCTCCTTCTCCTACTCCTGGTGTTCCCTCTGCTCTTTCTCACTCTTTTGGTTCCCTCCTTTTCCGCCTGTCTGGCATTTTGTGCCCTTTCTTAAATATATTATCATAGAGGCGCCACCATCTTGGCTGAGGGACTCAGCTGTTCCCTGCGGTGCGTCCACTGGAGTTGCCTGGACCGGCTTTGTCCAGCATGGGGCAACCCTGGTCTCTTCTCACAGACGCCACCCCTGCAGTCAACCCCACCACACCTTTGACACCTACACCCAATACAACTGAGCAAATATATTCTGATTTTAGTTATGTATGTTTAATACAATATGGACAATATGCCACTTAGTTTTTTATCACTTCATCCTGCCCCACTCTGTCACCATGCTAACATCTGTGCAAGCTTCTTTTTTCTGTAGTTGGCTCAGCTCTGCATAATGATACAGCAACAGTGGGGGACAGGATATACTTGTCAACTATGTTCAGTAGAAACATTTGCATCCATACATAGACTTTGGAAAAAGTTCTATTCTCTAAAGAGACATCAGGTTCTTGAGTGCATTCTTAAAAGCTATTAAAAGTTGTCTTTTCTTGGAAGAAAGATATAGGTAAGCTAGTTGTACAGAAGTACCCAGTTTTAGAACAGTAAGACACGATATTTCCATACTTCGTATTTGGCTTCTACAGGCTTTCTGGAAGAGTAACAACATTTGGAAGACTCCTTCAATCAGTATTGGATTATTTATCCGCAAGAACATCTGAAGAATGTTATGGTTATGGTTATTGTTATGGTTTCTTATATCTTTATGCTGTTATCCGAGTTGCAGAATGAGGACAGCTCTCCTTATTTTTTCATTTGAGAAGTGTATTAATCTTATGGTTGATGCTGAGATCTTGTGGTTACATCTCACAGCACCCTAAAGAGAATAATTGGATTTAGAGATCTACTTTCATAATGTAGCTTTGGTTATGGGTACATTATTCCCTTTGGAAGAAAGAAACTTGTCAGAAGAAAATCAATAGGTGAAACAGAAGTGAAGAAATAACTGCTGGAAACCACAGATAACCACTTAGACAATTTGCCATACATACCTCAAAACTTTGCAGTTCTGATCACATCTTTTAACGACAAATGAGGTTTGGGTTTGGTTGGTTTTTTTTTTTCATTTTCCAACTGTAAGAATAATAATGTCTCCTTTTCCCCGGCTGAACTTTTCTTTTATTATCTAGCAGGCTCTAGTTATGGATGAAGAAGTATTTAGCCAGAAGGATCATGAACTGCAGATACTGCAGAATCAGATAAAGACATTACTACAGGAGAATGAAGAACAACTGGAATCTTTAAAGGAGGCTCAAGAAACGCACAGATTACAGGTATTTTTCCTCTGCTACACATTACATATATCTGTATTGAACCATCCTTCCACTCTATGAATGCATTCATTATTTCAAGACAGGTCCCTCAGGATTTTTTTGGACATAACTACCTGTCAATCTTATGGGCATTTTGTTTGAATTAGAGCTTTATCACTTAGTGAGTTGAGTTCATCTAGTGGATGAAGCACAATAGCGTGATTCCTGAAGTTTGTACATCAGCCTAGCTATGCCACAGCCTTCCTGTATAACACGAGGTGAATCATTCACCCTTTCCATGCTTCCTAAAGTATAACACACACCCCTCTCCCCAGATGTGTATTATTGCTAAGTAGTTTCAGGATGATTAATGAATTAGGATTTGAAAGGCCTTTAAAGATTCTTTAGAGTCTAAAAAAGATTATAAAGATCCTATAGAATGCTTTAATTGAAAGGTTGTATAGAAATGTATTTTGTTATAGCTTTATATCGTGGTTTAACCCCAGCCAGCAACTAAGCACCACACAGCCGCTCGCTTACTCTCCCCCGGTGGGATGGGGGAGAGAATCGGAAGGGTAAAAGTGAGAAAACTCATGGGTTGAGATAAAGACAGTTTAATAGGGAAAGCAAAAGCCGCACACGCAAGCAAAGCAAAACCAGGAATTCATTCACTACTTCCCATCGGCAGGCAGGTGTTCAGCCATCTCCAGGAAAGCAGGGCTCCGTCATGCGTAACGGTTACTTGGGAAGACAAATGCCATCACTCCAAACGTCCCCCTCTTCCTTCCTCTTCCCCCAGCTTTATATACTGAGCATGACGTCACATGGTATGGAATACCCCATCGGCCAGTTGGGTTAGCTGTCCTGGCTATGCTCCCTCCCAGCTTCTTGTGCACCTGGCAGAGCATGGGAAGCTGAAAAGTCCTTGACTAGTAGACTGCTTAGCAACAACTAAAAACATCAGCGTGTTATCAACGTTATTCTACTAAATCCAAAACATAGCACTATACCAACTACTAGGAAGAAAAATTAACTCTATCCCAGCTGAAACCAGGACACTTTATTAAGAATTGGAGTATTGTTCCCTTTTGACTTTGTAAGATAGAATTTCATCCTAATTTTCTGAGCATTTACTATTAGAGAAAACTGAGTGACATAGTGGAAACACTGCTTGCCTCCTTCCTTCTCTAGATATTGTGCTTGCTAATGAAATTATGATGGGTAGTAAGTGTGTAACATTTCAAGATCCAGGAGACCGTAAATAGAATAGTTAATATCCTCCTGGTGTTGCCTGTCACGTGGATGATAGATAAATTATTATCTGACTTTTTAAAAGAGAAAAGCATAAGCATTGCTAGCTAGTACTCTTCTCCTTATTTTACTTTTTCTCCTTTTTCCTCTTCTTTGCTGATGGCTTGGGGAAAGTTGAAGAATGAAAGGTAAGTATACTAGTCATCATCTTTTTCTTCCTTCTGTCACTTTCTTTCTTTTCTGTCACCTCTGGCTAGATTGATTCTTTTTTTTTTAACCTGTACAGCATAGTGTCAACTTATTACACTGAGATAATGCTTATCTAAATTCTGGAGAATACAAGGTAGAGGTAATGAACAGAAGCAGTCACAGCACAGGTAAAAGATGGTGACTGTTTTAGTATCAGAGACAGGAGAGAAGCTTGAGAGCTCTCAGGCACCATTTTGCTACTTAATCCACTAAACTGCCACTTTTATTTAAAAACATATGAAATAGGTAGAATAATGAAAAGCAAACGCTTCTGTGAAATATTTTAAGTTTTATTCACAGGAATATGTAATTTAGTAATACATGATAGAATAAGAACTTTAAATGTAGCATGTACTAGATAGATATTAAATGTTTATACACATATGTATTTATGTAACAGGTGTTGCACTGTAGGCTTGTTTGTACAAGGGTATCGGGGACAAAGAGTGAATCAGTTGGCCTTTACTGCTTCCAAAATCATAAGAAATATGGTATTCATATATACATTCTATTTCCTATGACATAGGAATATTATGTATTGTATTCCAACAAAATGTCAATTTGCAAGGCATTGTCTATGTATGTTTGGAAGGAACGTGCAGTCTGAGAAAACAAGATATAAAGAATGAATAAAAATGTATTATTCAAAGTTGGAGAATGCAAAATATCTTTCATTGAATACTTTCGGTTGACTATCACTAGTTATTCTTCAACTTTCCTGTTGTTACTAGGCCAGATTTTAAAGGTACTTTGAAAAGAATTGAAAGGAATAGAGGGAGTTGAAAATGGATATAATCTTGGCCTTATGGATCAATCAGCTTAGGTAAGATAAGTAGTTTTGAACAATGTACAGAGACTGCTGTAGGAGAAGCAGATAAGTAAGTTCTCCAAACTAGCATTACCAGCAAAGTTGAGGCTGGGTAGAAGAAAAAGAAGTAGCCCGTACAAGGGATCCTGAGATCATGTACATGTTTATGTTTATTAATACAAATAATCTTTAAAGTGGAACTGCTCAAAGAGGAAGAGGAAGCCTGTATACATGTTTAATTAATTAGAATTAGACCATGTATTTAATTTGAACACTTTCATTGAATTCCCATTTTATTTCTCCATAAACACACATAGAAAGCAAGCATGGGCTGATAAGTATGTCATCTACTTCTCACTAGATGCCTAGATAAGCTAACATAACTTATCTGGGATAGGTCTTTCTGGACAAAAATGTGTCTAAAATTTATTGGAGTTGGGTTGTGTGTATTAGATTGATGATATGTCATAGAATTTTCAGTTTGTTGCAGAATTTGCCTGTGCACTGCAGAAGAATTGAGGGTCAGTGAGTGATTGACAAGATTCATGGCCTTTGTAATTTAGAAATGGTGAATATGATACAGAGCTCATGGTCAGCAACAGTTTTGATTTTTTTTTTCCCCATGAGAATGAGAAAATGGTGGAACAGCAAATGCTTATTGATCAACTGAAAGAAAAATTAGAGAAGTTTACAGATGTGAAAACTTTGGACTTCTCAAGTGCTTGTGGAGATGGGTCAGCTGTTGTGGCATCTGCAAGGAGGCCATACAGTGTCCCACTCACAAAGAGTCTGCTACATTCCCTTCACCCACCTTCAGGGACAGAGACCCGAAAGGTAAGGTCTACCCAAATGTTACTTTTTTTTCCCTTTACTTTGTAATGGTTATAGTTCAATAATTAGACTTGACATGACAAATTATGGTGGCTTTCTCAGATGCTGTTTAGCTTCCCGTTGAAGACTCTGAAAAAATACTTTTTAATGTCTTGCAACATATGCTATGTCACAATTGTCCAAAATGTTCAGGCTTTAAATTATCACTTACAAGTGCTAAAGTTGTAGTCTTTTCTGGTGTTTTCTTGGGGTTTTTGAGGGTTCAGATATGAAGCATTATCAAAAATAAATGATTATTCTTACCAATATATTGAATACGTTGGATAATGAGTTGCTAACAGTGCCTTCTTTTACATTTGGAACAAGTGCTCTAAGCTCTTGCAAAACTTTTTGTTACAAAGGTATTCAGAGTTATTGTAGAAAACCTCTGTAATTTTGCTTACAAGCTCAGGTGATGACAGACTTTGAAATTGAAATATTTTTTAAGTATCAGTAAAGAATTGCTAAATCGTTGCAAGTGTTTTTACCCATCACTTTTTTTGTGTGCTTTTTGACAGGTGTATACCAGCCCCTCTGCCTTCTCCCTGGCCCGGGTAATGGCAGAATTCCGTGCTCGCAGCCAGATGATACTGAGCAACATAGAAGATCAGGATAAAGTCCTTCACTGCCACCTCTCTGATCAGAGCGATGAAGAGGAAGAAAATACAGGCAGCAAAAAGAAAACCTCATTTAAGTAATTTTTTTGTTATTCTTTAATTTTTGTTTCAGACAAACGTATAGCAAAGGTAGTATTACTGCCTAATCCTGTCATAATATGAGACCATTTGTGATGTTACTTATGGTAAACTTATGGGACCAACTGGGCATATTACAAAATAAGTTTAATAAACATAGGGTTTTGATTTAATAAAGATTGCATAATCCTTGTTTTGGCGCCAGAATCTACCATGAAGATCGGGGTGGGGGCAGGAGTGGGGAGTAGATGGGAAAGAAGGTACAAATGCTTATGTGAGTTTGGGATTCTCTTCTGTTAAGATCATGTACTTTGCATGAAGCTTAAAGAAAAAAAATCCCTGTGTGTTTGGAATGTAGCATGTTTTTCATTCTTCCTTAGGCATTCCATAAACCGAACATGGACACGAAAACAGGCTTCTCTGTGCTTTCTTCCTGATCTAAGTGACATGAAGTGTCAAGTAGACAAGTCTGGTTTATCCAACAAATCTGCGCTACGGACTGACACAACCACAGGTAAAATGGAAGTCATGAGAGCAAAACTTATTACAGTATCAGAATATAAAAGAATGTCTTTAGCACACGTAATTACTTTTCCCAGCAAAATATGTGTATTTGATACAAATATGGGTTTGGTTATAGTTCAGCATAGGCTTTCAAGATGCTCTTCTTCCCCTGTCTGAAACCGATGTCAGTGACCTTAATGTTTAAGTAATACTTATTAGCCAGAAAGCACTTTGCACATCAAAGAGCTGTTTAGATATAAATCTTCAGTAGTGCTTCAATGAAAGAAAATAGATGCTATTATCTTATCAGAGATGCACTGAAATGGTTTCAGGAATATTTTTCCTCCCACTTAGGGTCTTGAAATGCTAGTGCATGCCATCCTTTCTTTTCCCATTTAGACACATGGCAGGGAAAAGACTCTCTGCGCTATTCTCTCCTTTTGATTCTTTTACTTCATATGGAAGAACTCCACACGTACAATGTTCCAGAGCACTATCTTTTGGGTACAGGGTGTATTCCAGATTTTTTATCTCCATCTTGCTTTGTTTTCTTTAAAGGTGAAGAGATTGACAGCCTCCAGAAAAGTCATGTTTTTAACATGCAGAAGTTAAAGAATTCAGAGTTGAGACTCACTGAGGCCGAGCAAAAAATGAGAGAACTTTCACTTAATATCAAAATGAAAGAGGAACTTATTAAGGAATTAGTAAGAACAGGTAACTGGCTACTGTAAGGAAAATTAGACTGAAGATGTTCAGAAACAAAAGAAAAGGCACGAAACTTCTGAAGTCCCGCATGTCTTAGTTTTTATATAATTATCTTATGCAAGAATACTTTTAATAACATAAAGATTCATAACTTTCATTAATTACTTGCTATGATTGCACTGAAGGCTGTAAATTTTGATTACAGCCTACTCTGCTAAGATACGCAGATGTATTTGTTAAGTATTTTTTGTGCTTTGCTGATTATTGCTTTTATCCACAAATAGTGTAATTTTTCATGTATGCTCAGTGCTACCGATCTCTTCGCGGACATGTATTTGTCACATGGTGTCTGGGATAGGAGAGAAGATACATCACTGTGCTGGGAATGTAAGCATTCCCAGCACTGCAGTAGAGAAGCAGGAGTCAGAAGTGGATGAGGGAAAAGGTCAGTGTCCCTCTTAGCATACATTCCTTACACATCTGTCCTAGTATATATATGCCTGCCAGAAACTAGCCTTATGATGACAGTTAGGATCTCTTTGCTCAACCCCTTCAATCACACTCTTCTCCTGTGCATACCTTCTCTTGAGGTTGTCTTTTGGCACTGAGAAAGATTCTGTGCCCCCAAAACCAGTACTTTGGGAAAGATTGCCCACGCAGGGCAGGTCAGAGAGTAGAAACCCAATCCAAAGTTGTTTACTGATTATTAAGCTGAAAATTGAGTAATAAATAAATGGCATATTCTTCAGGAAGAAGCAAAATTTATGAAATACAGGAGAGCCATTTTGGCAAAAACTACAGTAGGCAGAAGAATTTCACTTTATTTGGCACTCAGATGGCACTTTATTTGGTGACATTAGGGTGACTCATGAAGAATTCAGATTTAAGACTCCTTCCTTTATCTCTATTTCAGAGTTAGAAAGGAACTGTATGTTCCTTTAGGGTTGGAAAATGTCTCAGAAATTATTGGTTTAGCCAGAATAAAGTAAGTAATGATTCAACTATAGAATTAAGTATTACATTTCAACTGATTATCCTGCTGTTTTTAAACTATTTGGATATGGTGTCTTTAAGGTAAGGATGCTCAGTCTGTAAGCAGGCAATATTCTTTGAAGATAACTAAACTGGAGCAAGAATCCGAGCAGGCCAAAATGGAACTGGCTGAAACACAAAAGCGGCTTCAGGAGCTGGAGAGTAAGGAGCTGAGAGACATCCCTGAGAAAGCCAAGTTACAGAAAGAGTTCCGGAAGAAGATGGATGCAGCTAAGTTGAAAGTGCAGGTATTTCTGATCTGACCATTAAGATTTGCAAATCTCTGTCTCACTATCACCTTTGAACCTTAACATTCTGCTTGTAAAACTCTCACCAGTTTTACACATTGGAAGCTGGTTGGATTGAAGTAGCTAATGAGAAACTTAATACTATTATACTCAGAATGCTATTTAACATATACGTGGTTAGATACACACAGTATTTTCTTGGTAGATAAGAAACTAAGAAAAAAGTGGGTGATATGCTTATACACCATTGTATGTAGTACCATAAAAGAACCTACACAAGGAGACTATTACAAGTTTATTACCTGCCATAAATAAAACTGATGTTTTATGAAAATACTGTATAAATTCCAGCTCTAAACAAATCACTGTGATGGTTTGCAAGACCACGCCCAATACAGTCATATTTGTTTGGCACTGACCTTCTACTTTTAAGTTCTGCTATACCTAAGTTTAAATTCTGCGTAGGGCCAGCTTAGGTGCTCTGTGCCTCTCAGTCCTAGAATGGTGGGTCAGGCAAGCACCATACAGAAGGAGGTAGCTGGCTTATTGACTTAAGCTCAGGACCAGCATTCTGGCACCATTATGTCTCTGCACATTTTCCAGAGCTATGATTTTTGTCAGATTTTACTACTTTCATTGTATTGCCAGGCATGAACTGTATCTTTTCATGTTGCTTGAGATTAATTCAGCCTATGCCAACTTTGGCAGATGGCTCAGAAACCACAGAAATAACGAGTGATTGTTTGGGCAGAAGTTAGTAAGTCTTGCTGACTCTCAGAATTCAGTGAAATAAAGAATGAAGCCAAGTCATATTTTGGTTTTAAGTTTTCCTGCTATTAAGCTGAAATTTGCCATGAACATTCAGGCCTTACAGAAGAAGCAGCAAGACACTAAGAATCTGGCTTTGTTATCTAACCAAAGTGAGAGACAAGCAACAGAACTTGAGCAGAACGTGGCTCAGATGAAGCATCAGCAGACCCAGCTACAGAAGAGACTGTGTGAGGAGAGCGAAAAAAAGAAGCAACTAGAAGCAGAGATTCAGCGGGACCACCAACAAATTAAAGTAGGATTCTTCCCATTTCTTTATGACAAACAATGAGATGAGCCAATTTTGCCTCTGCTTCCCCAAAGACAATAAACTATACTGCCAGGCTTTCCGTAGTTTTAAGTAATGACTTTCTTGACAAATGCACTGAAGAAATAGTCTGTAAACATTTTCACAGAAATCTTCAGTTTGCCTTTTTCTTCAGCTTGTTTGTTTGTTTCGTTTATTACGTGATGTCTAGTCCTGAATTGCAATTTTGCATGTAAATTTAGGGTCAGTATTTCAGATTATATACTTGTGTGGACTCCGACATTAAATGCATTTTAAAAACAGACTGACTGAGGCAGGAAGAATGGGGTTTTTTGTTTGTTTATAGGAACTTCAACTGAAGATGGAGCAACAACAGAAGATCCTTAAACTTAAGGATAAAGAGATTGCTGCATTTAAAAAGAAGAAAAATAACTCAGTGGGGACTTCACAGAAGCTACAGGTAGCTAATCCATTCCGAATCTGTGTGGTCCCTGAAAAAAAAATTTCTTTCTTCATCTGTAGTCATCTTTGTAAAGTGTTTGGAAGAAGAGTATTTCATCATAGTTTTGTCTTCTTTTTTGCTGTAGCAAAAATTGCGAGTATAGTCTAGCAGCTCTTGTACTCTTTTTGAATGAAGGAAAGGAGAGGCTCTAGTCTTTTCTTGCTATGATTTGTCAAAGATGCTGATTCAGAGACCTGAGAATTTAACAGGTTTGGTTGTCTGGTCCTGATGGTTTGAGGGTGGTCCTGATGAGCTCTGTTATAAACATTCCATGGTTTGTTTGTTTTTTTGTTTTCCCCTCTGATGTAAATGACAGAGGTCTATGGTTTTGGTTGTTCCTAACAGGGTCAAAAAAGTAGGTGTCCTATGCAGCAGTGCCACCTGCGTTATTTCAGATGTGGACATTGGAACATGAGAGTTTCATGAGTTACCCAAAGTCTTTAAAGGTGAAAAGACATTTAAAAAGTTAAATAAAGGCAACTTTTTAGCCTTACCAGGAATATATCCACTGATAAACTGTGGCTTCAGAATAAATTTATAATGGACTGTGCTAGCAGGATCAGAGCTCTCATTTACTGTCTTTCTTTCTGTCAACATCATAATTTCTTGTCACTTAATGTTTTTCCACAAATAGCTGGTCTTGGGCAACTATAATGCAAAGAGGATGGGCTAGCTGAATTCTTGTGGTACCTTCCAAACATAGTTGCTGTGATTATATAGAAGACATCTACTTATGTAACTGTTCTTAGAAAAAGAATACATTTCATTAAAGGCATCTGATACAAATTTGTGTACGCAAGATGTAGCAATGTAACATTGCTGAGCCTCTTTTTAAGTCAGTCCAATTTCTGTATTATTCTGAGTCAAGATTCTGTTGCAGAATTAATGTTAACATTAGAAATGTCAATTTCTTCTATGGTTTTATCAGTTATTCTAAAAAAGGAAAAACATAATCATAAAATTCTGACCCAAAAAGTCCTGGTTAATGCTCTCTGGATCTCTGTTTAAACTTTAGAAATTAGAAGAGCAAAAGAAATGGCTGGATGAAGAAATGGAAAGAATTCTCCAACAGCACCAACAGTTAGCAGAACTAGAAGAAGATTTAAAGAAAAGAGAAGCTATTGTAGCCAAAAAAGAAGCACTATTGCAAGAGAAAAGCCACCTGGAAATCAAGAAACTGAGATCTAGCCAGGTGATTTAAGAAAAAACATGAAACTCGCCACAGTTACAGTGCTGACTGAAAGACTGGGGTGGGGGAAGGCAGATAGGTAGCAGAAGAGGCTCAAGCCATGTGACCTGTGTCTCTACCACTGCCATGAAGTTATTGTGTGGTTTGAGCAAATCAACATTTAAAATGTGAATATCACAGAATAATATTTTTTATTCACTTTTTCTCGCCAAAATTCCAACAACAAAACAAAACAAAAAAATCTGAACTGTGGAGTTCTGTTATTGCAGAGCATTAAATAATATGGTATCTAAAAATGACTCAGTCCTTTTGCAACTAGAGAACATGACAGGGAAACATTTTGCATTATTTATTTTTCAGTAGCAAAAGTAAATAGAAATTGAAGTATCGTTGTCACTTATAATGACTAGCCCCTTTAATTTTTAGTATGTAGAAAACTGCACGGCGAGTGTTTTTATTTTCTTTCATCTTTTGAGTAAATAGTAAATTTTATGGTAGCTGTCCACTCAAAATAAATGGGATCCCATTGCAAGAAGCAGGCAAGTCTTTCACTGCAGAATGTGACCGTCTCACCTACATTTTTCTTACTGGGAGGAGTATCTCAGTTTTATACCTATGTTTGCTGTGGTTTTTTTAGGCTTTAAACAAAGATAGTATGAAACTCTCTACTCGCTTAAGTATGCTGGATCAGGAACTGTGTGATAAAGGTATGCAGCTTCAGGGCAGCAGCACTGAAGATAAGACAGACATTTTGGAAAAAATTCAGGTTCTCCAGATGGAAAGGGATCAGCTGCTCAGAAGAAGAAATAGTGTGGATGAGAAACTGAAAGATGGTAAAGTGTTGTCAACTGAAGTAAGTAAGCACCTCTGAGATAAATACAGGTTTTAGATAGTGTTGTATAATAAAGCATTCCAATCAAAACCTAAAATGTCTCCAAGTAGTAGATAAGCTAGAACCAAGGAACTGAGGTTGAGTACGTTTGTAAATAGCAATGTTAAAATACTGCTATGACAGCACTACTTACATAACAGTCAACAAAGTTTATCTTCAGAGGGACTTGACAAACTCCACTGGCCTAAGGATCATATAATCAGAAATAAAGGAACTAGAAGTTCATCAGTTTATCATAGGCAGATATTTTAATGTCAGGACATAGAACAAGGCAATGTACTCGCATAGTAATGCCTCTTGATTTTTTAAATAGTATTTTGTGAAAAAGCAAACTTCACCTGAAGGCCTCCATATTTTTACAGCGAAAATAAGTCATATTACCTGGATGGTCCACACTTGAGTTGATCAGTATAATTACGTTGAAGATATAATAAATTCATATAAAATGCACAGATTATTTTTAGGTCTTCAGAAGCAGTATGGGCATGTGGCTGAGGTGATAATGTGCCAGAAAGAACCCTACTTGCCTCACTGCTCAAAATCTCCTGCAGTGCTTCAGGCCATGCATTTCTGCCACTTCCCTACACAAGTTATGGTCACCTAACTCCTTACTGACCTGATTCATTCATTAATCCAACAGAAAACTAGCACAACCAAAAAAATAATAGTAGAAGTCAAACTGTGGGGAGGATGAGGGAAGGATAAAAAGGGAAACATGACTTCTGTTTTTGTGATGAACCATTTGATTGACCTCTGTTTCATGGAAGGGGTACTATGGCAGAAAAAGACAAATGTTCTAGATTTGTACTCTACCTCTTATTTTTCCCATTCCATTCTCTGTACTACTACTAGTTTGTCTTGCCCTTAAGTTTAGTTTCACTCTTGAGAATGAAGTTAAAGAATGTCCTATGTATAGAAAGGTTAATTCTACACTTTTTTTGTAAAGATCTCACTCATGTGTTTCTCTGTAGGAAGAACATGTCCTTTTCCAGCTGGAAGAAGGAATTGAAGCCCTGGAGGCTGCTATTGATTACAAGAATGAAAGTATTCAGAATCGCCAGCACTTGCTTAGGTCATCTTCTCAGATTCTTTCACAGAGCGAGAATAATGTAATAGGAAAACTAGTTTCCCTGTCTGCTGCAGAGCTCAGAGCTATCCTCTTCAAATATTTCAACAAGGTTTGTTACAGCTAATGAATCATATTTTATCCTATTTTCTGTTACTATTCTAGATAATGAAATGAAATGGTGTCAAGAAATAAAAATAAATTTAACAAGCTTTTGGTGAAAATCTCTTCAGGTTACATACATCTGCTATTAATTCAGATATTTTTAATTTTTACATTAACCTAAATAGGATACTTTTGTGTTAACTTTGTGTATCTTCTTTTGAGGTCATTAGCTTAAAAGGTGCTGCAAATCTGGAAATTACCTTGCTCCTTTCCAGTGCTCTGTGTTGCTAACTTTTGGAGCAGCAACATATTTAAATAGTGGTGTTGTATTGAAATTTTTCCCAACTGCAGGCTTCATAAAGCTCAGGCTAGTATTCCTATTTTTTTTCTAGATCCAGTATACACTGGATTTCTGCATACACTGCCTGCAGTGTGTACAGCCAAATACTGAAGAATCATACTGACATCTGGAAACATAAAAATTAAATGCATTAGGACATGGTGTGTCTCTGTGACCTTGAGCGAACCTTGGGTGAACCTTGGGTGATTCGGTGAACAAGTTGTCTGTGGGATGCAAGTTGGAAGTTTTCCAGAATCAGGAAAACACTGTTGTTTCAGTTTAAATTGTGCACAGGGTATTAAAAAAATCCACTAGTCCATGTGATCAAAATGTACAGAGCTCATCTCTGAAGTGTGAACTTGTAGCAGTGGGCAAGTCTGTTTCCAATACAGGCTTACGGCTTATGGAGACCATTGCTTTTGTACGCTTTAATCTATTAAGCAGAAGGGTAAAAGCTTTTATGAAAATGGTTTGATAAATCAAAAGAAGTGTATTTCTTTCTTAGATTGTTGGCCTACGTGAGTCTGGACGTAAATTGCAACTGCAGATTGAAGAACAGGAAATGAAGGTCATAGACCAGGAAAACATAATACGTGAATTAGAATCTGCACTTGAACATGTCAAGTTGCAGTGTGACAGGCAGCTGACCCTACAACACAAAGAACATGAGAAAAAAATACAGTTAATACTGCATCATTTCAAAGGTATTTGCTTCTTGGGAGGGTTTGTACAGCAAGTATTATCTTCAGTCACTACTGAGAAATACTATATTCCAACCGAAAAAAAATAGAAGAAGGTTCAGAGATATATTTTGGCTGTCACTAATTCTGATGTTGTGTAGGATGCTGAGGAACAGACACATGGAGTCTGTATGAACGGAAAATTGGATATTTTTTAAAGCAGTATCAGAATTGTTGTATTTTCATACTGAATTTGCTGGTATTGGAATGTTGAAAGATACCGGTCCTCCTGATCTTGATTTCCTCAATACTTCTATTAAAACTGACAAGTGGGTTTGGCATGGCCTTTTTGATCCTGTGTCATACTAGTTAAAATGCAAGCAAAGTGTCAGCAAGATACAAGACATACTCTGTCTAGTTGGGCATCTTGATTTTTGGCACAGAGTTATTTGGTTCTTAAACTAGTTTTACTTGTCCTAGAACAAGATAGTGAAGGTATTGCAGAAACCTTGAAAGGGTATGAAGTAAAAGTCCAGCAACTGGAAAAAGACTTATTTTTCTATAAGAAAACCAGCAGAGAGCTGAAGAAGAAATTGAAGGGCCTCTTTGGAGAGTCATCCCATCAATTGCTGACATCCACTAAATGTAAGTATATGATCTTAAAATATTTATGCAATGGTCAATAGACCATTTGAAGGGTGGTGAACACAGAGAAGTATATCAGATAGACATAAAAATAATATTTTTACTGAACTGTTCTCCAGGAATATATTACACCTCTCCCCCAGTTTCAAAGGAGAGACAACATTGGTTTGTAGCTGTAGCAGTGGTATACCAGTCGCTTAAATTCTTGTTCTGTTTTCTCTGGATTCTAACATAATTTCAGCATCCACAACCTCAAACTGTTGTGGTTAAGAAAAAGGAATTTTGCTGTCTGAAAGGTCTGAATGAAGTTGTAACTAACAAACAGCATATGCCATGCTTTTAGATAGGCTGCTCCCAGCACTTGATTTCATAAAAGTTACTTACTGGGAGATTGTGAGTGAAGAATTCCATACTTTCAGTTACTAACTTAGTTACTTACTTACTAAGGCTAAAAGAGAGGATTTTATACACTTGTAGGAAAAAAAAAAAGAGCTTTCTAATGTGATTCTGTGCTTTGACACAAAAAACAAAAAAAGCCCAAAAACCAAACCAACAACCAACTGCTACTGTAAGTTTTTAATTGTTCCACATCCTACTTGCCAGAATCCAAACCTACAATAGAGCTATTCAGGTGGAAGAGAAAAGGTGGTTCAATTTCTGTCACTGTTTTGGTTGTCTCACACCTCTCGATGCCACCACCAATACCTCACATGCACAGCACAGCCTCCTTGGCCCTGTGTTTCTTCTTAAGGCTCAGCATGACTGGTTCTTCCTCCCAACAGATGCTTCTGTTTCTTTCCACTCAGGCAGTGCCATGCCTTCCTAACACATAGATGCTGATCACATACCTGCTGCTCCCACAGTGAATTAAGGCTCAGCCCTTGCCCTCTAGGCAGGATAATGAGCCAACACATTCATTACTCTGAAGTACACTGTCGAACTGTGAATGTGAATATTCTAGGAGTTGCATTACAAATGACCTGGGAAATGGGAAAGACTATTCTGTGTCTAGTATACAAATAAGCATGTAGTTCAGGACACGTAGCCATGTGGGGAAACACCCATCCTAGCCAAATTGTAGCAAGGAGAGGAAGGGAGAAGATCCCTGTGAATTTCCAACTTTTTCAAATGCCTATGTTCATAAGTTTTATAAGAAATACTCTGTATTTAGTTATTTTTCTGTTGAATACATTTTGAGGCATGCTGCAATACAATGTAATAAAAACACTTTATGATTTGTTGCTGAGCTTTAAAAATAATAAAAGCCCTGTGTGTACATTACAGTCAAATTTGCAGAACATGTTTTGTGTGTTGTCCTAGTGTAATTGCTGACTGTTTTTGAATATATGAATGAATAATTTCATATTTGACTGTCATGGTTCAGTTGTTTTAAGACTGCCTCCTAGGATACACTACAAGTTAGAATGGCGAGGCTTGTATTATCAGCACCTAGTCAGAGGAAAGTAACAGCTAATACCTCTGATGTTTTTGTAGATGACAAACTTTTTAACAGAAAGCACAAAATGTGAGGTGCTGATAATTTTTTACCACGTTCACACTACAAGTTACTGATGCTGTAAAACCGTATTGACTAACTAATATTTCTTCATGGCAGGCACTCAGAAGAGTTGTTAACTTTTAGCTATTTATCTCCTGATAAATTTCATTTTAGGTAACAGTGCCGCTGACAAGGCATTCAGTCAAGATGAAGCAGAAGTTGCTTCTGAAGAATTCAAGTCGACACTTAACTCTGAAACCAATAGCCAACCAGGGAAAATAAAAGAAACAGACAGAACAAGTATTTTAAGAGCACAGCAGAATTTGTACAAGCTTGGAGAAGATGTTTCAGAGTTTGGGTGCAACAAAGAATGTTTGTTGAGCACTAGTGATGACAAAACAGGAACAGATGAAGCTCAGCCTTCAAAATCTCATCCTCAGCTACCTTCTGTCATCCAGAGAAGAGAAACCATAACACAGTTTCAAGGAGTAACTCCAGTAAAACTATCTCGCCGAGAGCTACGTCATATTCCTCCCTCTGAATTATCTTTGAGACGCTCAAGCCTTGGAGTTGGTGTCAGTTTTATTGCTCCAGATTCCATCGAAATGGACAAAAAGTCTAGTGTCACTAAGACATAGTTACTCTTCATTGCATTTTTAATAGCTGTTGCTACTGAAGCAACTGTATTAGATTTCTTTCTTCATGGTCCTGTTTAGTATCAACCATGGATAAATGAGTAAGTGTTCTTTAGTTCTTATTGCTCACTATCAAGTCGTTAGGTGTTATGCTCATACAGTTTCAGTGAATCTGAGATGGATTTTAATTAACACAGTATCTAAGAACTTTCATTCAAAGGCCTTTTAACATTGAATAAATTATTTATTTTGGGTTTTTTGCAGTAACTTCAAAAAATATAAATGTTTTTCAAAAATTGCACTGTGAAGTACACTGCACTTGTGTAACTTCGGTTTCCTAGAACAATATTGTACTTCACTTTCTTGGGTCAGAAACAATAATGAACTATTTAATTTATTTAGATATATAGCTAGAAAATTTAGTTGCCAGACTGTCACCTAGTATTGATAATGACTGGCTTCTGTACACTTTTTATCTAAAAACATTTTATATGAGCCATGTTTGAGATCAAAATTGGTACCTAAAGATAAATTTGTTCCTGAAAAGGAACATAAAAGTACTTACTTTTCTTTTTTTCTTCTTTATGGCTTATTTATGAAATTAAGAGAATTGCTTATTTAACTTTCTGTTTTTGTTTGTTGGGCTTTTAAAGAATTGCACTTGGCAACTCAAAGTGTGTGTAATATTTATTTCTGTACTACCAAAATGGAAAAAAAACGAGGACCAAATTCAGCATCCTCTACGTAAGCCAGACGGACCAATATATTATTTTATTTGTACTAATTAGTCATGTCCTTTCACAGACAAATTATTCCAGATTCTGTATCTGCTTCAGAGCAAGGACTACGCGTATCCTTCGGTTTACAGCTATACTGTTGTTGGTAGTGCATTCAGGATGAAAAGCAAATCTTTTTTGTAAGAGGACAGTGGTCACTGAGAAGCATACACTTAACAGCTGCACAAACTTGAAGGCAGAGACCAGAATGTCCACATTTAAACGAGATCAACACTTCTAACCATAACACTCTCCTACATAAAAAGTGGCAGTACTGAAAGTAAGGTTAGTTTTATTTTAGTGGTGGACTTCAGCCAGTCATGTTTGAAAATGTTGTCTTAGATTATTAGATGTACTTAGGAAAGGAATTTTTGCTTTCTGTTGTTGTCTAGGCAAGGTCTTGTGTACCACATGTGTGGCTATAGGTGTAACAGAACTGCATTCTTCATGCTGCAAGCACAGTTCAAATCTGTCCACATTATGAAGATGCTATTACAGCATGATAAATGGACCTATTGTCTTGTGGCACATTTTAAAATTTTCTGAGTAGACTGCAAAATATTTCATTCTAATCAGATAAACCACTTAACATGTCAAATGATTGTATCTTTCACAATTATACCTAATTATTACCTATTGTTCAGCTGAATTGTGAGATAAGGATTGGGGTCTTTCTTGATTGTTTTTGGATTGGGCTTGACAGTTTTTACTGTCATGGAAGTACTGAGTCTTAACTAACGTTAAATTTCATATTAGTGTATATATCATTCACTTAATGTTTTAGTCAAAAAGCAATAAACAGAAACAAGTAAAACCAGTTTCAAATGTGTACTTATTTACTACATCTCTGTATTAAGTGAAGGAATTGTTGAAGGCATTTCTTCTCAAGATAATACTGTGCATTATCATACACGTCACACTACCCTATAAATAAACACGAATTCCTCTTCTTTTGAAGTTTCCACAAATGAAAAACCTGTTCTTTATGGATGCAAAATAAGCAAGGGAAAGTGTAGGAAAGTACAACTCAGTCACTACTAGATGTCAGCTGGTGCTCTGGGGGTTTCTGTAGCTGTGACAAACATTCAAACATTAGATTCTGTATGCCACACATACCGATTTCACGACATAACTACACTGTCACCTGATGCTAAGGTAGATAAATACATCAGATACATTTGTGATCTTTGGAGAAGTGGAAGAATCGCTGACCATGAGAGGGACCTAACMTAAGCAAAGCAATGAGAAACACCAGTCAGGCACTCGTACAGGGAAAAGTAAACAGTGACTTGTGTTCTCATTTATGTAACTCTAATAGAGCTAACAAATAAAATGGTTTTACCTCTTTCAGACAGTATGTAGCTCCTCTTATTTCTGCTAATTAAAAACAAGACTTTATCTAATAGGCTTTTGTTATCACTCTCTTTGTTTTACTTCCTTGATGTTATTCACTGGCATTTACGGCCTTCATTGACATTTAGCTGATGTGCAATACGGAGGTAAAAGCAACATGGAGCTAATTTGCAGTAACCCACCATGCCATTATTTCACTTATTAATAGCTGTTTCTCCAGCTATGTCCTGCTAAAACTACAAAAAAAGCCATGCGTATAATCTGTTCTGTTGTCTACCTAGTAACTGTGAATATAAGCCAACTTTACTTATGACCTGAATTCTCTATTATGATTATCTGAACACTGCGATGGCTGCATTTCCATAATAGACTCTTGCCCTTTCCATTACTGACTCTTTGCTTTGTACTGCACGTGAACGGCGGAGTTACCCCACGCAAGTAGTTTGCGGAAGTTCTCTGATTTGTGTAAAAATTGCACCACCTGTGAGAAGCAAGTCTGGCTTTTGGTAAGTCAATGGAAGTTTTACCCCACCTATACCGAAACAAAGTTTAGTTCTTAGTAACTTCCAAGGTGCGATTTAACAGGTATTGAAACTCCAACTATGTGTGTGTGGTGAGGGACCTTTTATCCTGGCAAAGCAATTTTCAATCCAACTGATTTGAAGGTTCCAGCTTGAATGTACTTTTATTGCACGGCCAATAAACGCTATGTCAGTTCTGATTTTCAGGATCAGCATGCTGATTAAGCAGGTTATTCTATGTAGGGCTTCCAATGAATCTGAACATACTTTGTAAGAAAAACTATTTGCAGGGCCCACTTCGACAAATGCACGTTTTATGCATTTCTAATATTATGTAATTTCTACCGAACAGTGAACACTGAGCACAATACAGCAAACTTTGCAATACCGCAGCAGTAACCTCATTAACCTGCGTTGTTGATGCCATGATCTATAATCATACAAGACACGGGCAGTGCACTAGCTGAAAAAAACAATGCAAATGAACAAAGGACAAGGGGGTTTTTTGCTAGACTGACCGGACGCCACGGTTACAAAGCACAGCGGTGTCATTTGCCCCTGGTTAAAATCCCCCCGCGGCGCAGCCCGCCAGCAGCTCGGGTCTTCTGGGGTTTCTTCCCGAACACGAGCCGGCGTCGGCGCCCGCCACGGGCGGTACTTTGAAGGCGCTCGAAGAAGCACTCGGCAGTCCACGGCGGCCGGCTCAGGTAGGACGTTCTGCAGGTTGAGGGGACCAGAGKGGAGCCGAGGCGCGCACCCGGCGTCTCCGTCACGCGCCTGCCGGTCGCGTCCCTCAAGCCCCAACTCCGCCGCCCTCCGCCGCGCTCCCTGCTTTGCCAGCCCCGCCCAGCCGGGGCCGGGCGCTGGCCCCCTCCCGGCCYGGCGGGCGCGGGTGCGCCCTCTACCCACCACGCCGGGCTGGCGGGCGGCCGCGCACCGACAGCCGGAGCGCAGCTCCGCCCCGGGGGACGGCACAGTTTCGCGCAGCCCCGTGAGCGGCACGACGCGTCCCCGCTCGCCTCCGCCTCCGCCACGGCGCCGGCACCGCTCCCGCGGTGCATGCCGGGCAGCGCCGGCCCGGCGGCCGCCCCGGGGGCGGAGGGGAGGCGGCCCCCCGCCGGCCGCACGGCCGCCCCGTGCCCCGTAGTTATTTTGATCCCGGGAGGAGCCCGTACCGGCCGGCGGCGGCGGGGCTGCAGGCGTAACGCCGCTGTGACGCAGCGCCGGGAGCGCAGCGCGCGCCCCGGTGCCCGGCGCCCAGCCAACCAGCGGGCGAGGGACATAAACAAACCCGCGGGCCGCCGGCGCGCGCTACTGCTACGGCTGCAGCGCCCGCCCCGCCCCGCCCCGCCGGCCCGTTATAACCGCCCGCCCCGGGCAGCGGCGCGGCCGCTCGCCTCGCCTCTCCTTGTCGCCGCCACCGGAGTGAGTGTCCCGCGGGGGGCGCCCGCCCGCCCGCCTCTCCGCCGCTGCCCCCCGCTCCCACCTGCTGCCCCTTCCGCGCCCGTCGGGGCCGCGCGCCGCCCTGCCCTGCCGTGCCCTGCGCTGCCCGCGGCGGGAAGCGGGCGGTCGCGGGCCTGTGGCGGCGGGGAAGGAGGGCATCCACCGGGGGCCGTGCCTCCTTGCGGCTCCTTCCGAGCGGGCCTCGCCGGGCCCCGGCGGGAGAGCAGCGCCCCCGGCCCAGGGGGGCGGCGGGGCGGCTGGGCTGGGGCGGCCGGCGGGGCCGCAGCGCTGGGGCGGGTGTAGCCGCCCTGGCAGCCCTGAGCGGCGGGGAGGCTCGGTGCCGCGCTCGCTGAACTGTCCCGGTGTAACTTCCTCGCTTTCACGCGTCTGCAGGGAGGCGCCGTTCTCTCCAGCCTCCCCTATGYGTGAACGTGTGGGGCTGCGCGTCCCCGCCTGTAACGCCGGGAAACTCGCACGGTGCTTGGAAGGGGGGGCGGGGGTTGGGGGGGCCGTGTCGGCCTGGCCCGGGAGTACGGGCGCCTCTCCCCGAAAGTGACTTTTTCTACCTGTTCGTTCTCTTCAGCGGCACAAAAAGGGCTCGCTGCTTCTGGTTGCGTGTTTTGGAGAGAGGTGCGTTAGTTGAAAAAATTCAGCTACAGCAAAAACGCTGATTGTAATTAGAAGCCAAGACGTCATTGGGGCATAGTATTTACTGATCACTAGTTATTTGGTTATTTAAGGTTACTAATACTACGTATTGGTATCTAAGAACACTAGTATTTTTTGTTGCATTAGTCACGCACAGTAAGTTGACCGTGAAGTTTCAAAGTTTGTTAGATAAACTTCCTAACTTCAAAACTTAACTAATTTCCTTTAACTTTTTTTTTTTTTTTTTTTTTTTTGGGGGGGGGGGCGGGGGTTGAGGGCGTGGGAATCACGGGAAGAAAAGCAAGGGAGGTTACACTGTCAGTCAGCATCCCGCGTTCCAACTAAAGTCAGAGTTGCCCGGTCGCTTTTACTTTCTAATCCTGAGCTTAAAATATGTTTTAAAAACCGTTCTTCCTCAAAAACATTAATTCTTCCAAAGCATAGCAGTAAATTCGCCACATTCACCTTTCAAACTGTGCAAGGCCCTTTACCTGCCATAGGTTTATTGCTGCTGTGTATGCCGGTGCTGCAACTCTCAAGTAGACTTCTGAAACAGGTGGGGGTTTTTTTGGCCGTAAAGTTACTTGTGAAATTAATTGACAAGCTGATGACTAAGTAATTTTAAGGATTTAGAGCAGTTTAATGCAGTTTTATAGCTTTTGATCAGATGGCATAAAACAAAATTTAAATGGAGAGAGCTTATCCAACCGGGAGGACCTCCTGTGCAAAACTGCCTGTCAATGCAGTGATAAGGAAAAGCAGATTGAGCTTGCTGTGGTAAATGTATAAACAGCCAAAGATCAATATGTAATGTGCAGAAGGTGCGAAGGTTGATCAGTGCCAGTAGGGAATGGACATGTTTCTTCATTTACAAATGTATATTGTGTATTTTAGTGTTATTTCAGTTTTACAGGCAAGTACTGAAGTCAGTCAATACTTTGGGTGTTTGCTAAGAATGTGTATTGATTGTAGATTATCATAAATATGTATTTTAGTGGTAGAAACAAACAGATTGTATGTAGGAAGAAGCTTTAGCATGACAATACCCTATCTTCAAAGTTTTCTAAAATCTGCATCTTTATTAGCAGTTTATTTGATGATGAAAGTGGTTAAATAGGAAATGGGTTCTATTTTTGGGCTCTTCAGCATGTTCTCCTTGAAATAGTAAAGCCCGACATTGAAAGCTATGTGGTTATTTCACAGATGCTTAAAGGTGTACTGCTAGCATCAGACTAGAGGTTCCTAAATTGTGAGGTACTGCTCACTTCTTTGAGGAGCTTGAATGCTTGAGTTAAATGGTAACTCATGCACATGTGCAAAGCTGCACACAGGCCAGGAAGCTGCTGATGCTCAAACAAAATAAGCTTGTGGATGTGTGTTAAACTCTTAGTATACGTGTTGGACAGTTTACAGTAGAGCTTTTAAAACTTTAAGTATTTCAAAAGCTATTTCACCTGCAACATGTGGGTAAATGTAAGTAACTGATAAAAGGGATTTCAAGTTACGGTAACACCAGATGAGTATGTTACTTTTATTACTGTAATCTTTGTTACATCATGTCTAAAACGAGACTGAAGCTTTTCAGGGCATTGACCAATCTCATGTTTCTGAAATAATACTTAGTACGCTTCAGGGAACTGAAGTTAAAAAGATACCTTTTCTCTTCAGTCATATCACAATTTAACTTTCTAAATATGTCTCCTTGTTTACCAAGAACTTAAGGTAGAGTAAGCACTTTGTGCTTACAAATCAGTGTGTCAGACATGCTGAAGTAATACATTACATGTTTCATAAATGGGACCAACTTGGTGTAATCTATTGATTTAGTATCAAATTCCAAAATAATCTGTTCATGTAGGCTGACATGATTTATAGAAAAGTATGACCTAGGAATGAGTAGAGCACCAAAAAATTACTACTTGCTAGCTATAACAAATGCTTTTATGTTGCCTTGAAATTATATGGTGTATCATGCTTATTTTATGCTGTTGATACATGAATCTGAATAATATGTCATTTTGGTTGTAGGAACTCTTTTCACAAACTTTATAGTTTGAAACAGATTGCAGAGACAGTTGAACTAATAGTCTGCTAGTGATTTGCAAAACAGAAAGTTTTGAAACTGGGTCATTTATTGGTGCCACCTGTGTATCGATGCCACAGTGATGTTGCAACTTTGAAATTCACTATCAATGATCTTTTCATTAGCACAAAAATGGAGGGTTAGTTACTTTCTTGGTACATTACAGAAAGTCGTCTCAGAAATGTATGACTAGTGCTAATGCATGACACACATGGAAACAACTCCAAGTACTGGTGTGTGTTTGTTGGGCTTTTTTTAACTTGTGGTCTCACTTGAGGTATTAATGAGCTGTGTAGATGCCACAAGCATGCTTTGCTTCCTTTTACTCCTCTTGGAGATTTTCACCATACTCCGTATCATAAGGAAAGGAACTGTCTTGTATTTAGATAGACAGGCTTTGGCCAACTGACTGTTCTGAACGCATAATATTTCTTAGACTGCCAAACTCTTTCTTGAAAGCACTGTAAAGGTTGAAATGATTTTTCAGATCCTGGCTTGATCTGTGGAATTATAAAACACTCTGTGGTATTTGAACGCTTTTTTGTGTGTGATCGAAAAGCCTCTTTGAGCACAGCCTCAAGCTCAAGAACGTCAATGCTTTAATTTCTAAGACTGTTTATATCTATAAAAATAAAGAACAACACAAATTATAATTCTCTGTTAAAAAAAATCTTGTAAAAGGGGTGGCAAGCATCTATGCTTAGCTGAAAGCTTTTGGGATCAGTCCGTTGGTTTCCTATGTGGGGGGGAGTCAAATCTTGGAACTGAAATATTAGGTACTTGGTAAAATTCAGCTGTCAGAATTGTAGGTGTGGTATTAAAATGTGAAGTATGGTATGGTGGTAGGCCTCAGTGAATCACTGGATCTGTCTTTAAGTGTTGCAGAAGTGGGATGATTAGATCCTGCTGTAATATGAATAGCTGTATTGAAATGCCCTACTAACTGAGTTAGCAATATTAACAGCTCTTCTAGACTTAACTGAAAAATAATCTATAATCTCATGTATTTGCAGTTTCCTCTACAAGCTCATTACTATCCATTTTTTCTTTTCTGTGGAAACAAATGTAATTCATGAATAAACTTCTGTAAATTAATTTCATGTTGTCACTGAAGTATTTCAGTGAATTATAACAGCAGAATTCGTGGGTAGTACTTGCTTAATATGCTTGTCAGCTGGGCATTTAATTGCATGCCAACTACAGCAAAAGTATACCTGTTGTATTTTTGTTGTATTTGTTGAAAAGGGAGAGAGGAGTTTGCAGCCTTATTTCATAGTGATGTAGAGTTTCAGCTGCTATGGCTAACTAAGTCCAACCTCTTTTCATCTTTCTTTGTCTGTTGTTCTAGAGTGACTACTAATTGTATCTTGATGATGTTTTCTCTTAAATTATATTTCCAAAGGATCTAGCTGCTATCAGTGCAGTTTGAAAATATGAAATGTTTTCAGATTGTATGAGCAAAAAGAAGTATTTGGCACCATTAGCAGCTGACAGCTTAATAAAGACTGTGTTGTGCTGTTTATCCTTTTATATGAGAACCAAAATATATTGCAGTAAATAGGCAGAGACTGGAAGTGCCAGGCTTTTGACTGACAAGAGTCATCCTGTAGTGCACTAATTTTTTTTAAAGCCAAATACAGTAGAAAGTTTACAAACTTCCAGTGTTAAGACTGTTGTAGTCTAGTGTAGTGAGAAGAGCACTATCCAGTATTGTAAGTTCGTGTTACAGCGTGACTGAGCACTTATCTTTGGTGCTATTTTTCTGTGAAGATATATCTTTAATCTTTTGTCTGAGTTTCAGGTTTCAACTTACTGCATGTTCAAGTAGTAATAGCACAACATCTCTCAGCTGTTACTAAGCTCCTAAGCAGGATAACTATAGAGTTATTGAGTATTAAAATGCATTTAAAAACACACATATACAAAACCAGGAAAATCCAAATTTACCCTGTTATTTAATCATATAAAGAGAGTAACAAGTACTAATTACTTTACGGTGTTTTAGATGTGACTTACGTGGTTTTTTTAGATCCGTGGTTATGGTCTGATCAGAGAGTGTGAACATCAGCATCAGGTAGGTTCACAGTTTGATGTCAAATTTGTTTTATTCTTAGGATACAACCAGCTTCATAAGATCAGCTTCATTTTCCTTTTTTGAAAGAAATAGAGTAGCGTAACTTTTGTATGAGAAGAATGCTGTTCATTGTAACCTTTGTCTTTGGTAAACTGGAATAAGAACAGTACTAGCTTACTTGCTCATTCTCTTCCACCTCTGAGAAATGAAATGTAATAGTCCTTTTTAGTAATTCTTTTGGGTAACGGTCACAATGGTGACCATCTACCATAGCACTGGTAACATAGCATTGTTTCCTGTTGATATGTCTGGGCATCTTTAGAGCACCTATATAAGTTTGTCCTTGAGAAAGTCTGGAATTTAGCAATAAAAACAATCTCTTGAAATTTCTGTAGATTCTCATGTTCTTCTGTAATAATAGTTAACAAGCAACACATTTGTAGACTATCTAAGCACACATTCACCATCTTATGTTTACAGTTGTCAAACTGTAAGGATTCCTTTCAAACAGCGCTTTCAAAAAGTATGTATTATTTCACTACACCTCTCTATCATAGTACATCAATATAGCTGGATGTCTGTTTTCTATGAAATTTATAATCACTGATGAAATAACATCACTTTCAGTCTTCTCCTAATTCACTAAGCTCTGCATGGAAAATTTGCAATTAGCCAAAAATTCAACTTTTACACTAGATAAATGATTTGTACTTTGGAATTGTGTCATGGGGATATACACATTGGTTATAGCTACAGCGGGCAACGGAAGGCTTAAGTGTGTTCCCCAGTTCTGCCTCCCCCCAACGCATCCTCTGTGTTGTGCTGTAAGAATAGGTGATGAGCCTAATGTTCGAAAACAGTACCAGCCACAATGCTGGGCTCACCTTCCTGTGGAGAAAACTGCTTGTTGAATCTCCAGTGGCTTGGGAACAAAATGATACTACTTGTAAAATAAGAAATAAGGCTGCTTACCGAAAACTGGAGCCTGCATATCTGTAATATCTACTTGCTTTCTCCAATCATGTTTGTCAGGCTCCAAGGATGGCATCTGAAACAGTTTTGGAGCACTACGCTATTCCCCTATCTTCCCCCCCTCCCCCCCTTAATTTTTCCCCTCCAGGTCATGAAGGCTAACTTCTTTTAGAGCCTTCTACTTGTTTTTTCCATCAAATATAATCTTTTTGGAACAAAGGTGTTAGCCTAAAATAACTGTTGTTTTATAGATTATTCTTTCCTTTTGTAGTTCTTCAAATAATTAAGATAATACAACTTAGTAAAAATATAAAGAAATAATACTGAGTTTGGGGGTTTTTTTGTATTAGTCCTGCAGCTAACAGATATGAATTATTGATTGTTTGGTCAAATGCTGTTTTCATTCTTATTTCTGTGCTACTTTCCTAGGAAACGTAATAACTAAAAAGAAGCCAGCTCAGTAGAATTTCAGATGTGGCAATGGCATCTACCGTAATCAGTTCAGTTCCTACCACTGCATCTCGTTTTGCTTTACTGCAAGTTGAAAGCGATACTGATTCGGAGCCTGGAAAAGGAAGAAGTGGCCGAGGTGCTAGTAAATCTCAGGCTTCGGGGGGAAGATCATCTACAAATGAGCAAAAAAGAAAGAAAAGGAGAAAAAAGAAGGAACAGCAGCAGAGTGAGGCCATTGAGGTAAAGGGATTATATTTTCAGCGGTGGGTAAGGTTGTTATCTGATAAGTAATTTTTGCTGTCCCTGACAAGTCATTGTTTTGTTTTTTTATGAAACAAATGCTACTTAGTCACAGAGACTGCATTTTTTTTTTCTTTACTTTATTAAGAATTCTTTATATAAGTAGGATACTCCCTCCTATACAAGTCGAAAATTTTTAATGAGAATAAATTGCTAGATTTTACTTTTTTGACAGCACCACTTGAATAATTAATTTCTGATGAAGAGAATGACCTTTCTAAAAAGTGATTGCTAGGAAACAACTTGTTTTCAGAAGTTTGCAGGTAGTCAGTTCTAGTTGCCTGCTTGGACAGCCAGCATGCTAAAATTCAAAGGTCCTTTCCAGGTTTTTTTCTTTTTAGGAGTTAGCTAGACCTGCCTACTCTGTCTGAAGAGCTTTAAAATGTGGTTTGCTAAGTTGTAATTTTCAGGTTTATCCATCACTCCAGCCCCTTAATATGTTAAATCCAGAGCCCTTTTTTTTTTCCCTCTGAATTGCGGGGCGGCGTGAAGAACAGTGGTGTTCTGACATTGGGATTCTTAAACCTCAGATGAAATGGAAATTAAGAAGCGAGATTGAAAGAATTGTTGCAAGCTTCTGGGAACTGGAATTCTAGATTGCTGTGTCTGACAACTGAACTGAGATAATCTTTCTGCCGGAAAACAAACAAAATACCCAAACCCAACTTTTTTTCTTTTAGTATCTATTAAATCTTAAAATCTTTGAAGTTTTAGTAGTTGCAGTAATGCATAGTAAAGTGATTTTTTTTTTTTTCAGCTTTGATGCTGTTCTTTTTATATTGAAGACTAAGTTTTCAATAAGCATACCCTGATGTTTCTTTATGCCTGCCTTAACACCATCAAAACTTTTAATGCCATCAAAATAATTGTGTGTATGCATATGCATTGCATATATCTACAGAAACTCATTTGCATGGAAATGACACTAATTCCTATGATGGCAGAGCGGCAAGTAAGGGCTGACTCATTTTCTTCACCCCAGCATGCACTATGTCTATGGCTATACTCCACTGAAATTATAAATCAGAATGGTCTGCACCAGTGTTTTTGCCAGCGCTGTAATCTGAAGAAGGAAGCAGGGGTTGTAGTGCTGGTGCAGGCAGCAAGAAAAACAGTAGCGAAGCAAAAGGCAGTATGCCAAGGGACTGTTTGGAGGGGAAGGAAAACTATTCTGAAGTATCTTCATTATTGCCTGATTTTAAGTAACTTTAAGCTAAGGTGAGCTGCCATTTTAAGGAGGAGTCATGACACTTGATAAACACACATTAAGGAGAACACGGTTACTGTACTTTGTTTCTCTTTGTTTCATTTTTCATCTGATAATAGCTTCTTTCTCCCTTCCAGGAGCCTTTATGTTAAGGAAATCCCTGTCTCTAAATTAATAGTAGATTGTATTGGTGCCTTTATTTTCACTCCAAGCAAGGACCAGAGTGTCAGTTAATGTTTAAGCTTGAGCAGTGAATGTCTTTGAGCTGCCAAATTTGCAAGTTACTTGTTCACTATCAAATTTTATAATTATGTAAGGTATTTTTAAGATGGCACTGTTGTATCCATATAGTGCAGTGATTAAAAATAATTCTTACTGCAGGTTCTTAAAGCGTGACCAACTTTAGATTGTTGACAAACTGTAAGGATTGTCTATGTTGTTCTTTTTCTACCTGAACCTCTAGTTCCCCTGTTTGCTGATGCCAAGTCTGTGTATACCACCTTTTCTTTGGCATTATATTTAATTTGGGTCAGGTGTGAGGACACCGTAATACCTGATCCAGCATGAAATCTGTCAGACACAGTTATCTCTTCAGATTAGTTGAAAGTATTTTCAGCTGGCAAAATATATTTACTCTTTCATTTTTTAATGTTATGTGGCTGTGGTGTTTCTGATCCACAGTTTTCCATAATTTTACATTATGGTGTGTACAATAAACAATTAAACAAAAATGTATCCCAAACTACAGAGTAAGGTAAAGCACATGCATGTCTATTTGCACGTGTCTGAATGCCTTTTTTAGTCCATTAAGACTGTTTCTGTATACTTGTCCACATTTTGATTGCTAAAAAGAACTGTTTTTCAGCTCAGAAACCTTGCCTTTAAAAAGATTCCTCAGAAATCCTCACATGGAGGCTGTCTATCTCAGCATGAACAAAAACTGCACACTGCAATGCAGAAGGACTCTCGGGAAGAAAATTGGCAGGAGTGGAAACAAAGAGATGAGCAGGTACAGCTTACTGTATTTAGCTGTCTTTGGCTTTCCTGAAATATGTTACTCCATGAAGTTAAATCTCATGGATAAAGAGAGGTGGCTGGAGAGGAAGCAACAAAATACTGCCACATAGAAGGAAAGGCTTCAGTGGAAATTCAGGCCACATCTTCTGTCAAACACAGTTTAGAGCCAGCACATGCTGCTGTTTGCACACCTCATAGCTGGACTATGGTAAAAGGAATTTGTATCATTTGGACAACAAGTAGAAGTACTGCCATGGAAGGATGGTGAAATGCTGTGGTGGGAGCAAAGCTGGGGATGTTTTGGTGGAGCAATATATGGGTATACAGTATGGATCCATAGTAAACTAGACTTGGTAAGTTCTGTTAGGCATGAAATAACTAGTTCCTTTGTAAGTAACAAAGAACACTTAAACTCTGAGCGCTGACTGTCCTTCAGCACACTAGGGTAGTCCTATCAGTGTAAGAACCTCTGGGTTTTAATGTTAGAACATCTTTTTGGTAATAATATTGTTAGTAGGGTTCATTAACACTTGAAGAATACGATAGAGATAAAGCAAAGACTGTCTGTGCCTGTATGAAGGCCAACATGATGTTTTCACTGTGTTTCTTCTTGCCAAAGCTATCACAAACAGAAATTGCACAGCAAAATGCACTTAATCCAAAACAGTAAAGTAATTTTCACCTTGAACAAATACAATAGCTTGCTGTCCTTGTGATGTCAGTTAGGAAGAGTACTTACAGTTAAAATGAGCCTTTTTGGTTCTTGACTTGAATTCAGCATTTAAAATACTTCTTTTTGATACTGAAGAATGTATAGTGATTTTCTTGTATGGTGTTTTCTGAATTGTTCGCAGTACTTCAACTATTTCAGGCCAAAATAGCATAGATGGACAAAGAAAGAATTTGGTTTAGTGCATTTTTTCAGCTGGTGCTTAAAGAAATGTTTTGGTACACTTTTTTCTAGATTCCTTTTAAATAATTGTCTGCTATGCATTCCTTCACTGTGGATGATAGTTTGGGCTGTCTTGTTATGCTTGAAGATGCCCTTCAAAGTGTTTAACTTTGCACAAACTTTTTCAAGGCAAATTGCTAATAAGTGACACCAATTGGAGTTAAAAAGTGTTTCATGAAGCTGTTGAACTTCTATGCTGGCATCTACTGTTATTTTCTTTTACAGAGAAATTTTCAACTTCTGTCTCGCCAAAAAACATGGTATTGAACTGCTGCTTGTTCTAATTAAGACACGCTACAGAAAGCTGTATTGACAAAAGGCTGACATTTGGACACTGTCCTTGATTATTTTGTATGTTGCTAATGCTTTGCTATAAGTGCTTCCTTAAACAGAGTATAGCCAAGTTCTTAACTTTGCAGGCTTCTAGATGGTTGTCCTAGCAGTGGAGTAATGACCTAATAATCCTCTTGAAAATTTCCAGAGCTAATTAACTTCAGAATTACTTTTTAAGGTACAGATTTGCTTTGTTCAGCACTTGCAGCTTTTTTATTCTGTGTGGTATGAAGCAATTATTTCAGGTAAAAAAGAATTTTATAGTCTAATTACTGGGTGGTGAAATGGTCAGACAAAGTAAACTCAGTTATAAACAATCAATTCTTATTAACGTCAATCTTACTGACATACAGGCTGTGAAGTTACCTTCGGAGATTCTTTTATTTTAAAAATAGCAATTACTGTAGTTGTAACATATAATAGTTATAGTTCTGAAGACATCTCTGTCCCATTTTTATGAGAAAAAGGAATAGCCAAATGCTGTTACAGTTCTTGAGGTTGAAGAATAGACTGTTCTGCAGCACAGCTACATTTTGAACAGTTTTCTGTGGTCACAGTGGACTAAGCGTAAGGAATGGAGGTACAATGTGGACTGTGAATATTTTTCCAACAAATCCTGTGTTAACTTTTCTTTCGTTACACTAAACCTTTAGTGAAATGGTTGACACTGGCACGATCACTGTTAGATTGCAGTGTTGATATTTTGTAAACATGAAATAATTAAACTTTGTTTCAAGTTACTGGTATGACTTTGACACTGTAGGTTTTGAGTCAATCGTAGAGGTTACGGTGAACTTTTTTGGTTCATAAATGGTTTAAAGTATTGGGGTTTAGATCTCAAAGTGCCAAAAAGTTGCCCAAACTGCTTTAAACTTACTTTTAACTTTACCCAGAAACTTAAAAATGTGAATATTGGAATCTGATGGGTGGAAAAAGAAATTGCTACTTGTGATTCCTGTCTTAGAACAACAATCAAAATGTTTTCTGTAGCTCAAAGTATATAATGTGGAGTGCATGTCTCGTTAGGATATTCTCAATACAATATGCATTATCAATAAGATTCCTTTTAAAACTGTTATTTTAGTGTTTGTAGATGCCACCCATGTATTACAGTACTAGCAGGCATTGAATTAGCTTGTTTTTTCTTATATGAGGGACATGAGTGAAAATGGTGAGGAATTCAATTATAGAGTATGCATTTTTAGGCTCTTAAGGAGAATTACTAAAAGCCTGTGAGTCCCCACTGATTTCCACAGTAGCCTACTAACAAAAGGACTTGTGACCCTGAAATAAAAATTAGGCCAGTGTCACACAAAGAACCACAAGCCTTCAATATCCACAGCTATGCTTTATTTTTTTCTATTTAATATTATCACCAACAGTTTAAGTAATAACTTGTTCTATTGTCTGTAATCTTGTTGCCCAAAACTGTCATAACAGTTCCATTTCAGGATATGTATTCAATGCTACTTTTTTGAAGTAATGAGTTACAGCATTTGTCACTTCTGTTAAATTATTTGTTATGTTCTTTAAGACTGTATTTTGAAGAATCCATGGATAACTCTGATTTAAGGAATTGTGATCTTAAGGTAAATTTGATTACAGACACAAGGAAGAAGTATTAGAGGCTTGATGCTTTGAGCATAGTAATGAGTGAAGAAAAGCATATCCTTTGGCGTAGGTCTGAAAAGGCAAATCTGCTGAGCAGTAATCTGTCTAGTCAATCTGAGCACAGGGACTCAGAACAGATACAGTACCAAGGGCCACAGGTAGTTTTTCCTCACACTTGTTCAAAACATGGCCCATGCAGGTGTATCCTCTCCACAACCCAAGAGGAGGTGGGGCAGGCACTTGTCTAGCTTCTGTGTATTTTAATTGTTAAATGACTTGAAATAAAATTTGGGATGTTCATGCTCCAAGCTCTTGTCTTTCCCTTCCTATGACTGTCCCAAAAGCATGACTGCAGGGTGATTTCCATCTGCACCGTTCCATCCCGCTGAAGCTGCCTTACTTTTATTGGGGGATGTTGCATGGTATGCATACGTGTACGGAGGGATTACCCTACCGAAGTCATGTGTCTTAGCCATTTAGCAGTGAGGTCCTCCTCCTCTCAGCCCATTGAATTCTGACAGAGAATGAAGCCTCATGTGGAGGGTGTTAAAGTCCTTATCAGCTGTTGCTCATGTATCAGCTTATTGTATCATTACCATCACTTTAGGAATATAAACTTGATAGTGTCTATGTATAGCTTTTTAAGAACAAGTTGTTATATTAAAGGCAGTTACAGAGAAAAAAGGTAAAGAGAGAAGCCATGCTTATGTTGGTGTGGTATGCGTTAAAGGAAGAATCAGTTGAACTATCTTGAAGCCCACAATAGCACCACTCTTAAAATTAGCAAGAGATGGTAGTTAAAACTTACAGGAGGTCCCTGTAGTAGGAAGAAGAGGTAAGGTCTTCTTTTGAGATGAAGATGAGAAGTGTTGGAAGCTTATGAAAAGTCTTGATTTTTTTTTTTTTTTTTTTGTTAAGGGAAAGACAGGGGACCAGCTGCAAAGTGGGTTCAGCAGACTTGAGAATGCAGAATTGCCAAACAAAATGGCATTATTCCACATCTATGACAATTTTTTTTGAAAGGTTTGTTTGACAGAATACCTTGTTTAGTCAAGGTTGCATCAAAAGTTGATTGGTGCTTTGAACTCTTATGCTGTCTCTGTGTTGTTTTTCATGAAGTCATGCTGACTGTATCATAAGATTTAATAAAAGCATCTCTTCTCTGAGTTGAAGAAGCTGACTGGTAGGAAGGTTCAAACTGCAACTGGCACATGCTTATCTGAGAGGAGAGACATGAGTTTGAATTCTTCAGATTCAGAATGCATGAAATCCTAGCCTCTCAGTTCTGTAGTTTCTATTGTCCAGTAATAGAATATTGATAATGAAGAGGTAAATTTTAAATGGTATACTGCAACGGAGGGTGATATTCAGCATTGACATTCAGTGTCTTCCTGCTTCCACAGAGGTCAGCTCCATGAAGAGCATCTCCCAGTTCATGAAGAGTTCCTCTTCTCGTATTTACCCTCCAAATTACCATACTGCCTGGCACTTTCCTTTTAAAGTGTCAACGTTTGTCTTAACTATGGAGCCATCACGTAAATAGCGTGGTCTTTCTTCAGCATGGCCTTTCTTCAGCAAAGCTTAATTTTAAGAGAGTCATTGTAAGAGCTTTGTGCGTGGATCTCAATTTCTTATGACTATGTGGTGTACTCCAGAGCTTGCCTATTGGATGTGCACTCCCAGTACCTAAGCAAAGGAACCCATGGTTTCTAGGTTTTTGGATATGTTTAAGTGGTAGTGAGCCTATAGCTATCTATTCTGAGACAGTCAGGCTATGCATAGAAGCAGGACTGAAGGTGGCTGGGGAAACTATGGGGGAGATGACTGGCTTTGAGAATATTCAGGTCCAAAGCTTTCAACTCAGCTGCTGCTTAGAAGTAGCGACCTTTGTATAGCCAGCTTCAAACACTCAGTCTTGCCCTGAATTGGATGACTGCTAGGTAAGTAAATTATGATAGGGTTATTGTTGTACTAGAGATCACATAGTGCAATTTTTGTGCAGTTGTTAATAGTTATAACAACATCGTGGTGGTACTGATTCTTGATAATTATTTAGGAGTGTGTGTGCTAAATTAGCACTTTCAGACACGCAAAGGTAAAAATCCTAGGTTCATCTTTCTTGTGAGTTTACCTTATTTTTGTGTTAATTGTTCTCTTTTTGGTAGTCTGTTTTTTTTAATCCCTGTTCTCTCCTTTTTCATCATGCTCATGTTGAGTTTTTCAGTGTAGCAGACCAAGGCCTAATTTTTGGTAGATAACTATCATTGTCAGATTAGATTCAACAGTTGCGGGCAAAAACAGTTCACTGATTTTTAGGGAATTTCAGTCAATTTAATTTATTGTCAGTTATCAAACCTCTACTTTCTGATACTGAAAGAAAACAAACACTTAAGGAAAAAAACACCCCTTGGTGCCGCAAAACCCCTCCTTCCCCCTCTTTGTTCTCCAGTCCTCTTGCTGCAGGCCACGGGTGGCGCAGGAGACGGGGGTCCGTTTGCGGGGACCCCTCCACCGGTAGCGCTCCAGGGAACGTCATCCCTCCCGGCCGCTGCTCAGGCAGCTGCCCTGCTCCTGCGCATGTGTGCAGCCCTTTGGGGTTCCAAGGCGCCTCCAGCTTGGCTGCCGCGGTGGGTCTGTGGCTCTTCCCTGCCTCCCCTGCTACAAAAACCTTGCCAGTGAGGCCCAGTGCAGTCAGTTGATGCTAAGCCTGAACCACAAACCAAACGCAAAGCTAGGAATGACTGCACCCCGAAGTCTACGTGAAATCTTGTAGCAATTTATGCTGAGAGCACTATTTTACTGTGTTTCAAATAACTGCTCAAAAAGGGCTGGTTTACTGTGGCAAAAACTAGAAGCCACTCTTTCGTCTTCTCTTACGTGAGACTGATCATATGAATTGTTGAACAAGCAGTTAGGAAAAATGTGTGTGCTTTTACACCATATAACTCCTCACTTTTAGGCATATGTAAAGCATATGAGAAGTTGTAAGGTTTTTTCCAGAACATGGTTCCTATAGACAAAAAAGCTAGTGTATGTCACGCAGCCCAGTTTGGGCAAAGTACATTAAGACCACTTAAGTCATTTATTCACTTTAACAGCTATTGTAGTTTATTCTGGAATGAATGAAAAGGACCTCAACTGAAATTCAAAGAACAAGATAATGATGGTTAAAGTAATTATTTTTACTAATTAATATTTCAGTTAAGGGCATGAAAAGGAGAGAGCTATGATGAAGAATAAGGCTTCCATTTGGCAGCACATCACACATTGGATTGTAGTGATTCCTTAAGACAGTAGACCTCAAAGGAACAGAGTTTTGTATTCAGAACAACTTCATCTTGGTTAACTTTGCTGTAAACAGTAACATAGGTTATTAGCCATTTATACATGTAGATTATCCACTGTCTACCTCGACTATAGCATCAGTATCCTCTAGGCAAATCTCTTATTTTGGCTCCATTGAACTGTTGCTGGTACTGGTCTTCTCAATTCAATCCTTCAACCTTCTATGCAGCAGGAGCTGGACTTTCTTGCACTTTCCTATTTTCCTGTAACACAAAAAAAAGAGATATCCCATCCTTTATTCCTGTTGTGTTGTTCCTAGTTCTTTTTCTTAATAGCTCACACCTAAAAAGCTTCAAATTTTCTTTCCATCTCCCAAGAAGACTTACATACTTACTTTTCTCAGAAATGAAAGAGGAAAAAGAAACATCTTGAAATAATTCAGGTTTTCTTAGTTCTGCTCTCCTTTTAAGAAAAAAGTAAAGTGTGCTTAACCTGATCTTTTCTATGCAATGGATGAGTGCTTAGACTTTCTGGTGGTCTGCAATGACCATTTTCATCCTTTAACATCCTCTGGTTTTCATGTTTCAGACTAAAAATAAAAATCATTTTAAAGAAATCTCATGTAAACAAATCATCAAGATGGTAACTGTATCACATAAAGATGTGCATAACTTATTGTATGCTTACATCCATCACAAAGTTTCCTGAAGCAAGATATTTTATTACTTATGGTACAGAAAGGTATATTAGCTGTTAATAATGCCATGTCACATCAGTGAAACAGCTTTTTGGCAGTTGGAGTGATATGTATATTGAAACTGAAATTTTAGCGTGGTCTTAGTGGTTTTGTCTGCCCCCCCCCCTTTTTTTTTTTTTTAACAACCTAGTCACATGAAATATGTTAATTTTGTTTCTTCAGCTGACATCTGAAATGTTTGAAGCTGATCTTGAAAAAGCATTGCTGCTAAGCAAACTGGAATACGAAGAGCACAAAAAGGTATTTGCAGGATTCATCCTAATGTAAAAGCTGTACAAGTTTGAGGCTTGAATTTTAAAAATAAACCAAAAAAACTCTTAAAAGTACCATTTTCTTCATGTAAATTGTTTGCTTACACTGTTCAGATGCTTAAGAGTTCAGAGAAATACTGGATTTGAAAGAAACCCTATGTAATAGTATTGGGTGGTGTTTTTTTTTTTTTATTGGCCTATAAGGGTGGAAAATTAGTTCTACTTTTCCAATTTTCTGGCATATAAATCGCTGAAATTTTTTTTAAGAGTACAACAAGAGATCTTGACCTTCCTCAGAAAAAATCCATCACACTTGAAGAGTAAGAGAATCAGAGCACTGACTTCTCCTTAGACCTTAAAGTGCTAGTTATGGTTGAATCATTTGCATTTTTCCTAACACCTTTTCTCTGTTTTGAGTGTAAATATTTTAGTTCTAATAAGCTGTATACATATTCTTAGCTGGTCAGGATGCTGTTTTCTGAGTGGTTCTTATGCAACACTGAAGAATTGTTCTGAAAAAGTATGCTTAGATGAAATTTTTATTTCTAACAGGAAGTTGCTGCTTATTTGCAATAGATCAGGAGCCAATTAAATGTTATGAAAATATGTAAATTTAAATATAGTTATGCATCATAAAGAAATAAAAATTGCACATGCACTTTTGTGCAAATATCTCTGTACGATACGTCAGCTTTTGAGGGGGGAGAGTACCATAGTTCTTGAAAACCAAGGATAAACTTCTAACTTCAATACTAAAAGTTCTTTTTTTAAAGTGGAGACAATCTTCAGGCATAGTAGCATAGCATCATTTGTAGACTTCTGGAGAATTACCTCTGAATAATTTAAAATATATACTATATATTCAAAATATACAGTATGTGAGTACGCTGAACAAATCTATGGAAAGAAAAGCACTCCATTTCCATTTTTGCTTTCTATATAACAATTTTTTTCCTAAGATTATTTAACATCTAAGATTATTTTAAATCTTAATTAAAATATTTAATTAATCACTATTTAAGATTATTTTTAACAACTGGGACATCGATAATTTGCTGAGAATGTTAATGTAGATGTGTGGGGAGGTTGGACTCCGGTTCAAATGGCTATCATGTACCAGGCTGTCTGATTTCAATAGGAGTGAGGTCAACTGGTAGAGCATTGCTGCACACTAATAGCTCTCTGACTTCTACTGAATGAGTAAGCATATTTTGAGAATAAAAAGAAGGTACAGTAGACCTCTGTTTTTTTTAAAGGAAGTGCTAACCTGCATTGTGTAGCACTCTGCCTTCCTGTGTTTGACTACTGTATGTTCTCAGTTTATGAGATTCTGCATAAAATTTGATGTAGGTGATTGAGGAAGTATTAGGCTGATAGTTCCTTCGCTGTTTAGTGAAGAGCAATGCTCTACTTCAGAGAACAGAATCGATGCTTAATTGCTGATATGTCTTGCACTCTTTAAACCAATCTGAAGCCTGCAAATTACTGTTCAGGCTAATATCTCCTTTAGTACATTATCATTATTTTTTTTTTTCCTTTATAAAGCTTCAGGAAAAAATATTTGGGTATTGAAGAAAAATTATACCAGTGGGACTTTATTCTTCTAGGAATATGAAAACGTTGAAAATACTTCACCTCAGTCAAAGTCTGTGAATAAGAAAGAGAAAAAGAACCCGCAAGGAAAAGACAAACCTCTCACTGTGTCTCTGAAAGACTTTCAGTCAGACAGTAATATAGGTATGCCTTATCATACCATATGAGCTGTTCTACTTGGAATTTTCATAGTGGGTGTGCTAACAGCAAAATGGCCTTCTGTCTCTGTTCGTTAATACTGTGTTTAAACAAACACTAAATGAGTTGCAGTTAGTGTGTCCTACCGAGTCTAAAAGCTAAGTGTTCATTGTATAATAATGGGCTAGTTAGATTAGCAGGAAGAAAAGAAGAGGTTAAGGAAAATGTAATTTCATGTAGTATCCCTGGGGTGGGTGGTGGACTCAAACACTCTTAATGTGACTTTTCTTTAAAATCTAAGTGGTTTTTTTTGTTTTACTAAGTTTGCACTCCTCAGGCAACTGAGTTTCTCTGTTTCCTGGGTAATAGCAAGTCATTTTTTGCCTTTCTTCATGATACTGGCTTTTATTAAGAGAGTAAATATTGAAATAACTTATATATACTCATTACATGCATTATTTATATGTTTAAAATTCCTTCATCTGTGTCTATAGAGCAGAGATTCTGAATTTTAGTGAAGAAATCAAGGTAGATGCTAGAAAAGGAAGAAAGTAATTTGTTTTCTAAGGCTTTTCTTTTAAGGATATTTTTACCTAAATCTACAATATTTATTAAACACATTATTTCCAAATAATCTGCATAGAGGAAAAAGATTGAAAGCACAGCAATATGAAAGGCATGGAAGGCATTCAGGTATACAGTGAGATACGTGCCATAAAAGCCTAAATAGACTTAAAAAGAAAGAAACCAACAAATTCCTTAAGTGTCTGTACCAAAGACAGTGCCTTCCACTTTAACTGAAGCAAACGAATATGGGATGCTGCCTTTGATTAAGTAGTCTGAAAGATCTGGGAGAAGATGCAAATTACTATGTAATACATAGTTTATAATCTTGGCTTTTAATGCTTCAGTAATGACTTTTTTTTATCGTGACTTCGAGAGGAGAGTTAATGTTGAAGAATTCTAATAGATGGTTTTTTTCCCCCACTTTTCAAAATGTCTTGTTTCAGTAGCTAGCTGTACAAGATTTGAGTAACTTACTGATGTCATTTTTTTCTATTCTTTTCAGATAACCTTGCTAAAAAACATGAGGTAAGTTTTATTCAAACTAGTTTAATTAAAAAAAAAACCCAAACCTCTTATGTTTAGAAGGTAATTTAATTATTTTGGCACTTTATGTAGCGACAATCAATTATACATTCTGAAACTGACTGACTTCCATTTGGAAAACTTTTACAGATGCAGATTTAATAGAGATGTATGTCTGCAGTTCTTGTATCTTGAGAACTTAGTATTGGCTTTCTTAGAACTACCTCTTGCTGCTTTAGTTTTCAAATAGTCTTTGATGCAACTTGCAGATTTAAAAGCATGTTAAAAAATACAAATTGTAGTACAAAAAAGAGAAGCAAATTAGATAAGAAAGTACTGTGATACTACTATGTTGTCGTGCAGTCCACAAATATTAAAACTCTTAGAGGGCAGAACAGTTAACAGTGAAATAAAACATAAATTAGTGTAGTCATAGTGCAAAACTATTAAATTCCAACTTCATGCTTTTGTGTAATATCATCAGCTAAATGTTAACTTAATTAATTTCTAGGYTCTTCAACTGGTATCATATTCTCTAGGTGGAAGTCACAGTATTCTCAGCATGTACAACATAAAACAATATCTAGATGTAATGCTTTTCCATGACTTAAGCTATTTTTTAAACACGTTGATTTCTAGGTCAATATTAACACATACGTAAAGGAAGATATGTTATAGTACTTATTTTTGACAGGAACTGAACTCTTCCCAGTCTTCGTTGCACGATAGAGGATTTTTCAACAGGCTGGAAGACGATGTTCACAGAATACTTGAAAGAGAGAAGAGGAGAGTCCAGCTCACTGATTACACTGAAACAGATAACTGCACATCTCATGAACACAACCAGGCATGTAAAACAGCAGTCATTCTGAAGTGAAGAAGTTTGCCTAATGAAGCTTATTCAATAATCAGAAGGGAGCACCTGAGTAGAAGAAAGCACAAATCAAAAGCATGATAATCTTAAAGAATTAAAAAACCCACAACACTGTAACATTTTTATCTATCTGAAGAGGTATTTAAATGACTTAATTTTTTTAAACACGAAACACTTGTGATTGAAATAATTTTTGCTCCGCAGAAAATGCCAATATTTATTACTGCGTTTCTTATACTTTTGGTATCTATGCACATATACCTCTTTAGTTTTGATCAAAAATTCTCTTGTCTAACAAACAAATAAGTTGCCTTTCCCAAGAATCGAATTCACATGACTAAATTATTAAGAAGTGATGTTTTCTTGCTTATAGGAGAGTGTTTTGAAAGATGGAAAAACAGAACGACTAAAGCTCGAGCTTGAGAAGAAAGATGCAGAAATTGAGCAACTGAAAAATACAATAACTCAGTGGGAGGTATGTAGCTGATAATACCTTCAAATAGTAGACAAAACTTAACATTATTATACATTTGAAACAAAGTATTTATTAAAATACGACCAATCTGTAGAGATGCTTTACACTGGCCACAGATTACATATTTACAGAGCAAATTATTCCTTCAGTACAACATGAAGTGGTCTTTCTTGGTAAGTAAGTTAAGCATCTAAAAATAATCAAAAGAATCAAGACAAAGCATCCAGAAATAAACTTCGTATCTGGCGTATCAGTCACTACTTGTTTTCTAGTATTGCTATTCTCATGGTCAAAAAATGAAAGATGTAATCTAAGACTAGGCAAGATCTTGAGCAATCTGATCTGTCTTGGAAGTTAGTTCTGCTTTGAGCAGGAAGTTGGACTTCTTGGGTCTTTTCCAACTATTTATTTTTTAAATTCTACTCAGCTTTTCTTGCATTCAAGAACTACATATTGTTGGGATTTTTTGTAGATTCAGTCCAATATTTGAAGGGGTTAAAGAAATCAATGAATATTTTGTCAGGTTTAAGAGAAGTTCCTTTAAAGCTGCAGTGTAACAAGAATGGAATCCTGTGTTTTGTTATATCTTTTCATATTACATACAAGTGAAATTGGAAATCAGATTCACCATATGCTAAAACACACCAGGAAAAAAAGATTTGGTTGTTAATAATTACATGGTATTGCTATATACTGGAGTAGCTAGGGAAAATGTCTCCATCTCCCTGTTTTCAGTCCATGTTAGCATTGTCTGGATAGTATCTAGAGCAAGAAGGGCAAAATTTCCATGAGGAACTGGCATTGTAAAAACATACAATAAAGCAGCATAGAATTATTTTAAGTTATTTTATTACTGTTTTTATTCATTAAGGTAGACTGAGCAAGTTGACAGATTGGGAGTTTTCTGATGCTTCAAAGAAGTACTTCTGCTTGTAGTAATAAAGACATGAACTTTGTTAACAGCTTTGTTTTCACTGTGTACTAAAGTTGGAATCCCCAGGTGACACTTTAAAGTATAAAACAATTCATATTTACCACTGTCAGCACTTGATCACATTTGACAGAATAAACACTGTGCATAAGGATACTGGTGAGGTGATGGACGATGATACAGCTGTTTAATTTTATGAACTTGTCCAGAGACCTTAATACAGTTTTAGGTTGCCATGAAAGGTCTGGCTTAAATGTAAGTTAATTATCCTCAAGGACTGGTGTGATACTCGATGTGGAAGATAGTAGCTTCTTTATTACAAAAGAAGTATGTCTGAAATTAAACTTTTTACAAGAGCAAACTGTATGAAGAGACTTGTGACAGGAAAAACAAGTTTACAGCTAAGATACATGGCTAGAACTGACATTGGTGGCCAATTAAGGAAAAGACTGACTTACAAAGAAAGGATGGTGATATCAGATAGATTGGAAAAAGCAGAAAAAATAGGTTCTTGAGTAATAAACTGTGAAGAGTTGAAAAGGAGAGAAACTGTAACATAATAACAATAACTGCTGAATAAAATAATCTGTAGAGCAGTGGGGTCTTGTCCTACTTGCCAAGTAATACGGCAAACTATTTATATTATCTCGGTATCTAGAAAGTGCATTATAATTGCTGTAATTTTTCAGGGGAGAAACCACAAAGCCCTTGATGCAACAGGCCTAGATACTTCAGGCAGACCTGAATGGTGGTTCCTGTGCTATCAATGCACTGACATAACTTTCTTATTTTAACTTGCTCTAAGCCCTGCGCTTGCCTTTTTTTCTCAACTTTTTCTCAGTTATTGATCCACTTCTCTTGTCATGTATTCCTTACTTTGGCTGTGGTTTAATTAAGACATAGATGATCTTAAAGGTCTTTTCCAACCTAAATTATTCTGTGATTCTATGATTAGATTCTCTGCACAAGTCATAATTTTAAACTCTAAGTCTGACTCTTAGTCGTGTTTATTTTATAGAACACTTTTTTTTTAGTAGGGTATACAGGTAATAATTCAATCTCTTTAATACAGGCAAAGTATAAAGAAGTAAAAGCAAGAAATGCACAGCTTCTGAAGATGATGCAAGAAGGTGAAAGTAAGTAAGAGTTTTATCAGGAAACTCAAAAGTTCTTTTTAGAACATGGAACTTTCAAAGCAGCTTTTTAAAAATAACTTGGCTCAGTGACAGCTATAAAGAACTAAGAAGCTATTAATTTGCAGTGACTCCCATGAACTACAGAATTTGGGGGACAACACAGTACTGCATTTCTGTTATTATATGATGAAATAATCAGTTGCATGTTGAGATCATTCTTTGAAATATAAACTGTTCAGTTATGTTTTAGGTACAATGATTCTTCGAGTTAAACTTTCTTTTGCTAGTGACAGCTATCTGTTCTGGACTGATCTCATTGTAATATCTGTTTCAACACACTTGAGGAAACTGTTCAGTTCTTGCATCTTTGCAAGCTGTGCTTTGAATTGTTGGAAACATCATGCTGCACCTAAGCGAGTCTTTTGCCACACAATGAATAGGGATAGCTAAACCACAGGATTATATATGCAACTGTGTGATAATTTTCTTCTGTTACAACACTGTTCAGGGTTTTTATGATTCAGAGTTTGTTGTCAAAGTTTGGGAAAAAAAATGTGTATATACGCACACTCATATATATGTACATACCCTAGTATCTTTATACTTGTTATGCGTAGTTATCCTTTAATATTCCTAATCTTGCTTGATGAAGTTGAGACTGATGCTAGCCACACTAATTTTGTTACAAAATTGCCTTTGCTTTTCAATTTCTTAATTCAGCTCTTGAATGTAGTTTCTTCTCTGGGCTAAATTTTCAGCTAAGAAAGAGCTCTTTTTTTTTTTTTTTTTTACAATATGTTTACAGAAACTATGTCTAAGCTAGTTCAAATGTTCATAATGTGATTGATCATGGCAAATTTTAACTTGGAACTTTATTACTTCAGGTCAGTGTCTGAGCCAAGATGAAATATTTTCATCTTGAGAGGAAAGAGGTGAAGTTCTGAAGGTTTCTTTTCTTTCTTGTTTGTGGAATGGTAACATACTATAAAATGAGCAATTTTGTGTTTTTCTACAGACTTGAGTATTCTGTATTTTGGGGATAAGAAGGTTCATGGCAGAATTGAGTCTTGAAAAAACTTAATTTCTTCATATGAAGACTTTTAAGTTATCCACAGATATTTCACAGACACTAGCTAAATAGTTCAAACATCTCTGTATTTGAGTAAATGGAAGCTTCCATAGCTATGACTGAGCTCGTATGTGAAACTTACGATCCCAAAATCTTGATCCATTGCCAAGATTCAGTTTCCTGATGGACTTTGTTCACAATGGATATCTCTAAAACCCATGCTGCTTACAGGGTTAAGTGTGGGGTAAGTAGTGCAAGGTTGGGGATTAATCTCCAGAACTTTTCAAGCTGCTGCTAATGGCACTGGTAGCTAATGGTTGGTTTTGATTTACAACATCTACTGTTCTTTTAGTGAAGATGGCATTATTTAGAGGTTACAAGATCGTGAAATAAAGCAATGTCACAGTGCTATTGCAGATAAAGACCTGTAAATCTAGAAGGATCCTCATGCTGTATCTTTCTCTTTCTGCAGTGAAAGACAAAGCAGAAATACTCCTACAGGTTGATGAATCTCAAATTATCAAAAATGAATTGACTGTACAGGTAAGCAAGGATATCTAAATGTAAAATTTAATGGGTATTTCAAAGATGCTATTTATTTAAGGCAGTGATAGCGGTGGGGGAGGGAGGAAGCTGAAACAAAAACTTGTTTGAAGCAAAAAATGTTACATTTCATCCTTAGCCCTGCACTATATGTGTCAGAGGACATGTATTATGTAAATCTCCAGTATGACTCACTTAGAACTGTTCCTGGAAAGACAGCAGACCTCAGCACGCCTGAAATGATTTTGCCCTGAACAGCACCTTAGTAATACCATTCTCTGGTAACCCAAGCTAGGAAGCTCAGAAAGGTGCTTCAGAAGATGCTGCTTTCCTGGTTTGTTTGGGGTGGTTTTTGTTTTGTTTTGTTTTTTTATTTCTAGTCTCAAGTTTATGAACATAAGTGAGCTACAAATTACTCAAGACATGTCAGTTGGCAAGTCACTGTAGTAGAGAGCATGCAGACTTTTATGCTTAGTTTTTGGTCCGCAGTGACTATTAGTTCTAAGCCCTTGACTTGTCCAAATGTCTTACATATAACACAGTACTATTTTTTGAGGGTGATGTAATAAGCTTGTCTGTGTTGCGTAATACTATATCAGTTAAGTGTTTTATGGAATAAGCTAATGCAGAGTCCGAAAGTCAGAAGAGTTTCTAACTTTATAGCTCTTCTATATCATTATACAGGTAAACCAGTAAATGTTGTTTGGTAAATAAAAGTAATTAAAGAATACTTTACTTGTACTTTTAGTTCATGCACAATGATGGTGGTAGTCACTCTTGAACTTGGCATGTTTTGCCTGTTTGTCCAACAAAATACTAATGGAGAACAACATTGATAAACTCACAGACGTTAAGGATATTTTATAAATTCATATTCTGTATGTTTTAGGTAACTGTACTTCATGCTGCATTAGAGCAAGAAAGATCCAAAGTGAAACTACTGCAGGCAGAATTAACAAAATACCAGGTAGTTATTTTCTGCATTTGTAAGTTTAGCTGTTCTTGATGTAGCTGACACTATCATGAGGTAATGTGCTCTGAACTGACCTATTAGCTGTAATTTTTCCAGTTAAAAAAAAACTTGCAGTTCATACTGCAGGGGAAAAAAACCAGTAGCAAAACTAAAGCCGAAGTCTACTACCTGTTTCGTACTTTAAAACTTCTTGAAGTATGCTGGTCAATAAACATACTTCAAGCAACAAGTTGTTTTCATTTTCTAAGTCTAACTGTGTGTAACTGGGCTAACTGTAGACTTCATGGCTTTTTTTGCGACATTCTTTCTTTTGTTCTGTATCTTAGTTCTGTCTAGCCAAATCTTTGTAGGAGATTCACAGCAAGTTGTGTTGAAATATGAGTGATAAGATCAGTGTCTTGCTGACTGTGCATATGCTGTTTTGTTCGACTTGGCTGCTAATGCAACTCATGTTAGTGAATTTCAGTTAGCTTTTGCATAAATAGTATGCTGCTTAACATTCTGACTTTTTTAAAAAGTGACAGTATGTGTGAATAAGGATTTGTACTTGTGCATGACTTGACACATTTTGGGGGTGTCTTTGGTTTTGGTGGGTTTGTTTTTGTTTGTTTATTTTGACTGTGACCTTTTGCATAGGTTACAAGGAGAGCCTGTAGTATATAATGGAAACTTGTAAGGTAGCTGTCTAGTCTTTGGCAAGGTATCCTATTTCAAGTTGCAACACATTGTTTGTGTTGGAATACTATAATTTTATGAAAATTGGCTCATTAAGCCATAATTAATCTTTCTGAAGCAACAAATCTTTTCTGATTACATCAAATGCAATACATGGGGTTCTGTATGTAATCTCTTGTCTTTTTCTCGTCTTTTTCCCCTTGTTACTTTACCACAAGTGAGCAAGTTCCTTCTTAAAATTGTCTTGCAGCAGTTGACAAATATATATGCTTGTTCAGTCCCTTACAGACAAGCTGAGTGCTCATACCACTAACTGAAACTAAAGTAAATCTCTTGTCAAATTCAGTCATTCACATCACTGTTCTGACTTACAACTTCAGCCTTTCTGCTTGTTTTCCCCTCCCATCTATGCCTTTGGTAATGTTAAGTATTTTAGTCTGTAAATAGAAATTTTTTGAATGAGGGAAATTTATCTTGTGGTTAATTGTAATAAACAGGATTAAAAGAAAACAATAAAAATTTACAAAAAAGGGTCTTTGTTATATGCTTAGTAATTACTGCAAAATTAACTATTCTGTTGCTCTTTTTCCCCTGCGCTCCCCAGTCTAATATGCTTTTATGTTTTTACATCTTGCTGTATTTCTTGCTTAATTCATCACCCTCGGTTTTTTGTTTGGCTGGTTGGGTTTTTATTTTTTATTTAATTGGGGGGTTTTTTGTGTGTTTTGTCTTAGGAAAACTGTCTCATCTGCCTTGCAGAGATTGTTGTTTCTGCTTTTATTATTCTCTCCTGTAATCTTGAAGACTGACCAGGACAACCCTTCTTATATTACTACTTTTTCTGCCGTTGTTTTTGATAACGAGGCCCACTTTTTTATGGATTACTGCTTTGAAACATAAGGATGCCTTTCAAAAAAAAGTAACCAAATCTGTGGATTAAAAACAAAGAAACAAACAAAAATCAACAAAAAAAGCAATAAACCCGTGTTTTTATCCCTAGATGTTAACATCTCAGTTATGTATTCTGTAAGTGCCTTGACTGTTTTAATTTATATAAGAGTATTTCATGTTCAGACAACTTTGCGTCCCATAATAATTGTATAATTTAACAGAAGTATGCAACTTAACTCCTAAGTGTTTTTCTTGTTAATTTATAATACTTTATATCTGCAGTTATTTTGTATATTAAAGTGCCCTGTCTAGTATATTAACTAAACATTTGTTTTAATTCTTTCTTACAGAGGGGGAAAAAAGCGAAAAGGCACTCAGAATTTGACCGGTGCAGGTGATCTCCTCTGCCACCAGATCCAAAGCAAAAAAACCATCAAATCTTTCTTCAGGGTTTTGCAGAAATTTATATATTTGTTGTACAACTGCTCAACTATGCAGTTTTTGAAGAGAAATTAACAATTACTAGTTTGTTTAACAGTCTGAATAATTGATTTGTTGCACTTTCTGCTACAGAAAAATTAGAAAAAATAGTATTCCAGCAGAGCTGAAACTAACTGTAATGCCATTAGTTTTTCATCATTCAATAAAATTTACTCTTCCATTTCAGTGTTTGAATTCTTGCTTTCACAGAATTTCTCAGTTAAGAAGACTCTATTTAATGACTATCAGGATCCAAGTCCATTTGACCATTTGCAAATGGTCAAAGCTTTACCAGGTCAAAACTGAAAATGGGACAACTCATGCAAAAGCATCTTGCTGTTGCTGAATCCAGATGTGTTTTAAAAAAAAAAAGTCAACAGTTATTATTTCCTCTCCCTGTATAGGTTCAACAAGGCCAAGTGCAAGGTCCTGCACCTGGGTCAGGGCAACTCCCAGTATCAATACAGGCTGGGGGATGAAGGGATTGAGAGCAGCCCTGCCGAGAAGGACTTGGGGGTACTGGTGGATGAAAAGCTGGACATGAGCCGACAATGTGTGCTCGCAGCCCAGAAGGCCAACTGTACCCTGGGCCGCATCAAAAGAAGCGTGGTCAGCAGGTCGAGGGAGGTGATTCTGCCCCTCTACTCTGCTCTGGTGAGACCCCACCTGGAGCACTGCGTCCAGCTCTGGAGCCCTCAGCACAAGAAAGACATGGACCTGTTGGAGCGGGTCCAGAGGAGGGCCACAAAAATGATCAAGGGAATGGAACACCTCTCCTATGAGGAAAGGCTGAGAGAGTAGAGTTGTTCAGCCTGGAGAAGAGAAGGCTCCAGGAAGACCCGGTTGCAGCCTTTCAGTACTTAAAGGGGGCTTATAAGAAAGATGGGGACAGACTTTTTAGCAGGGCCTGTTGCAACAGAACAAGGGGGAATGGTTTTAAACTGAAAGTGGGTAGATTTAGATTGGACATAGGAAGAAATTTTTTACGATGAGGATGGTGAGGCACTGGAACACGTTGCCCAGAGAAGTTGTGGATTCCCCATCCCCGGAAACATTCAAGGTCAGCTTGGATGGGGCTTTGAGCAACCTGATCTAGTGGAAGGTGTCCCTGCCCATGGCAGGGTGCGGACTTAGATGATCTTTGAAAGGTCCCTTCCGACCCAAACCATTTTGTGATTCTATGATCTGTATCCTTTTCATACCTACATGGGTTTCAGCTGCAAAATGTAGAAGCTGAGATGTGCAACTACCATGTAAAAAGAGTTTTCCTACCTGTTTGCTTTGAAAAGTGCCCTGTGTCATTCTTCAGAGCTTGCCTAGTAATAAAACAATTCCTCTTGTGCTAAGAAATGAAGTTCAAACATTTTTTTTGTCCCAAGTTACCTGTCAGTGAATGTAATATGGCTATAAAAATGCAGAATTGTTTGTGCAGCACTGAATGTAGTAGTACTAAAGCCTGAGATCTGACTTATTTTGGGATAGTTGTTGAAGTGGAACATTACAGAAGTATGAGTAGGAGCTGGCTGACTAGAAGCAGATTAGAAAATCTCTGTCAGTTACCTGGGAAATCAGCAGAGAACACAGAAGTTGGAGAGAAAGAACCAGAGAGGAGACTAAGGAGGAGACAAAGCAAAATACCTGTAGATCTAAAAATAGAAGGCTCCTGAGTCTTTTTTTTTTTCTTTTTTTAACATACTGTAGTACTAAGCAATCTCCAAAGCAAAGTATGGGTGAAGACAGCACTTAACTGGGAGGCAGGAGAGGAAAGCGGGACAAAAGTCCTTCTCAAAGGTACTATGAATCTGTAAAGCTTTTATAGTTAGCAGTGACTTCTGAAAACTAATACCATGAAGATGCTAACAGTGGAATAAGACTTCTAAGAAATTAGACATTGTAGCTAATAGTCCATAATTATTCAAATTTCATAATAATACTGGAAGTCTTATTGTAGCTTCACCTACTTATTGTAGGTAGGATTTGTTTGTCCTACCTTTTCTTTGTTTTTTTTGTGGCCAACTCTTTGAAAATAATTTCCAACTACCACATTCTCAGGATGGGACTGATACCACTTTTTCAGAACTGTGAACCCTGTGACCACACATAGCTGCAGCATCTTATCCTAACAGATAAAACACTACTAGGTGGAACAAAAAGTAATCTGTCTTGTTAATAGTCTGATTCAAACTAAAACCCCTTTATTTGGCGAGGTGGTATGTTTTTCATTACCTGCTGCCCCACAGGAAATATTTACCAGAACAAGACCAAGAGTTTTTTCTAATCAAATCAGTGGTGCCTATAACTTTAATATGTGACTTCTTTTCCAACATGTTTGTATTTGTAAGTAATTTTCAATTAGGAAATCCAGAATATGTATCTTTTCCCAAAATCTAATCAGTCTGTTTCAAAGTGTCATTAAATTGCTAAATTGTATTTAGAGAGAATAATTCAAAGTTATATGGCTTCAGCTGTCTAGATGCCAAAATCCAAAAGATGGACTACCTGCTATCCTATAAATTTGTCTTCTTCTAAGTGTTAATTTGCCCATCTGTCCCTATTTGACATAGGGTTTGTTTGGTTTTTTTCTTTCAGGACTGCCAGTAAAAGCTTCCCCCCAAAAAACCACTGTAGAACTAACCTGTGTTGTTTCTTGTGCTATTGAGTTTGACATAAATGAAAATTAGTTCGTATAAAGCTTGCTGATTAACAGAAGGAATTCTACTAAAATGAAACAGGAGTTGTATTCTACAAGTGCATGTTCATGTCCTCATAAAAAGCTCATTCTGTTTTTAAGTGCTAAAGAAATAGACACACATTTCTAATTTGGGCAATGGTGAATACAGTTTTCATTGTTCAGCCCAACTCCTTTCCCTGTTCACCACTTGGTGTATTAGCTGGTCCAGTATAAATTGCACAGAAATTCTTCCATCAGCTGATTTGTTCTCCACTATGTTGCTCTTAGTCATAAATTTTTGTATGACTCTTGGAAAAAAAATAAATGGTATTTTCTCATATCTAGTTCCTTTTACATTTGTAATAACTGAATGTTCATACAGACAAAGCTTTTTTAATAGCTGTTGCAGCCTGTTTCAGGAGGGATGCTCCCAGTATGCTTTCTTCTGAAAATTCAGCAATTGTCTTGCTATTACTTTCCCACAATGAGTCATTTTAGATTGTGAGTGTGTATAACTTGGCAATAGCTAGTTTCGTCATTCTTCTGATTTCCTGTACAAGTCTTCAACAGTATTCTGTATCTGTCCTAGTTGCTTTGAAGTAAGCTGTAAATTGTATATGTAGCAACATAATAAACCCTTTTTTTAAAACAAAGGTTCATTTAAAAAAAATAAAAAAATCATCAGACTCTCATAACCAAAGGTGAGGCGAGAAAGCCAGAATAAACAGAAGGAAGAGAAAAAGGCTCCTATTTACTGAACGTTAGAAAGAGTTTAGACTGCATAGGTTCTGTACTACCTTTAAAGTAGGCGGTTAAAGCAATATTACAGATACAAGTTTCCCATACTGAAATTAGGAATACTAATGAATTTTGGGGGAAAAAATCTGAAATGAGGGGAACTGAGGTGTCTTTGCCCAAAGAAACAAAAAGCTCCACACAACAGCAGTTAGGGAGACCAAGAGGCTGCTGGAAAGACCAAAGCACAGGGTACATGCAGAGTGGAGCTGGAGAAAAAAAATGCTGGGATGGATATGACTAAATACAACTACACAACTTTAAATACGATTTTTGTGACTCAAACTAACAAAAATAAGTAGGGATAGGGCTTAGGTAGTACAGTACAATTGGAAAATACCTGTTAACTGATCAGGATAATAAAACCAATGACTTTTTTTCCTAGACTTCTGCGTGTGTGATTCTAGCTAAGATCTTGCAGTCACAGTTCAGAAGCTCAGGGCTTTGTTCCCATCTAATGCTACTTTTATGAAGATCTTTAGCGTCTTCCAAAGAGTGAAGCAAACCCCACTGAAAGTGAGACAACAGCATTTCATTTATTAGAATTACTGAAGAGCTGACAAGGATGTTGCCCTCTGGTTCAGATCTAACAAGGCATTGTGCTTGTGGTTTGCTATACTAAAGGCAGAGTATCCACACAGTGAGCCCCATATCCACAGCAGAAGATAATTACTGTCCATCCAGTTACACTTCAGCATGCAGCTTTTTTAATTTAACTCCTTTAACTGTGTCTAAAACAAGAGTCCTAACCTTTCTTCTGGCAAATCAGGAATGGGAAACAATATATAGACTATCTTTTTAAGGTCATATGAAAGTAGAAGTCAATACTCTTCCCTTATACATTAAGAATAAATCACAGGTGTTTGTGTTATGTTTTGGTTTAAGTATTCAGAAATGTAAGGAATGTTATGCGTAGTKKATAGCAAAACTTTGGAGATCTTGCATGTAACTTTTACTGTCCTTAGACCACCTGAGACCTTGTCTAAATTTAAAATTGCATCACTAACTTCAGGTAAAACATTAAACTGAGTTTAGCCAAACTGCTTCAGAACCTTTTACCGATATTCTTAATTTGGTTCAACTTGACCTGAGCCAGTATTTTCATTTTGATGCAAAATATTCTCTGGTCACTGTATGTTCATTTTCAGTTTGTTTGCTTCAAGCCAATTTAGATGACTTTGCGTTGGTTTAAATCAGCTACCTATGGAAAAAATACCAAATTGAAGATGCCTAGTTGGAGTTGGGACTTAAGCTGAACTTCTGCAGTAAATATCGTAACCATGGGTAAGGAAAATGGCGTGGCATAAAAATTAAGCTGCTCTCTTTAATAAACATTCTGAATTATATTCTTTAGGATCAGAAATTGATGAAGAAAAGTTGCAAAAATGGTTATAGAAAGGGGAAATAAAAGCACAGGTGGGAGGAAGTGAGAAACAACAGAAAACAAAAAGCAAGAGGAAAGAAAGAAGTGTTTAGCAACCTATCAGCCTAAGGAGGATTAAGAACTCAAAATTCYTTCCTGTATCATTTTCATTTTCCATGCATTGTTTATAAGCTGTGTTCTCAACTATCTGACTGTGAACACATGTCCTGTTTTAGGGTGTTTTCCATCTGGATGCTTCCAGTACCGGCAAATGAGCTCCCATATCCCTGTTATCTGTACCAAAATTAAGATGAAGAAACAACCATTCTTTGCTAAAATTTCCTCTTTGCTTAATTAAGAACTTCCGATATCTCCCAAGTTATTTTCTATAAATTTTTAGTATCCTTGTCCCTTATAACAAATATACATCAGTAAATAACACTAATGATTATTTCTCTAACTTGTAAATTTCTGCTAACCATAACCAGGTAGCAGTTGTGCTACTCCAGTACAAACTCTACTCAAGTAACCATACAGTCAGCATGAGCCGTACCTATAAACTAAGAACAGCCTGCGATGAGGAACATCTCCTTGCACTTTGATCTGATTGATTTCTGCTTGAAATCACTGCTTGATTGCAGTGCAAAACTTTACTTCATTATGTCCCTCACTCTGCCAGTTGATAGGTCAACGTAGCACTGGCATGTGTCAAGTGCTCCGCTGCAGCAGAATTCAATGCCTCGTAGGGTCGCAACTAATGTGGAAAAGGAACAAGCGTGAGCAAGGGAAGGCTTAGTCGTTAAATACGCCTGAAATTATTTTAACCTGCAACAAACCTAAGCTCTAGGACAGGCAAAACCTGGAATCACCTTCAGCCAGTCTTCAGTATTCCTATTTTAAAACCTCTTAGCAGGTTTTAAATTCCTTTAGTAAAAATTTTGGCGGGCTGCAGCCTACCATGTTGTATTACACTTGATTTAGTATCAGCTGAACCACAAGAGCTCCTGAGAGATTATCCCAACAGCAGACCAAGCCAGCAAATCAGCCGGTGACTCAGGCCGCTGTGGGAAACGCCCATTCTTATTTAAGGATAAGGAAGTAACGGCACTTGACTCTAGAATTCGAAGCCACACATACATTTTACACCAAAACCCCAACAGGCGTCTTGAATTTCCTACCTGAGAGACAGGAAAATCACTCATATTTTGGGAGAACGCCTAATCTGGCGACGCCAGGTTTAATTAGCGATTTTTTGGTCCCAGTTTGAGGAAAATCGAATTCCCAGCATTCCCACCTGCGCATGCGCGGGCCCTGCACCACCCCCTCGCTCCTCCGGGGCGCGGGCGGCGCATGCGCGCTGGAGGAGCGAGGCGGGCGAGCCCACGCCCGGGCAGACAGCTCCCCTTTCTAGTAACTTCCCCGATGCAGGACGTCATCAGCGTGCGCCGCGCCCGAGCCGGGCTGTTTCCGCCCGCCGCTGCGGGAGCGGKTGTCGCGGGCGCTGCGCGGCGTGGAGGGTCCGCCTGGAGCCGCGCGCCCGCAGCCGGCCAGGCCTTCCCCCCCTCGCCTCCCCCGCCATGTCGGAGAGCGCGGAGGGTCCCGCGGGGGGTCGCAGCCCCCCGGACTCTCCCACCCGGGGCTCCGCCGCCGAGCCGCGGATCATCAAAGTCACGGTGAAGACTCCCAAAGAGAAGGAGGAGTTCGCCGTGTCCGAAACCAGCAGCATCCGGCAGGTGAGGGGCAGCGGGGCTGGCTGAGGGGGCTGGCTGGCCGGCGGACGAGGGGGCGGGCAGCGGGGGCCTGGCGGGAGTAGCCAAGCCAGGGTTAGGGCCCGGGAGAGAAGGCCAGGCCCGCGGTTCCCGCCTCCAGCGTTACAGGGCGAGGGCCCTTCCCGGTGACAAAGCAGCTCCAGCTCGCCTGGGCTGCTCTGGGCGCTGTTGGGCGAGTACCAGGGCCGATCCCGGCCCAGGAGAGGATTGCTGCCATCTGAGGCTAGCGGGGGTAGTGGAGAAACCTCCCGCTTCATCTCCTCCTCCCCAGCTTCTCTCCTCCTCCTTGTTGCAATGCTGAGAGCCGGCCTGGGAGGTGGATGTAGCTCATTTTCTAATTGTGAGTTGTCCTGTCGAGCTGACGCAGCCTGCAAGTAGGAAGCTGGCTGGCTAGCTAGCATGGCTATAGAAAATGTATGCAATCACCTGCGTCGCAGCCCTGTATTGCCAGTGGCTATCTTAATCTAAAACTGTCTTTAAAAACAGTGAGTAGGTTATGCAAAGATGTCTTCATTTTAGGGAAGTCAAGTTTTTAGACTGTGTTTGTAAAATTTGCAGTACAAATAAAGTGCACCTTCTGCTGTACTTAGCACGGTGCTACTGTCGGATAACTCTGAATTATTAGGGTTTTTTTGCATTCTTGTGAAAGTCTGTGCCCCATGGTGCCTTTGGCTCAACAGAAGCAGTGACACCTGCTGAATCATCGAGACTATTTCCTGCAACTCTTCTGTTTTTCTTGGAGGTTTTATGTGCAAGTATTGACTAGAACTTCATTTATTTAGATTAGAAAGCTACAAATCATAGAAAAGATGTAATCAAAGTGTAAGGTAGAGGCTCTATAAAGCCAGAGTCTCCTGTTTGTGAAGGATGTAGACATTGCTATGCTAAAATACTCCAGAAAGTGAAGTTCCCTGAAAGAGATTCAGAGCTTATGTCATTTTCCATAGAATTTCTCTGAAATTCTCACTGAAATGTCTCTGAATGAGGCAACTCAGTTCAACTTCACATTTTTTTGGTATGGTTGGTAACTGCAGACCTCACCGAAAAAAGGTTACATGTGTGAGAGTGCTGCTGGTGTCTAGACACAGAGCTTGAAATCATTCCTTGTGGATGAGCTGAAAGACACTGTGTGGTTATCAGAGGAGGATACAAAAGATGAAGTAAAGGCTCCCAAATGTAAAATGTAGTGCCAGCACCTTGGCTAGAATATCAGACACTTGCTCCACCTAGTTGCTGTGAAGAGACAAAATGCTGGTATTTCTTTAAAGTTTTTACCCGTGGGTCTGTCTTAGACTCAGGCTTTTTTATGTCAGCATTTGGCTTATAAGTATCCCAGACTTAAGTTTCATTGAGGCCTTCTCTCCAGCTGCCAGAGGGGTGAGACTACTCTCTTGTCTTCACTGGTCTTTTGGCAGCTGCAGTATTGTGTGCTATCAGCTACTCTCTCTGCAAGCTTAATCTAGGCATTTCTCCCAAAGGTAAAATGACTGTGTTTGCTTTTTAATGTTGTCCACTGCTTTCCCAGCAATCTCAGTCTGAAAGGGGTGCTTTTCACCACTCTGTTCTCCATAGATTTGTGAGCAGTGTCAATGCAGTTTTTGTAAAAGTCTTTGTAGGTTTGGGGTTTTTGTTTTGTTTTGTTTTTTAAAAGAGAGATTCATACACTGGATCTAACCTGAGGATCACATTTGTCCTGAAAAGCAGTCTGCAGTTAGTTTGGATACTTCAGGGATTATGAACAGATTTACTTAAGATGTGAATTTTGTAATCTATTTGACTTTAACAAGATTGTTTCAAATGTGAATGCCAGTGGGGCTGCCAGGTTTTCAAATAAACAACTACCTTAAAAAAACTGAAATATTTATACAACCTAGCAAGAACATGAATTTTTACTGAAAGCAGCCATGCAAGTTTAGATAATCAATAGAACACACTGCTTAAAATGTCTTTGTTGTCCACAGATACCTTAAACTCTGAATGTTGTCTCTCTTGGAACTGCTGTTAACAGATTAGATCTGCAGTTATATCTTGATTCCTGTGAAGTAAGATTGCCCCTGTGGGTTCACCATTTGCTTGGAGTCCCAGACAATGTCATATCTAGCACTAAAAAATGCACTGTCCCTGTAGTGTTTGGCTGTTTCTCTTAAACTGTAAAAATGAGCTGTTGTTAACAATAAGCATCAACAGTAGATGTGATGTTTCTAGAGCCAGCCTTGAAAATAGGTTGATCTCAAGTACAAAACAGGTTGAACATCTGTTCAAATGCGTCTGGGATCAGCAAGTGGTTTGTTCTGTTGGCATAGGTGGGCCAGCAACGCCTGCCATATTTGCAGGTTGAAAAAAACCTGAACAACCCTAAACTCATACAGCAAAATAAAACCCATTCAGTTGTATATTTCTGTAGCTAATACTATGACTTGGTGAGTTGACCTGTTTGCAGTTGTTTCAGAATACTGCCAGAACAAAAGTCTAGATTTTTAGGTAAATATTTTGGGTCATCAGGGTCAAATTTAGGGCCACACAAAGCATATTTTATGTTGCTCCGTTAATGTAAATCAGGTTTGCAACCATCCTAAGTCAAGAAGATTTTTCTCTATGTTGGAAGACTTCAGCGACACAGGATTTGTTATTGCTGATCCTGTGTTGTGCAGCTAGAACAGCAAGTATGCAGGTTGGAATGGAAAATAACCTTCAAGTACAAAGCCACTCTGGGAGGTTGGTTGATTTGAAGTGCCACCCATCTGTCTTTTTTTTTTTTTCTGTGGAACCTATTTGACTGTGCTGAGCACAGTTTGGCTCAGTATTAGGACAAGGACCAAATAYTTGTTTTCTTGGCTGGATATGATACTTATCCTGCTCTGTGCAAAGACTTTGTGAATACATGGTGGGTAAAGATGAATACCTATAAGCCTACTGACTAAGCTGACCCTGACAGTGCTGACACTTTAGCTCAGTAAAACTGTTTGTCTTTTGTCTTCTTTTTTTTTTTCCCCTTTGCATTGCCATGAACTCAAAAATAAACCAATCTTTGCAATTCCTTGCTTAGCTGAGTTGATTTAACAGTGTGTTTTGGTAAAGCCTGTATACAAAGAGAAAGTGCACTTATGTCTTAATGTCTTAGTCAATGGCTTGAATTGTTTGAGTGGTGAGGTGTTGGAACCAGTTACATTGAAAAACAGTTTTACTTTCATCATTTAGATTGTTTACACCGTAAGGGAATTATAGAAGAGTTAAAGCTTGCTGAGACTTCATGGTGCGCTTCTTGTAATGCCCAGTGTTGACATTTGCAGTGTTCAAGAGTTTATTGTGACTGGTTCAGAGTTACTGTCCACCAACGTGTATGCAGACTGCAAGATACCAAGTTGAGCATTCTGTGAACATTACAGCTCTGAAACCAAGTAACATGCTTTGCTGTGTATTTTTAACTGTTAGGCCAACAAAAAGCGGATATAGCGAATCTGCACTAATAATTTCAGAAGCTTGTAGTTCTTGCAGGGAATTATGGTCAATCCTGTGATTATCTGAAAATTTCAGAGTAATGCCCATCTGGAAAAGTTCGTGAAATTGAGTTTAGTTCCACAGAAAACAGATTCAGTTCTTTTGCATTTTTCCATTTTTATTTAACTTCAATCTTTTTATGGAACTTCTCTTAGTGCAGAGTACAGTTTTCAGTAATAGCTTTTTTAACAGCTTGTAGTATGTTTTTTAAACTAAGTGAACACATAAATACTGTGCTTTCTGTACTACACTAAATTAGATAAAAAAACCTGACCTACTGAATTATATGTGTAAATGTATACATTGTGTTAAGACTCTGCTTTTTGTCAGGTGGAGATCTCATAAAGTTGTATTCTCTGATTACAACTTGAGTACAGTTCACGGTTGAAATTTTAAATCCAGGTTTCAGATTTGTGCCTGGTTCTCACAATCCCAAATTGGTTATGTTCTGCTTATAAAGATCACACAGGTGTAAATGTTAAGGGGAACATTGGGTGATTTGGTAGTGGAGCATCTTTCCTGACTTGCATATGCTTTTAATATTTTATGTAATGTTTTACTTCATAAGAACAGTTTAATTTCAATTCTTTTAACTTAATCCAATTCTGCCTCAGTGTTTTTCTGTAGTCCAGAGATTACTGAATGGTACAACCAAAAGAAGTTGAAACTATATAATGGAGTCCAGTTTGTTCTTCTTTTCCAGGATTATGATTTAGCTTTCTGTTGGCACCCAAGGCACTTGAGTACACTAATAGTTTAGCATTAGGTTTTCCATTGTCTGGTGTCTCAGTGCATTGAAACACATCTGTTTGACTCTTTATGGAGTCCACCTTGCAATAGACTCTGATTATTCATGTTTCTTAAGCTATTTTTTTTTCTCATTTTGGAAACTTGATTAAAATTGTTTTAGAGCAATGGTAGATGGCTATTTGGTAGAATAAAAACCTTTGGAAGAAGCTATATTGACTTTCCTGACAGTTGGCTTAGTTAGGTGTAACTCAAAAGTATCAGTTATCTGACCATGGTACTTAGCAAGTGTTTTCTGATAGATGACGGGCAGATATAGTAAAATAAGAATACCTATTTAAATAATACTGTGAAGTGTCTTGTGTGCAGATACTTTTCTGCAGAGTAACAGGTTCATTTTTATTTTTCAATCTTTTTATCCTTTTTAAACTTTATCCATGTCAAATAGGGCCTGCCTTCCTCCTGTGGTTTCCTGTGGGTTAGTTTTGCTAGCATCCCTTGCCCTCAGTCGCAGGTCAGGGGTGTCACAAAATCTTTAAACATCATCCTGCATACTGTTCAAAATTGCCAGTAGCAGAGAAAACCCTAATGAATGAACAGCTGTGGTAGAGGTGTCATGGTAAGATATTCTATGTATTTATTTTAAAGCCCAGTCAACATCTCAATCTAGTGACCTTAAACCTTGGCTATGTGTAAGGAGGGTCACTGTCTGGGAATAGGGCAAAATCTTAAGAATTGGGAATACATGGTGACATGGAGAAAAATGCTTTTCTTTAGACTTCTTGTTGTTGATGGGGTTAATTGTTCCCTACCGCTGACAGGCGAAAAAGAAATGTTAGCCATTATGTCTGTAGTCCACTCATTATTATATTCTGTATCACCTTAAATTTAAAACTTGCTAAAGTCAAACTACTTAAAGATGCTTGCCTAGAAGGTCAGATGAGAAGGAATTCTTCTATCGGCAGTAACTCACATCTCAGTGTTTCCTCAGGAAAAAATGGATGTTGCCCAAGCCCCTCCCAGTTAAGTTGAAGGTTAAAACATCTTATGCTGTCTCATGAAAAAGAAAATATAGGGTAGATTCTCAAGAAGGAGCTCTACTGCAAGAATCCCATTTTACACATAATCCTTTTATGCCCTTTTCCAGTCCTAGTGACTTACCAGAGAACAGAGTAGTTCTGTTGCAACTGGTAGATTGTGAAGTGCTTTTGGAGAAGGGAAGTATTGCTAACAATTTCTCCTAAGTCAAAGCATGGAGGAGTGGAGTGGCTTGCTGAAGGATGCCTGGAAGGGATAGAACTGGCTAGAACACGAGTCCTGAGCCCTTTCCACTAGGTTGCACTGCCACAGTTTTCCTTTATGGGCTACTAGCCTTGTAAGCTCATCAAGAATCTGAATTTGCTTCTTGAGATGAGTTTTTTGTGAGTTTGGTTTGGTTGTAGAGATTTGAGGAAATAATTTGATTGTGAAACTAGCATGGGTCATTGGCAAGGGCACAAGAAGATAGCAACTCCATTGAGTCATGAAAGACAATACACTTATATAGAAGCCTAATTTTGGGTACACTTTTTAGCTACACTTTACCTGCTGCAAACCATGGGCTGTGGGCCTAAGGTGCTTTCCTGCTTGAAAACACAAATTCTTGTCTCCCTTCCTGTGTAGCGTCCAAGAATTGTGCAATGAAACGCTGTTTTCACTGACTCACTTTAATTCACAGTCATAAGATTACCAGGTATGATTCATCAGGAAAGGAGACCACAGCTATCAGTGGTTTTATTGCCATGAGTGTGTTTGGTTCCTTACTTCGTGGGTCAAGAAGACCTGTAGCCATTAATTCTATTTTATAAATAGAATTAATAGAATAAATATTGTATAAAAGAAAGCTGGAGCTCATTGAAGTTAGCCTCTGTTGAAACTGCTGGGCATGGGTGTACAGCAAAGAAAGACTAGAGTCCAGCTAATACGCTTAACTGTGTATGTTACTAGGAATGGCAGTTGAAAGTTTAAATGATCATGGGTGTGTTTTGAAACAGTGGTGCTGAACAAGGTAATGTGATTTGAAAATCTTTCTTTGTAGTAGAACTGTTTGAGGGACTGCTGGGAACATAAACTTCAGTTTAGCTCTCTAGATACAAACCTTTGCTTCCATGTCATCCACTACCATGTTCAAAACACAGTTTGTTGTGGGAAGAGTCAGCAACTTCGCTTTTTATTGTCATCTAGATAAAGTTGTAGCTTAGTATTTTCAAAGCAGTTGCCGTTTTTACAGGCCCGTTTTCTGTTACTTTTCAGTGGGAATTGGATGTTAATTCCCTAAGGCCTCTTTCAGACTGTTAGTGTAATTTAATTTTTAAATATGTCTTATTTAACCAAGGTTGAGAGGATTTGGGAAAGTATTTTTAATTTATTTGTTTTCCTCTTTTTATTCCTTTTTCACAGCACTTTGTCATGTGAATGGATAGTAATGTTATTACAGTTGCTGTTTTTGATGTCATAGAATGTGTCAGCAAAAGCTTTTGAATCATTATATGGTGGTAACATATCAAAGGACAGTTTGCATTTTAAGATTTTTTACTTTGCCTGGAGTAACTTTTTACCAGGCCCTTCCTAGGCCAACTTGTCAGATGGTCAGATGTTAATAAGTTAATGTTTAAAGTATGGATCTGCTCTGCAAAGTGACAGTGCGAAACAGTCTCTGTTTTAGTCAGCTGTTCTACTTCATGTGTATTCAGACATTTGCTTTGTTCAGTGACAAAATGTTTACTTTAACTAGGTCAGATACCAGTATGCATTTGTTCGGCACTGGGCATCAACACCGTGGTGTCCACCCATACCTTGCAAAACCCTTTAGAGGCAATCCAGTAGAGAAGGTGTAATAGAAGTCCTAACTTGCTTTGTGGAGCCTTTTTTTGTGTTAACATGGAACAAAAAAGCTGAGTTTTGTTAGCGGAGTATTGGGCTGAGTTTTTTAAAGTTGTGTGAAGATGAGGATATTTGGCATGGAAATTGAGAGCGTAAACAAGAAGCGCTGGTGTGCTGTTAAAAAAAAATGTGAATGTTCTCAATGTGAAAAATTACACTGTTCCTGTCCTTTAAAAACAAAAAAACAGATGATAGAAACAAGTTAACTTGAGGTAAACTGGTAATGTGGGCAAGGCAATTCAACAAGACTAGCTTTTGATTTGCTCTAATTCATGTCAAATCTACAAGTTGCCATGCTTTGGGGAGGCTGTGACCTTGAATTAATTCACTCTGGTTAAGAATACTTTCTCCTTTTCTCCCTAGGGAAACCAGGCCTCTGTCTGGATATTAGTCTTGTGTTTCAGTCTGATTCCCATTGTGTTTCTCTCCACTAAGTCGTCTAATAATCATGTCTAAAATTGACATTATTTTACATTATTTTTATTTTATTCAGTTACTAGGGGAGTACAATGAACTAGTTTCCGTGAATATGTTAGGTGTTAGGTGAAACATTCTTTATTTTCACAACTTCAAGTCCTTTTCTATGCTCAGATATAACCAAACACCTTTGTGATATCACAATGCCTAGTGTTATTACAATGAAGTAAAACTTGTATTTTAGAACAGTAAAGCAAATCAGCTGAAACCATTGCTTGGAGTGTTACATGTTAATAAGAAGGAAGAGTGAGTGCAGTAGGAGAATTGGACAGAAATGCTCATCATTTCCAGCCAGTGACACTTTGAACTCCTTCTGCTCTTGGTTTTCCCAGGTGACATAGTATTTTAACTGTAATTTACCGAGAGTGTTATTTAGTTCAGTTGTGGAAACTGAAGATTTAAACAATACCAAAGTTTATTTTCTTACAACTGCCTAAATATGTATTAATTCCCATTATCATAATCTCATTTCCTTTATTCCCTTTGCTGTTGATGGCGTATATTTAATTTGAGGCTCTGAGGCCATCAGATTGATGTTTATGGTTCTGTTTAAGGAAAAGAAAACTGAGATAGTTGTCTTCACTGTTTATGCTGTGTTTCATTACTGTAGTGCTGTAGCACCTTATCCCCCAAATTATTTGTTGCCAGTAAGAGCGGTGGGGAGTCCTATAAAAACTACACAGAGAAGGTCTGTGGGAGTAAGAATGCAATTGCCAGTCATTTCTCTTGTCCTTTTGCTGTCTGAATTTAAAGAAACTTCTGGATTTTCCCCTTTACTCTGGGGGAATGGTCTTGCAGTTCAGTTACCATTAACAGTGAGAGACTGAGAATACTGGAGAACAGATGTTTGCCCCCAGAGGATGGTAAAGAGTTTTCTCTTCCACCCTCCTTGACTTTATTTCACAGTGCAAACAGTAGTGATTTGTGTCAAAGTCTGACCTAAGGCTAATCATCTTCCACTATTGGCAGAGATCAGGTGATGCTGAAGACTGACTTATTCATCTTTTGATTTCCTTCCCCCCCCCCNCCCCGACAATTAAAAAAAACCAAACCCATATGTATTGAAAATGTTTTTGGGATTCTGTTTTACAAATGTGTAGACGATTCTCTTCCCCCGCCTCAGCAAAAAAATAAAGTGTGCGGACCTAATCTGTTATTGATGGTATCTTTGCCTGTTAACACTAATCAGCAGACTCATTTGCAAGATACCTTGCATGGTAACCTAGGTTTTATGTGGTAGTCTTCTGTGAATGAAGTGTCAAACAGAGGGCTTGGTCCTGCTTATACCTTGTCATTTCAGAAGTCCCAAGGTTGTGCTGAATGCAAGTGAAGCTGATGAAGAGACCTGACTCTTTTTTTTTTTTGCATCTCCATTAGGCTTTTTATGTAAATATGCCTCAGTTAGCCAAAATTGGCTCAGTATTCTTGACAGTTTTATTATGGTGGCTGGAAAGAGATCTATTGTGCATTTGGATCATGCACGTATGTGCTGCAGAGGTTGTTTTGGGCGTCCTGGTACATTGGCTGTTGCATTCATATCTTACTGTGGTGGTGTTTTTGTAGATCATCTAAATAGCATTACATGCAAGTAGGGAAAAGGAAGTGTATAGCCTTTGATGCCTATATCCTAATAATATTAGATATTCTTTGGTTATGTTCTATAAATGGTGTTTTGTTTCTTTGACCTTATGGGTAAATAGCAGCTTCTAGAAATGTGTGACAGGGCTTGGTTTAAGATAAAGTAATTTGAAGAAGGACATCAAACTATTAAGAGTGTCCAGAGGAGGCTGACCAAGATGGTGAAAGGCCTTGAGGGCAAGACTTCCGAGGAGCAGCTGAGGTCACTTGGTTTGTTCACCTTGGAGAAGAGAAGGCTGAGGGGTGACCTCATCACAGTCTACACCTTCCTCGTGGCGGGCAGAGGAGGGGGAGGTGCTGATCCCCTCTCTCTGGTGACCAGCGATAGGACACGTGGAAATGGAATGAAGCTGCATCAGGGGAAGTTCAGACTGGACATTAGGGAAAGGTTCTTCACTGAGAAGGTGGTCGGTCACTGGAACAGGCTCCCCAGGGAAGTGGTCAGGCACCAAGCCTGTCAGAGTTCAAGGAGCATCTGGACGACTCTCTTAGTCATATGGTTTAGTTTTAGGTAGTCCTGTGAGGAGCAACGAGTTGGAATCTATGATCCTTATGGGTCCCTTCCAACTTGAGTTATTCTATGATTCTATGAATATTGTTTATACTACAGCATCAGCCTTCTGATGAGAATTAAGTTGTGGATCTCACTGTCATAACATATTGTGGAAAATACGATAATAAATGAGTTTGGGTAAATGATGTTACTCTTTGGTTTGGCACAGTATGGTAGTCCTTTATTCTTATGCATTATCTTTGTACCAAATTGTGAGTATTTCTGCTGTTTTTATGTTACTTTGCAATGCACGTTAAGAATAATTAACCAGAAGAATGCAGAATAGGAAGCAACTGCCTGAACAGTTGCTCTGCAGAAAAGGGTCTAGAGTTTATAGCTGTTAAATAAGTCAGCACTGTTACACGAATACTTTCCCACATGGATTTCTCACTTTTTCTTATAAATAGGAATATACCTTGTAGGATGTGGGGTTTATCCTGTTGTTGCACTAAGTATAGATAAGAACTGGTGTGGAATATTTTGGCCAGTTTTGAGCCCCACACTTACAAAACGATGTAATTGAATTTGAAAGTCCAAAGAGTGGTGAAAATGATTGGATTAGAAAACAACCCTCAAGGAAAGATTAGCCTTACTGCAACCCTTTATTCTAAGGAGAACAACAATCTGTTTGCGTTGTCCACTGTGGGCAGGACAATGAAGAAATAGGATAGTGAAACACTGGAATAGGTTTCTTGGAAAAAAGTCGCTGGGGACCTCAGGGAACAGACTAGATAAACATGTCAGGAATAATTCAGGTAAGTAACCCACTTTGGGAAGGAATGGACTGAGTGACTTTCTGGAATACTTGCAAGTCTAACTATTGCCAGTATAAAGGCTGACTTAAAAGTTGTTTCCCCAAGAACTGGAACTAACTCTGTGTGAGTAGACTTTTAAATAATCAAGGGCAACCTCCTCCCCAAACACAGAGTTTTTACCTCTGTTGTCTCTCAGACTCTCTCTCTTTTTTTTTTTTTTAAAATCTGTTTTTTCTCTTCCTATACTATAAACCCTTTCAATTAGAGACTCACCTTCAAAGCATAATACAGTGGGATTTTACTTTTTTTAGTCCTGTGTATTATAAAATGTAATTATTAATAACTAATTGCAAGATTAATCTTTTATTTTCCTATATGGAGTGAGAATTCCGTAGGATGTTTGGGATGTTTTTTAAAGCAGTATGGTCAACTTAATTTTAAATGTTAAATAGGGTGAACTTCTGAAGGACTTCCTAACTGCCCGGGATCATTTTAAAAATACTTTGTCTACTGACTAGTCTTGTTGAATTAATTTGTCTGGCTTTCTTGTAATCAAATCATTCCTTAGCATTTTTCTTGGATATCTTCCTTTTTAAGTTTTGTGAATTTTTTGCTTTTGGTGAGAGCATTTTTCTAGAGAATAATAAATCTCTGTCAGAACTCAGGCAAGAAGGTATACAGTAGGCTTCCATGTTCAGTTGTTTTAATGAYGGTATGATGTTCTGGTCAGCTGAAGAATGTGGCTATTTACCATGCCCTGGGCTGCAACTGCATTTCATGTAGCTATGTCATAAGTTGAATGAAAAGCCACCTGAGAGGTAACTTTTGCCTCTGTGGAAAGGAATGCTAGTTTTGACACATGGAAGGCAGCAAAAATATGTCTAAGAAGAGAGGATATATGACTCTGTTCAGTTCCAGCAATAGTATAGACAGATTTATTGTACTTGTGACATTGCATCCTCAGTCTTTCAGCAATGGATGGCTTCAGTGGCGCGTGTGTGTGTGTGTGTGTATATATATATAGTTTAGTGTATACTTACTAGTATATAATTATATACATACTTTACAGTGTGTATATATATGTGTATATATGCTGGTATATATTTATTATCATGGATGCATGCCCGATTGAAGCCACAGTAGTCTTTAAGTGGAATCAGATTTTTGTTATTGCTAGTTATATAACTAGTGATCTGGATGTGAAACTCTTCTGATTTTTATTGTACGAAAAAGAAGTAACTATTTCCCATCTTCCTATGGACGAAAAAAGTTGAGAAAACTTAAGGCATTTCTAGATTGTGTAAAACAGAATGTGCAGTGCAAGTGGGGTAATACATTAAATGTGAACAAAATAGCTTGTCCTTAAATCATTAAAAAAATTATAGTTCAGTATTCAGCTATGTAAATGTATAATATTAACTTTTCTGTTTAGTTCAAGGAAGAAATCTCTAAGCGTTTCAAGTCCCACACTGATCAGCTTGTGTTGATATTTGCTGGAAAAATTTTAAAAGATCAAGACACCTTGACTCAGCATGGAATTCACGATGGACTCACTGTTCACCTGGTTATCAAAACACAAAACAGGTAACCTTACTGATGAGTGATCTTCTATTTACATCTAAGTAGTAAAAATACTCTGAATTCTTAACAGCTTTCTGTTGGGCAAACCTAGATTTGACTAAATCACTTGAATCAGCTCCTTAGTCACAGTTGGTGCAGAGTAACAGTCTGAAATTACAGTGCTCTTTTCTTTGGTTTATCTTGTATTTTGATTGGATTCATGTTTCTAAATGCAAGTCTCTTGCTTTTTTGTTATTTAACTTTTTGGTTTTAGTGCTGAGTGCTAGCTGTGTTTTGGCTCCATAGTTCTTAGATACCAGCTCTTACTGTCCATAATGATACGTTGTGCGGCTTTTCTTTTCACACGTGAAAACTTGCAGTGAATCCTTACTCACTGTTTTGGTAAAACAAGGAAAGAAAATTTTTATGAGAGAACTGCTTTAGTGCAACTAATTTATCTGGCTGAACAGAAAGACTTGGATTTTAAGATGTTTTTTTGTTTTGGTGAGGCAACTTTAAAACGATGATGAGAAAGTTGCATCAGTTGAGCTATGTCATCTGCACATTACTTCCTGTGAAGTACCCAGAAGGAAAAGGCTCAGCTAAAAAAATCCTTTCAGCAGGTAGGGTAATATATTCCTCAATTGAATCTAGCTTGCTTAGTCATTAACATGTTCGTTGTTCTAGACTGCAAGTGTTCTTGCTCCTGTTCTACTTATGTCTGTCTTGTTTGTGGTAAGGATCTCCTCCTGTGGAAAATGTCAGATGATGAAGGAGAGAGCATGGAACTTAGGAGAGAAAATAAATATGCTTTTCCTTTCCAGGCCTCACGAAGTCCCAAAGGCCTATTAATAGCATTAGCATTAAATTTAGGCACCTATTGAAATCAGTAGCATTAGCATTAAATGTAGGCACCTGTTGAAATTGATGTCTTCAATTCCATACTCACATCCTGATGGGACTATCTTCTCTGTCCTGGAGTCGTGTTTCTGTCAAAACACTTCTGTTTGCACTGGCAGAGGTCTCCTTCCCTGCCCTATGCCTCCCCAGCCTGAAATTTAGGCCTGATAGCCATCCCAATCTTGTATACAGTATTAGCTAATACTGCAATTTTGTGCTTCAGGCATCTGAACTAGTATTCTGCTGTTGTCATGACTACTTCTTTTTTTGCCTGAAGTCTTGAGTGTGGCAGAGAGGCTTCATGAGTAGTGACAGCAGGATGCTTTTGATTTGCACAGTCTTCAGAAAGTTCATAGGTTGGACCTACAATAACTATACATACTGAAACACCAGTGCCTGTCTCTCGTACCTTCTTGCACTTTGCCTCTGGGCAAAGGAGCACCCATGCGCAATGCCACATTTATGGCTTTTGGGGAATTTTTGGTGTCCCTGCGTTGTTCCTATCAGCATTGCAATCCATGTCTCTCCTCTCTCCCACTTTTTTTTGAATAATTTTAGAAAAGTGTATTACCATTGTCTTAGAATGTTTTAATCATGTCTCAGACAAGGAGGTACATGCAAAGGGTCTGTAGTTTTTGTATCTATTTTATCTTCAAATGAGGCAGTAATGTTTTCACCTACTAGCTTTGCTCGAATAAACTAAAAATATGCTCCTAAGACCTGCTAAAGAGAATTGCCAGCGCAATTAAAATCACCTTTGAGAAAGTATAACATTGTCCTGAACCATCTCAATATTATTCTTACTAAAATACCGGGATTTTATGCTTGACCCAAAAAGCAAGACTTAGACCCTGCTGGTGTGGCCTGGCAAGTGCTGATTTTCGGCCATGAGTATCAAGACTGGATTGCTTTCAACTACTTTACACTATGTCATTTACTTTTCTGTTGACTGTTGCTGCTACTGTCGCTGCCATATACCTGAATAAACAAAAGTTCTTTTCCAAAACTAGGTCTGAAGATGATCTTTTCCCTTCTAAACAATATTAGATGTGTAACTTTCAAATAGGAATCCTCATATATCCCAAACAATCATTGTTCAAAAAAAGATAATTTTATTATTGTGCTACATTTTCCAGAATGATACAGGCTTCCAGTGTAATCTTGTAACCCAGCCTATTCAGTGTCAGAGTAGCAGTGAGTGATTAGTAATGGGCAGTGAAGATGCATTGAATTTCTGAATACAAAGTTCCAAGTCAACACATATAATTTGTTCACAAGAGACAGGAGAAAACATAATGGCAAAGTGGATATAAAAGATGATGAGCGCTTTACAGGAATTTCACTCAAAGGCTTGAGACTGATAGACTTGACACTCAAACCATTATCTTGAGGGTATATACACCCCCAATTTCCATAGAAGCACTCTGAACAGCAAGTTTTCAGTCTCGTCTACTTTTCTGTCCTGCTTTGAACCTTTCTCATCTGTTACATGAAGAGGTACAGTTGCTTCTCAAAATAAGTTTCTCAGCTGAAACACCAAATAGGGTTTTATGCTTATTATTTTCCTTTTGCTTACGGAGGAAAGATTTATGTGTTTTCTAGACCAAAGGAAACCAAATATCTCTAGCAGAAGATCCATGGTCAGTATACAGTCTATAATCTTCTTCATTGAAGTTACAGCTGCTTGGCTAATGGTAGTTGTCTTGTGTTCAAAGTTCGCAGTTGCTGTTAATGTTACAGAGTATTGTTGTGGTTTAACCCCAGCCGACAGCTAAACACCACACAGCCGCTTGCTCACTCCCTGCCCCCTGCAGTGGGATGGGGGAGAGAATCGGGGGAAAAAAAAAGTAAAATTAGTGGATTGAGATAAAGACAGTTTAATAGAACAGAAAAGAAAGGGAAAAAAATTGTATATTCTACCATCATTTTTATTATTCTTATAAGTGATGCACAATACTATTGCTCACCACCTGCTGACCGATGCCCAGCCAGTTCCCGAGCAGCAGTCACTGCTCCCCAGCCAACTACCCCCCAGCTTATATACTGAGCATGATGTGATGTGGTATGGAATACCCCGTTGGCCAGTTTGGGTCAGCTGTCCTGGCTGTGCCCCCTCCCAGCTTCTTGTGCACCTGGCAGAGCATGGGAAGCTRAAAAGTCCTTGACTAGTGTAAACACTACTTAGCAACAACTAAAACATCAGTGTGTTATCAATGTTATTCTCATGCTAAATCCAAAACACAGCACTATACCAGCTACTAGGAAGAAAATTAACTCCATCCCAGCCAAAACCAGGACAGTATTAATGTTTGTTCTTCTCAGGAGCCCAGAGTTTCACCCGATGCCTTATGTCAGGGCGGCTTATGTCAAGCAGGGTATACCAGCAGATGGGCTACTTATAAGCTAGTGTTGATTCGGTGAAAGAACTTGTGAAGTGTGCAAAGTTTTTCATTGTTCCTTTGCTTTCTGTCTATAGTTTCGGTGGCTGATGTTTAGCCTAGAGTAAGAGAACTCTTGGAAACCTCAGGGAAGCCTCTGGACCCGAGGCATCTTTCAGGCTTGGGTTTTTTTGTTGGTGTTTTGTTTGTTTGGTGGTGGTGGGTTGTTGTTGTCTTTTTCCCCCGGTCTTTGCTTTAGTGAAACAAGCACAGAATTTTATTATAGCAGAAAGGTACTCTGAGATGAACTTAAGATATGAAATTTAGTGTACTGTCGAATCCTCGAATCTTTGTGTGAGGTCTGAATTCATAGTTTCTACAAGTTATTTTATGCTGTAGTTCTGCAGATACAGGCATTTATGTGATTGATTGTTGAACCAGACTGGAGGACTGATTTGGGTTTCAAACTAGCCTCTCTTCTTTTGAATAGAGGCCAGGTTAGCTTTACACAAGCTCAGTTCCTTGATCTCTTTTACTACGTGGCAGGACTAGTGTTTATGTCTCTGCAGTAGAAAGGTATGGTGAGTATATGACTTGGGCAGCCTTTAGTGCCTATGCTAGATTATGCTGGCTTTAACTTTGTGTAACTACGTTTTTACCCTGTTCTTGAAGTCTTAAAGGTTACTGAGATTCTGATACTTGTCTTCTAATGAAATAAGACATTAACTGAATTTCCCATTCAGACATTCTGTTAAAGATGTGGCATGAAATAAATCCGACATTAAATCTTGCTAGGCTTTATTTCTTTAAGCCCCAGGCATGTAATCAGTAGTATTTGAGTATAGTGAAATAAGGCAAGGATCCTTAAAGCAAGGTAAGGACAGAGGAAACAGTTCATTGCTGGGCATCCCAGGGATAGGGTGAGAAGGTGGTAATGGCTGCAGTGATGCCCATCCATTTTCCTAATGTTTCAAACTATTGTTCTGAAAAACTGATGACATTACAGATGTCTGAGAAAGATTTGTTACAGGAAGCCGTTTAGAGATAATAGTGTGATTATTGAGAAAGAATCAAAATGTAAATTAAGATTCTCAAGTATGATACTATTCCTGTATTTAATGGCATTACTTAAATTAACTTGCTAAACTTGGCAACTCTTAAACTTGCTTTTTTTAGATCACAAGACCACCCAGCTCAACAAGCAAACACCACTGGGAGTACTGCTACCACATCAACATCAAGCAGTAGTACCTCAACACCAGCTTCAACAAATAGTAACCCTTTTGGCTTGGGTAAGAATATTTGTTAGGTAGCATGGTGGGTATCTTCTCTTGGATTCAGGTAATTGTCCCTGAAGCTTTTTTCTAATGTAGACAGAACTTTAAAAAAAACTCAAACAAACACACCATCCAAAAAGCTGATTACAAATATCTATGGTATAGTGTGTAGAAGGTTTCTGATCAGTAAGTTATCAGAGGAAAGTTGTTTCCTTAATTTTATATGCAGAACTTCAGACTTGTGCTGTTTCACCTTCAGTAGTAAGGTGCCACTGATGTTATATTCTGGCACTATGGGTAATGAAATTCCTTCCAGTGTCCTTGTGCTCCTTAAAAGTGCATCTGAATTGCTGAGGAAAGTATTGATGAAGTTGAACCTGTAACATGAAGCCAAGATCTGGAACAGAAGTAACAAAATTGCTGCTAATCTTACAATTCAGTATTTCTCAGGTTCCAAGTCTGATAGCACTGTCAGTTTTCTCTTTCATGAATAAAGAGGCTGCAGTCTATTGACTTAAAAATACTATTTCCATAATCACAGTGGGGTTTTTGGTTCATTCTTTTTCATCTCATTTGCTTTCAGGGTGTGGGGAAGAGGTAGAATTGGAAAAGCTAACCATAGTAAGCAATTGCTTTCTTAGGTGTAAACAGTTCTTCAGACTGACTAGTACCTTCTGAAATTTTTTGTTTGGACTCAGCAAAGGAGGAGAGTTCAAAGCATAATTAGTTCTTCGTGCATTAGTAAGAAGAAGAGCTCTACTTTTAATTAGAATAGGCAATATGAGTCATGTTGGGAGATGTCTCTTGATTATAGTCTAACCAAGAGGAGACAGATAAATGATTATTATAAATGCATTGGAAAGTGTTGCGGGGGGTGGGGAGGGGGACTTAAGGCCCCAACACTCAAACATCCCTTTTGTCTTAGCTGTGGAAAATGAGAAGAAAAGCTGTTAGAATTGTAACAAGTTATATTTCAGATGCAGTTTGTTGCATATTTAGTTTTGTGTCTTGTTATTTAAAGAAGCAAACTCTTAGTGGATAACTCCTTAACAGCCTTGCAAAGATGGACTTTCCATTCGTTTTCATTATTTTGAAGTGTGGGATATGTTCAAGTATTTTGTATTTAGAAAGAATCTGGATGTGTTTAGAAGTATACTAGAAGCTGAAAGTTCAATTATATTTTTTTCATCCTCTTAAAGGTGGCCTTGGAGGTTTGGCAGGTCTGAGTAGCCTGGGCTTAAATACATCAAACTTTTCCGAGTTGCAAAGTCAGATGCAACGGCAACTTATGTCCAACCCAGAAATGATGGTTCAGATAATGGAAAATCCATTTGTTCAGAGCATGCTTTCAAATCCTGACCTGATGAGGCAGTTAATTATGGCTAACCCTCAAATGCAGCAACTGATACAGAGAAATCCAGAAATCAGTCACATGCTGAATAATCCAGATATAATGAGACAGGTATGTAGAAGGATCTCTCTAAGTTCATGACCTTTGATTATACTGTAGCTGTGAACAACAGAGCAGGAATTGGACGTGCTTAGTTGAGTGCTTAAACATTCTTGGAGTATTTAGGCTTGTTAGAAAAATGCATAAAAGGTTTCTGTAGGCAACTGATGTTTGTATTTCTAGTTGTTAATGTCCAAAATAGACTGATAATTCAGAAAATCTGCAGCATAGTTTTGAAAAACATTGAAGACTGTGTAATCATGTCTTCTGAGGTTAGAGTTGGATGTGCCTGTATGCACTTGAAACCTTCTGTTGTCTAGCCAACAACGAGTTTACCAAAAGTAGTAATTCTCCAGAATACTACACATTTTCATTTTATCTAACTGTGGGTACTTCTGAGTGCTTTTAAAATTACATGGTATGTAAGGTACGCTGTGTGGCAGAAGGTATCAAAAAATAAATGGATACTTTTGAAAATGTAGGTATTTATTTTAAAGTTCATATTATAGGCTGCCTGCTGTAACGAGAAATGGTAGGAGTATATTGTGTTGAAAAGATGAAGAAAACAATAGTTCATTCAAGGCTTTTCTTCTGTTTAGCCAGTGCTTCCTGACCCAACCAGTAGAGTGATGGTTGTGGTAGAATGCTGGCTAAATACCTAATTCAGTTGACTCTCACTAAGCTGACATCTCAATTTGGCTTTAATCGTAATTTCAAATTGGGTTAGACAGTGGTAACTGAGATATTGCCAAATGCTGACGTTTTCACTTTAGAATGGATTTCTTATTAATACAGATTAAACGTTCCACTTCCCTAGACACTAGAACTTGCTAGAAACCCTGCAATGATGCAGGAAATGATGCGAAACCAAGACCGAGCCTTGAGCAACCTGGAAAGTATACCAGGTGGATACAATGCCTTGCGGCGTATGTACACAGATATTCAGGAGCCAATGTTGAATGCAGCGCAGGAACAGGTGAGAAAAGATTGCAAATGTCACTGAAAGTAAATATTTTTAAAAAATAAAAGCATGTAAGTAATGTAAATTTCCAAACGTGTACTTGACAAAACATTTCTTGAAGCTTGAAGTCACTGTGTGGCCTCTTACTCTTGAGAGGAAAGATCTTTAAAAATTCTGTGCTCTTCTAAACTTGGAGAAATACAGACATCTCTTTGTGTGTTTGACAAGCTATTTTAAAGTTAATGAATTTCTGTATTACTTAAATTTGAGTTCCTTTAATTCTTTGCCTTAAAATTCTGAGGTCCAGGAAAATTTTTTAAGGGTGTGTTTAGTAACTTGGAACCTAAGGTGGGAAGAAAAAAAGGCTTTGAAGTTGGAAACCAGTATGCAAGATACGATCTTACTGTGATCAAAATACCAGTGTAGTAGCAACACTGCTTTCAAAAAGAAATGTGATTTAATTTTTTTGGAGGTGGTAGTATCTCTCAGTGTTGGCGTCTTTTCAGAGTATTTACAATGAATAGTAATTCATTGTAAGGATGGTGAGTATAACTGATCAAGAGCCATCAACATTTATCTTCATGTGTAATTTTGGAAAGGTAACTTGCCATTTATAGAAGACTTAAAAACGGTTGGCTTTAGTAGATGATACATGTTTGCTTTCCTTCCTCTGTAGTTTGGAGGTAACCCATTTGCTTCTTTAGTAAGCAATGCATCAACAGGAGGGGACAGTCAGCCATCTCGTACAGAAAATAGAGATCCTCTACCAAATCCCTGGGCTCCTCAGTCCAGCTCGCAGACTTCCACGACAAGTACCAGCACCAGTGGTGAGAGCGGTGGCAGTAGTAGTGCTGGAAATAGCACCTCTGGCAGTACAGGACAGAGTTCAACTGTACCAAATTTGGGACCTGGACTAGGAGGTGTGTTTGTTATTGCAGTTGCATATATTTGCACATACTTGGGAGTTTGCTGAAACAGTTTTTTCATTAGAAAGAGAGTTTTTCATTCAAAGTTTTTATTGCTATTTACTTTCGTAGAACATTTGACTACTGTCAAAGTCCTCTGTAGAAAAACAAACATGAAAAGTAAACTAAGAGTGATAATAGTACTTGTGTATTGCCTTAAAATAACAAAGGTAGGGAATCTCTAGATGAATGATAGTATTTTTCCTGTTTGGAGGCAAATGTGAAAACAGCTAATAATGTACTTAGTGGGACTGCTTGTTGGATACAGCCTCTGTCTTAACTTCTAGGGTAGATGTGTAAGCAGAACCCCATTGAGGTATATTTCAGGGACTAAAACTCTTAGAAACCAAGTGATTATATCCTGGTTTTAGGTAGTCTAATTTGTCTGATGATAGTCAGGATGTTTACTAAAGTGGCCTTTTACTTTTTTTAAGCTGGTATGTTCAACACACCAGGAATGCAGAGCTTATTACAGCAGATAACAGAAAACCCACAACTTATGCAGAATATGTTGTCTGCACCCTATATGAGAAGCATGATGCAGTCATTAAGCCAGAATCCTGACCTTGCAGTACAGGTAAATGCATTTGGGCATTCAGTGTAGTAATGTATTGTGTGCATTGAAGTAAAAAAAAAAAAAAAAACCAAAAAGTTGAATCTATGACACAGCTAAATTTTCACTTGTGCCAACATCTCAAGAATTGTCTGTAGTGAATGGCCCAGTTTTTAACGTTAATGCCTAACTCACTGAAATTATTACCTACATATATTTAACAATTTGTTGCAGTAAGCTTCTTCAATTTGTAGTTGGACATCATGCTACGCATTCTTCTAAAATAACTTGTAAACTTGTGTATGTTTTGTACAGCACTGAACTTGTGACCCAGCATAAGAACCAGTTAGACAGAACAAATGCTTTGGTTGTAAATTAAGGTAGATCTGCCAGTAAATAAATACCCCCACTAGCTTGGGAGGAGAGAAGTGAAGGGAGGGGAGTTGGTGCCATATCTAGGCGTTATTCTGGTTTTAACTTCTCTTTTGTGACCTGTGCTCACTGTAAAAGTGCAGATGCTGTTTTATGAATGGTATTGTAGAAGTGCTTTCAAATTTTACTTAAAGCAGTAATATCCAACATTGAATCCTGAACTGAGATTAAAAAAAATGTTATCTTTTCTGTATTAAATACTCACTTGGAAAATACCCCTGACTTCAGGTGATGTTTACAGGGAAACTATCACTTAGATCAGTAGTGGAGGCTGAGCAGAAAAGGATTTTCTTGTAATATAAATGAGGTTGTCTTGGCAAGTATCTGGCAATTCATTCACTTAAAAGATAAAAAAACCCAACCAAACAATACCAAAACAACAACAAGAACAACAACAAAAAACCCCCCCAAAAAACCAAAAAACCCCTGCAATGTGTTCAGGCTGGTGGTTCATAACAAGTTTTGGCCAAAGGAGAAGTAGATGATGATTATTCTGTGAGGTTATTTTCATAGACTATTATCGTGTAAGTAGTTGTCTTAAAACCCCCTCTGGTTTTCACTGCATGATCTTTGAAGTTAAATATTTTTGTCCCATAGATGATGTTGAATAATCCTTTATTTGCTGGAAATCCTCAACTTCAGGAACAAATGAGACAACAACTTCCTACTTTCCTTCAGCAAGTAAGATGAGATAGTAACTGTTAATAAATGTCTGCAAGTCAATGAACAATATTTTCAATAAACTGGTGTCTGTCTTTGATTTGGCTAAAAGCTAGATTCTGTAATACATTCTCATTAGCTTTAGACACCGACTTAGATTGTCCCTTGATAATAAGTTCTTGCTTAATGTGTCCATCCCTTTCATAAGTGAAACCTGATTTTTAGTGGATATTTTTGTCTGTGGCTAGCTCAACCACTTAGATTTGCTCTTACTTCTTTGCTTAGAAGGAATAATTGTTCTCACTGCGCACCAGCCAGAGAACACCTGTTTGCGACATGATTTGTGTCGCAAATTAAAGAGATTAGTACTTTTCCCACTACTAGAATAAAGTTTCACTATGCTTTTCTTGTACCTCTTCAAACCTGCCTTAAGTATTTGGGTAAAGATATCTTACAGAATGCCTTGAAAGACCCAAGTCATTAGCTAATTCAAAAGAAGTGGGTTCTGAAGTTTTTTGCCTGTAAACGTTGCCCTACCACCATCTTCCCCTCTTAACAACATTGTGCTTGCAGCCCAGGTGTATGCTTGATATTAGCTGTCAGTGTGTAGTAGTACTGTGTTCCCTAAACAGGAACAAGCAAGATTTTTTTTTTTTAGGAATTGAAAACTTAACCCAGTGCATGAGTTCCATCATTAGGTAGTCCTTGCAAACCAGAGTGAATGTGCGTTGCCAAGATCTGATGGCACACAGGCAGTTTTACGAGTAAAATAATTAACACATACATGAATACAGTAGCAAGTTCAATGTTCCGAAGAAACTGTTTAAATTGTTTCAACCACATGAATGGCTGTAGTGTTTCATAATGCCACTGCTTTGTGATGACTCTGTAGTATCTGAAGAGCTAGTACCACATGTATGTTTTGAAATCTATGAATAAATGGTAATTAATGAAGGCACAGTAGGAATAATTTCTGTTTCCTTTGGGTATCTCTTTCTGTCAATATCACCTTGGGGTTTATCTGCATAGCTAGTTCTCTGTTGTATTCTCTATGTTAGGTCAGATGATCAGCAGCATTAGCAGGTGGAGTAAAATGGAGAAATATCTGGGTGTTCTCAGAATGTTGACAATAGTGCAACTCATACTTCCTTGCTTATCTACTGGTGCTTATATTATGGGATTGGGTGACAGAAACCATGGAGTGTTCCTCTCCATAACGGAAGGCATCTTTTGCAATGAAGGGCAATTGCGCAGCAGAACTAGGAAAACTCATCTGTGAGCTACTCCATCTACAGCTTTTATACAAGACTTAACAAGAATTGCTGCTACTTAACAGCTGGAATTAATAACACTAATAGAGACAAGATCCAGGTCACCTAAGTGCTCTGAGAATTGTTGGGCCACCGTTTCTGTAAAACAACTCCAAATATCAGCCACTAAGTTGTGATTTAAATATTTTCTTAAAGTAATTGCACAGCTTTCTTTGGAGAACCCAAAATGTTTCCCTCTAAAATTTGAGTAAACTTTGCCAGCTATATATTTAGTTATTCTCTGACTTTAAGCTATCAGGAAGATAAATACCCAAGAGATGAATGGAGAATACTAACAACTTGCTGTACTTAAGTCTCATTACATACCCATATTCCAGACCAGAGTTCTTCATATTCTATTCTGCAATTCTGCTCTGCACCAGAGGAAGTTTGACCTTAATCTGTGCATTTCTATGTGAATCAAAAACATTTTCGCAGCAGAAGGAATTTGTTCTGGTTGCCAATTGAAGGCTGCTAAGAGTAATAAGCCTGTCTGCTATTTGAAGTAGGTCTGGCTACCAAGACTGTGTCACTTGTACCTGAAACTCATTACTTTTCACTTACCTGTGGCATCTCTAGTAATTAGTTTTGGTTTTGTATCTAAAATAGTCAGGTTTCTGGACATTTAATTTTAGAATGAAAAGGATTTGCCTTTAAATTATCTGTGGATGTGAAAGCCAGTTTTTAATTGAAGTCACACTAGAGTGAGAGCCCTTGAATATTATACGTTTGCTTGCTAGTATGTTTTGAAGTGTATTTGTTTGCATTTCTCTAGGCTGTGAGGGCACTACAGATATGAAGACATGCACAAAATAGTCATGCTCAGATTGCTGTGGTCTGAATTTAGCTAGGAAAAAGAAATATTGTATAACTTTTTCTTAGATATCTATTGGTCCAGCTTCATTGTGTTCAGCATTGTTGCTTACCAGTAGTATGATATAGGAGACTAATTCTAGAATGATATTGGACTAACACAGTCCTATGGCTTTGAAAGATGGTGAAGGCTGCTAGAAGAGATAATGAAAAATATTTTTCCTTGTGCACTTCTCATTTGAAAAGCTTTGTCCACATCTAGAGAGTTCATTGATCACCTCCTATGAAAGTTTTCTCAAAAAAGAAAAAATACCTGAAGGATTTCATGTAAATATTCAAATACAAAGTTGAAAAACAAGTTCTGAAATGATGTTGGACTCTATAAAACATCTGGCAATAAAGGTTAACTTGGAACATCTGCATATGATTAAGAGTTTCTCTCCTTTTCTTAGATGCAGAATCCTGACACGTTATCAGCTATGTCAAACCCTAGAGCAATGCAGGCTTTGCTACAGATTCAGCAGGGCTTGCAGACACTAGCAACAGAAGCACCGGGGCTTATACCAGGGTAAGAATTGGTCTTACAAAATTTAGACAAGAACTTTTCTCTTGTGTTATGTTGTTCATTCTTTTTACATGTAGAGATTTACCCAGTTTTTATTAAAGACTCCTCCTCCTGCCTTTCTTAGTTTAAACTTGTTTTAGAATTTGTCACATTTTTGCCTGCCATGCACTTCTAAACAGTGATGAGTCTGGTCTTTGTCTTAGTACTTTACTTAAATTGTCATCCCCTCTTTGACAGGATTTTTACTCAGTAATTAAATAAATGAGAAGAGACAAGCTAGTATTTATTATTCAAGTGGTGTATTTCTTTTTCTGTCATTTATGCAGATTTAACCCTGGTTTAGGTGGATTGGGAAGCACTGGAACTCCTACAGGGTCCACTGTACCTAGTTCTGTTCCCAGTGAAAATACAAGTCCAGCATCAGGAACTGCTGAACCTGGTCACCAGCAGTTTGTCCAGCAAATGTTACAGGCACTTGCTGGTGCAAATGCTCAGGTAAAGTACATCACTATATTCTAGATTTTTTTTTTTTTTAATTCTTACTTTTTTTTTTTTTCATTACAAACCACTGGAAAGGAGGCTGATAGTTGAGGGGAGAGCTCCCTGGATGCTTCTGGTCAAAGGGGAGCAGAGGAGGCTTAAAAGTGGTGTTGCAGCTGTGCAAGTAAATGCTGGAAAAACATCAAATTTGAGTAAAAGTGTCCTCTGAACAGTTGATTTTTATACACTCATCTTCATACCCTTGAATTTCTGAAATGCTTGGGAAGATTGAGGCAGATTGAGGTGATAAGGTTCACTGGCAAGTGAAGCGTGGGGTCAGGCAAGAGAAAAGCTTAAGCATATTGAACACCATTACCTCTGTGGTTTTGTCTGTATTGCTGGCTGTTACTCTCTAGCTGTGAGTAAGCCTCTGTCCCACGCTTTGGAATAGCCACACTCTGGTTATTTGGTGCCTGAATTTGTTGTATGGCTTCACGGACATCCTGCAGGTCCAGACTGCGGTGCATTTTGTTGACGTACTGAGTGGGATTAAGGGTTTCCAGAGAGCTCCAGAAGTCAAGCAAAGGTAGCAGCTTTGCCAGTAGCTGTAGGATGGTGAGCAAGACTGGCTTTAAAGGAGACATTCTGTTAACTCTCAAGAGTGCTGTGTGAAACGGCACCCTTACGCTGTGGTACATACCCAGTGTAATGGCAGACTGCTGGTGGAAGTGGCAGTCCTGCTTTTTCCTCCTCTGTTGCCACAGGGTGAGTTAGTTCAGCTTGCTGATCTGATAGACTTTTTTCTCTTGTGATCTAACCATGAGAAAGTGTTGGTGGGTGTCACTGTAGGAAACCATATTCTCATACATTGTCACTTATCATGCTGTCAAATCTTACGCTACTGAGTCAACTTTCTGTTTAGTTTTGCTTGGGGGAAGCAGGTGGGGGGCAGTTCTTAAATTTCAGGTTACGTCTTTACATTGTATTGGTTTGGAACCATATGCAGACTTTAAATACTGGCAGTAATTTCTTGATGTATGAAACTGTTGAATTAGAACAAAAGGAAAATTAGCAGTAGCTGCACAAATTTTGTGTTGGTATCTAAATTGACTCATTGATTTTAGAAAGTGACTTCTCAGTATTACTCCAGCATATTATTTTCCTGTAATTGTTCTGATTCAAAAATGCCTCTGAACTGAAGGTCATACCACTGAAATCATGCAGAATTTTGCCATGAGTTTGTGTGAGCATGATCATCCCATTCAGCACAGCTGTCAGTTTGCCTTAGGCTGAAGCTTTCTAACAATTAGAATTTTGGTAATTTTAGTCAACAAATACTTGGAGCGTTAAAAAAGAGGTGATTTTTATGTCAAGGAAAAAAAAAACCTGTGACGTTCACCATTGCTGACAGTGACATCATCATAATCCTTGCTGTTCTACATTACTAGGTTGAACTCTGTTTCATTTAAAAAAAATACCTATATGTGTATCTTTAAGAAACTGTTCGTGGGACATGTAAATTTACTCAATTTAATTTTAATTCTTTTTTATCAAATAAGCAGCTTTTCCTGTAGTTCAAGAATGTCATGTAAGTGTAGATACTCTTAAAATTTGAAGCTGCTCTGACTTGTTAAAAAAAAAATTCAATTGTGAATTGAATTTATGTCATAGTATAGTTTTAGTACCTTGAAAAAGTTGCAGTCATTGTAGTTGAGTAGTTCTACATAAAAGTTGTAGAAATTAGTAAAGACATGGAGTGGTGCAGAACCAACTATGTTTAAATCCTGTAACTTTGCTAAATGTGTGTTATGCTTTTATAGCTTGAAATTTTGTTCTTAGCAGTTACAAAATCCAGAAGTTAGATTTCAGCAACAACTGGAGCAGCTGAGTGCAATGGGCTTTCTGAACCGTGAAGCAAACTTACAAGCGCTAATAGCAACAGGAGGAGACATCAATGCAGCTATTGAAAGGCTGCTTGGCTCTCAGCCTTCATAGCAGTGTTTCTTTAACTTGAAAAAATGTAATTTATTTTTGATAACAGCTCTTAAATCTTTAAAATATTTGCTTTATTTCATTCTGACTCTTGGGATTGTCTTGTTATAACTAAAATCGATCTGATGCATTTTAGGGTGGAGTGCAGTAGTTTTCTTCAAACAGTGGGAATCAATGCATTTTCACTCTGTTGCATGCATCACACTTCTTTTGTTCTGCATTATTTGTGATTTTTTTTGAAACAATATCAGCTTTCACAGTTGGGTGAACAAGTTTTGTCTGACCTACAACTGTTCAATTTATTTACTACTTAAACATTAGCCTTCAGTAGTAATTTATGTAGAATACAAATTAAAAAGGAAACAAATTHATTGAAGCTACAATTTGTGGGTACCAATACTGCTTCTTGTGATTTTGGCATGTTTTTTTTTTGCTAGCAAAATGCTGTAAGATTTATACCACTTGAGTAATCTACCATTTTTTTGCTTTAATTTGTATAAAGTATAAACACAATATATACAATTGAGACAGCTCATTTCTAGAAATTTACACATTGCAATAGAATGAGATTACAAGTAACACAAAAAAAGCCAGGGGGAAAAAAAAGTCATAAGACATGTTTTTGGTGTAGAATCTTCCAGCATCTTTGGTAACCATCTCAGCAAAAATGCTTAAGCAAGTTCAGTTAAAATATACTAGAATTACTGTTCTGGTTATCTCTTTACATCTAACTGTACAGAAACTTGTAACATTGTCTCAATATTCACAAAGATTAACTGTAAATTACCTTTACCATTGTGCAAATTAAAGGGGCGCTGTCTTGTGCTCTACAACTGCTTCTAAGGCTTTTTGGCTTGTTCCATGGAGATTCTAACATGTATTCTGATTTGTAATTGGAAACATTACTTTCATTCATGGTCATGTGATATCTAATTACTTTTAACCACCATGTAAAAAATACTGTATATCTTTTGAGTTTTTATTGGTAGTTAATTCTCTTGTGCACAGGTAATAAACGAATTAAAAAATCTTTAAGCATCTTGTCTCAGTGTGTTTGCAGTTGATGATCACCTAGAATTCAAGATGACTGACCAGCTTAAGAGTTGGCATTTGAGTGTAAGTTGTGGGAATACTCGCCAGCTCTGGGCTAAGATTAGTAAACAACTCTTGGAGTGTGAGGTGGAGGGAAGAGAGTAAGAAGCATATGATGTTGAAGACTACGAGCTTAGATGAAGTGGGGGTAGCAGAATAAAAGACGCTACTGTGTGTGTTACTGAATAGCATCTCCTTTTTATTGGTCTTCCGCGTCAGTATAGTTGTGAACGTGCTCACTGAATTCCTGTATTGCTTTTAAACACTTGGTTGGAACAGTCTTTTTCTTCTGATGGTACAAGTATAAATTTAGTCTGCTCTAAAAATCATTGCTTGCAAATGATGTAAAATTACCTTTTTTAAAGTTGTTAATCAGTTTGATGAAGCAAAATTATAATGCGATATAAAGGAAGAAGTTGAGCACACTTCAGCATATAGTGAAATTTTAAAAACTTTTGGCCAAGTCACGTATGCAGTTCTGTTGGCAGTAACTGCATTGTATTCTTACCACAGAAAAGAAGTTTCATTCACTGTCTAGCAATCTTGTCTCTTACTTTGCCAGTAAGTAAATCGACCAAATACTGCTGATGCATGGTACTGGGAAAAGTTCAAGAAAATCTCTTGGTTGGCCTTTGGATCAAAAGCTCATAGATGCAGCAGCACGGAGTGTTAAATAAACAGAAATCAATTAAAATAGAATCTATTGGTAAGATGAATTTAATAGAATCAAAACCTTTTAAAATACCTACAGTTTGGATACAAAATTATTATTACTTTTATTTCCTAGCCAGCGATCAGGCCCATCATCACACCTTCACAGTGACTTCTATTGGGTGGGTAGCTTTCATTGCACTGAGTATGAGGCTGTGATAGGGAAGTGATAGGTAGCAAGTAGTTTCTGTAGAATAATCACTATCTTTTTACAGTTACTTTCACAATTACTATTTATTAGATCTGCAAAGTAACTAATTTGACTACTCTATAGTGTGCCTTACTGGGACCTTGCTTTAAAAAAAGTAAGACCCCTCATCATTCACAAGGCAGGTCCTTCTAAGAATACAACCCGTAACATCCAAAAAGGCTACTGTCAAATGAAAGGGCGAGGGCAAGGTGGGGAAGGGAATAATTCTTACCAAGCTTTACTAAGACAGTAAAACAATGAATCTAACAAGCATGAAGACCTATCTTGAGACAACATTCGGTTCACCTATTAAGTATTTCAGTTGCACATTACAAACTAAGAGACACTATATTTGAAGTCAAATTTTATTGCAGTTCAACAAGAGGATGAAGTTTGACCTAAATTTTACAATGAGCCCTAGAGCTAAGTTTCCTTCTTGAAGTACAATTGGTGTTTATCAGTAACTATTGTCAACCAGTAACAACAGTTACTAACTTTCTTCTAAGTAGTGGTAAAACACTGAGCCATCTTTTGCATAGGAGGAATTCTAGTTTTGTCAGAAAACACAGTAAGTAGAACAAGGTTTATAGGTAGGGTAGACTTTTTATTACATCTTTAACAATAAAAGAAAGAATACGCTTGTTGGTTTAATAGCATGTTACAATGTTCCTGTTTGCGCCCCCCGCCCCCATACTTGTTGCCCCTTTTCCTGTCCCTCTTTAAAATTCTTTCTTCAGAAGTATCATCTACCTCTTCTTCCAGAAGCAATCTTACAGTTAACTCTGAGCACTTTGATAACTTGTATTTGAAAACTGCTTGCATCTTGGACCAGAAGAAGGGCATGTGTGGCTGAAGCTTGTCCCTTTATTTTCCTCCTTTCTTCTTTTCCCCTACATTGGACCAAATGATCTGATAACGATTGTCTACAAAACTGCCTTGCCTGATCATCAAACTACTGCTAGAGAAAGTAACTGCTGCTGCAAAAAGAAAAAAGCTGGAAGTCATGGTAGTGTGAACTGACAGATGCCATTTAGAAGATTTAAAATGCATACATTCAAATCAAACACTGCTACAGTACTATTGGGAACGTGACAGCAAGACAGCTAGTTTTGTAAAGGATGTGGTCTGTCTAATTCCCTTCTTGGTTTGGTGTCTGCATAATAAATTAATCGCCTCAATTTAGAGCTGAGTTGGCAGGCAGCTGGGTGGGTTCCTTTGCCTGTATAGATAATCTGTGCAGCTTAAGAAGACCCTACCCTTCCTGTGTTTAATGTATGAATGGATACTGCTATTGGGACCTAATATTTCATTTTTATTTCCTCGTTACAGCACTGCAAAATGCTTATGTTGTAGTAGGTACAGTATTTACACAGCATGTTACAAACTGTGCTTAGCACGCATTCTTGAGGAGGTATAGTGCATGTACCTTCCATAGATAGCTTATGCTCGTGGCAGAGACAGGAAAAGCAATTTCTAACTCCAGATGTTTCCTCCTTAGTTTTTGCTGCCTTTGCTAAATTATTTCAAAATATGGACAGAAAACTTGCTTCCAAATAACCTGAGCTAAATATAAATAACCTGCCCAACTAACGTGAATTGCAACTAACCAGAATACAACACCCCTAATGCAGTGTTAAGTTCATTTAAAAAAAAAAAAAAAAAAGTAAGTAAATGAAATGTTGTAGGATTGTGTTTGGGCAGGTAAATGAAACTTATGTACAGGGATTGTTCTGCGATCTTTTCCTTCCACTGTACACATGCACAGCATCCTTAAAATCAGAGAGCAGTTTTATGTGGTTAGCATTTGGATGACTGACCTCTTAATCTTTTTAATTTGTGATGCACAGGATATAAGTGAACAGAAGTAATGCTTTATTGTCTTTCAGAATAGCAGGTAACAGACTACGTAACTACTTACGTTGACAACAACCTTTTCTATACAGTATCTGGAACTGTCTGAAATTGTGGAGCTGGCGTCCACAGATAGACCTGCGAAATGCAAGTTCAGTATTCTTTTTAAGCAATTTATGCATTCCTGCAGCCGCGTGTGAACAGGCCRGCAGAAACCAAGCAGGCTTTTCCCTGTAGAGGGGAAAAAGCCAGCCACTCCTGCAAGCCCCTGTGGATTTAGCACTGTAAAGTTCAGAGATGTGGCACTGTGGCAGAAGTTTAAGAAATGGTAAATTGCAACAGTTCTGTCCAGCTACGTACACAAGCCTGGTTCTGTGTTGGGGAGAATAAATCAAACATCAGATGGAGCTAACGAAAAGTTTCCCAGGAGTCTTGCAGCCTTCCTTTTCTAAATAAAAAGCAAGCAGGAAGAGTTTAGAGAAAGAAGTTGTGTTCCTGAACATTTCACCTGCACTTCCCAGTGAAAGTAATGGCTTCTTGGTTTCTACTTGTTTGTTGAGGGATGCAGGTTCTGCAATTTTTTTGGCTGTATTTGTCCCCCTCTGAGATGGAGCAAGGTAGAGGCAAACTCCCTCCTCTTCTGAGATTCTGAGAGAGAAATGCAGATGCTTGGCATTATCTTCAGATCAGCATTCTGAAAKAAAATGGTGTATGTTTAATATCTTACTGTGTTCATCCACATACTGCCAGCTGCCCTTTTTTGGAAACAGGAGGTTCTCATGAACACTAGGCCTGCAAAATATGAGTAGCTTTAGGTGCCAATAATTTCTAGTTAATGTGGAGCCTACAATAGTGAAGGTACAGTGGTGTCTTCTTTTAATGAAAGGATGTAAGTGGGAATTACAACCTTCAAGCACAGCTAATTAGGACGTAACAGACTAAAGTACTGAACTCCAGTAGTGAAAACTGCATCTGTCATTCACAAGATCAATGGCATGTTAATGTAAATGGTTGCTTTGTTGTCCTTTCAGCATCATTTGAACTGTGGAAATACTTTGTTTTGCTTTAAGTAAAAGCAAAAGGCAAATATTTTAAAAGGTTAAGGAAGGAAATATTCCTGTCATTGGAGCAAATAGTGAGAAATACCCAGACCTAATTTGAAGAAGCATGAACTGCCTGTAAGTAAGAACATACTATTTTGTTTAGAAAAGAATTCCAAATCCCAAGGTCCTTACATAGACTTCTCTAAGAGAGAATGTGTTTTAAGTGTTGAGTACAATTTTCTATTTGTGCCAGCCACTCTGTAAGCATATTATAAATGCTGATAAGCAGATCTGAAAATGGGAGTCTAGTCTTTTTGGCACTCACACTTGAAAATGTTGCCCAATATTTTTTTTTTTATTTGAAGGTCTGATCATCTGTTTTTGACAGGATGCAGCTGCTTTCCCATCACTGAACAGCGACCTGATCTAGTTCTGTCGTGTCTGAAAAAAGCAAGCGTAAATCTGAACCTAATAATGGGTATATTAGAAAAGCTCTTTCTTTGTAAAATGGTGTATTGGGAAAATATGAAGACTTCATTAAAAGCAGAGGTACCACAAGAGGGTGCCATTTCTTTGATTTTCATAGCTATTGAACTTACTTTTACAGTTCTGACGAGTCACTTGGTCTGAAGAGGTGCCTAGTCTCTGAAATTTGAGGGTGTGAAGAATCAGCCAGACATGCCTGTCTCTTGCACTTAACTTTGCGTCTGAGTCTTCAGCTTGCACTTTGGCTCTCAGAATAAACAGGCTCTGAATTGAGAGCAAGTGTTTTTTCTAGTGCAGCCGTAGTGTACAGCAGCAGGCTAAAACTGGTAACTGCCTGGTGGTGTCCCTCCAGGTCAAGAACAAACAGGAAAAGACCACTTCTGGGTGGGTGTGTTAAAATCAACAATCCCAAATCTGTATCTAAAAATGGCTGCTTTCAGTCAGATAATGCCCATTTATTGCACTGGTCTAAGCACCATAGTTTGTCTAGTAAACCACAAAGCCCTTACTACTCATACAAAATGAGAACTAAGATAAACGTTTTTTGACTAGTTACCCAGGTAAAAATTACACCAAAGATGCTTTGGAACATGAGTTTTGCTTCTAACGGAGTTCATCCATCATCCTAGAAATAAAAAAATTGCATGACACACTAAAAATAATCCATGTGCAATGGCACATGGGGATGACTACATTCAGATGTGATTCAAATCTGTTTCAGAAACTTATCTGCCGTTTTCATTAAGTTAAGCTAAAAAGGCACCTCTTGTGTAACAAGGCTTAAAGAACTTTTTAAAAAACACTATGGCAATAAAAAAGGATTTTAACATTAAATTCTGTGAGTTAGGTAACTGATTGGATATTTGGAATTTTCTGATCACAAAAAAAGATGTGAAAAATCTGTATTAGAATAGTTTGATCTTAAGCTTTAAAGCAGTTGTATGAACACCTATCCATAAGCATATATTGGACTGGACATTGGCTGCAGTGGAAGACTAAAGCACACCAGAAATGGGAAGTGAAAGAGAAGGTCCAACTCTGAAAAAGTAAGTTAGTTTTTCTAAAAGAAGGAAACATTTATCAATCTTGTATTCAGTATCTTAGAACACTGGTTGACTCACTCTCCACTGCACTTCAGTGGGTACACTTTGTACATGAAAGATGCGAGTCCAGAGCCAATATGATGCCACTTATGCTTTATTTCTAAAGCTTTCCATACAATTATATTTTTTATATTGTCTCACCACCACTACCTTTTTTCTCACATTTTTCAGTTTGGTGTTCAATGCATACAATAAGAGTTCACGAAAGCTCTCATGAAGTCACCAGTGCCCTGGAAGGTTAGCAAAGACACAAATACAGAAGCTACAACATGTTGAAAATCTGGCAGTGAGACAGTGGTAGTGTCAGGCATGGAACTTCATCATGCATGTTCCTGCCTCTTACAGTTCTAGAAAGATAAATATATTGTTTCCAACAAAGCTGTAAATTATTTCATCACCTAATAGCAGATGTGCCCATCTCCATGTTTGATAGAGTGAAAATTAAAATGAAGAAATTAAATTATTGTGTGTGACCCTTGGCGGGGGTTTCAAAAGCAGGCTCTTCCTAAAATGGGGGTTTTAATTTCATACGGTGATGGGTTTAAAAAGTTGACAGTTTTTGAAAATTTCATCTTACATGTCTTTTACAGAGCCATGATAAAAATACCAACAGTAGTAAACCAGCTCTTAACATTGCAATCCATTTAATTATTGGGAAAAGTAAGTTGTTTTGTTTTAATAATCAATTTAATAATTAAAATACTGTTTCATACCCTTGATATCCTTAAGGGAATTTCTGTATGTGTAATTCAGAAACTTATTCCAGAAAAGCTTCACCCTGAAAAATGGCACGCTCAATCTCCAGCACTATTTTAGGGAGAGATTTTTCTAGACTGACAGTAATAAAGTGTTCTGGCGCGCTAGGAGGCTCCAGAGTATCAAACTGAGACTTGAGAAGTTCAGGTGGCATAAAATGTCCTCTCCTCTTCGCCAGGCGGCCAGCAATGATGTCTATAGGCCCATCCAAATGAACAAAGAGGATCTTCAGTGCTGTGTTTTCTCCTGGTTGCTCTGGCTGGTTGCTTTCAATTGCAGATGCTCCACAAACTAATACACGCCTATACATCTTCTTCAGTGCAGAACAGGCCAGAATTGCATCTTGTCTAGATGAGTCTTCTCTATCAAAAAGAAAAAAAAATACATCCACATGTGGTATAACAAAATGGCTCGTTAGTTCTGCTGAATGAGGGAGGCAAGCCCCGGATCCTTGCAGTATCTTTTAAAGTATACTTGATTTTGCAAAGTTTCTGGAGCTGGGCAGTGGCCTTGGGCTAGCATGTAACATAAAGCAATGGATCCAGCATAACAATCCAGATAGCTGAATTTCTCAGTGAATTAACCCATGCTCCAGTGAGGTACGCTCACCTGATCTGCACAAGCAAGTAACACCCACTGTGTGGGCTACACAGTCCCTGCTCTCCCAGCCTTTCCACATTTGGGAGACACTCCAGTCCCTTCACCATCTCCATAGTCCTTCATTGAATGCTCTCCAGTACGTCTATGTCTCTCTCGCAATGGACAGCCCAGCGGTACTCCAGGTGCGGCCTCACCAGTGCTGAGGAGAGGGAAAGGATCACCTCCCTCCAACTGCTGGCAATGCTTTGTCTAATGCAGCTCAGGGTATCGCTGGCCTGCGTTACCAGAAGAGCACATTGTTGGCTCATGTTCAACTTGGGTGTCCACCAAGGCCCCCCCAGGCCCTTTTCTGCAAAGCTGCTTTCCAGCTGGGTGCCCCCCAGTGTCTGTACTCGTGCCTGGGGTTGTTCCTCCCCAGGGGCAGGACTTTGCACTTCTTCTCAAACTGCATGAGGTTCCTGTCCACCCATTTCTACAGCCTGCCAAGGTGCCCCTGGATCAGCCACTCCTCCCAATTTGATGTTATCTGCAAACTTGCCGAGGGTACGCTCTGCCCCATCATCCAGATCATTAATGATGATGTTAAACAGGACGGGACCCAGTATTGACCCCTGGGGTACACTGCTAGTTACTGGCCTCCAGCTAGGCTTTGTGCCACTGATCACCACGCTCTGTATTTTGTGGTTATATCCTTTGCAAGTAGCTTATGTCGGGTTTGTTACTGAACTGGATCCTTGAAATTATTTTTACATAGACAGTAGAAAAACAACTATCATTGGCGACAATTTTCCAAACACTATTATTCAGGGATTATCTCACCCTCAGCAATTATTATGACAGCTTAGATTAGCGAAAATAGAATGGCTTTACTACCTGCAGAATGTTTTTACAGTACTACATACGTTTCTGCTTTGGAATGCAATGGGGAAAATATTTCTGGCACTTTTTTGTCTTTAGCCTAAACTTCTTAAAGCTGGGTGTTCTCTTACCTCCTTAGTATATCATGCAACGCACAAAGCCAGGGAATCCTGTCCTAGAAAGAAAACAAGTTAGTTCAGAATTGTTTATGAAACTGATTTGAAACAATTTTTTCTAACATCTACAGCTTTTGACTAAAGATGAAAATTAGCATTAAACTATACAGCAAGTTCAGTTTTGAGTCTCTTTCTTCCTAATGTAGATATGCTACCACTGCCTGAAGGCTAACGAGAAGTGCTAGGCATATTACCAATAATAATGTTTCTAGTGGAATAGTACTTTTTATATCACAGATACCTACAAGTATCTGATGAAAGTAATACGTATTTATGTGTCGCATGCACCCTGTAAACCTTTGAAGGACAGTCAACTTCTCTCTTGCTTCCATTATACAATTCAAATGTACACCCTGAATTGTTATTTCTTTTTTTTTATATCTTGACATACGCACACAGTGCTTTGGATCAAAGTTTAGGTTTTCAGGAAGAGACAGATCTAAATTTAGTTATCTGCAATAACTTAATTATGTCATTTTTATGTCAGTAGCAATCACAAAGTAATGTAATCATAGCCACAATTTTGCAACAGCTTTGCTCAGCAGTTAGGCAAACACAATGTGAGTGATTGATCAGCTTCTCATTATAATCTTATTTTAAATTCTAAGCTCCCACAAACTTCTGTCATTCCAATTGAGCACTAAACAATTGCCCCCATTTCATCTTTCAATGCTGTTACTGCTGGGTGAGCACAACAAATGGTAACGTGGACAAATAAATGCAACATTTTTTTGTTATTGTCATTACAGAGTAACTTCCCACTGGCATTCAAGAATGCCCTCACAATTTTGCATCTCTGGTGTTTCAGAAGAGATGCTTCCCTCTTGCTGGGCACCATACACCAATGGTTTAGTCATTCAGTTGTGCAGTGTTGCTTTAGACGACATATTGGCTTATATGAACTTCCAACCACTAGTGAAAGATTAAAGTTTTTAACAAGAATCTTGAATTTTTTTTTTCAGTTTATAGAGCGCTTTGAAGAACTCCCTAGTTCAGCTTTATGTTTCTAGAGATTTCCCAGAAAAAGTTCAAGAGGCGTCATCTTGTAACTTTTCTAATTCACTCAAGTCTCTGAATTCTAAGTATTGTAAAACTAAACTTGATCATTTTTATCTGTTTAGGCTGAAGAACAGGCTGAAGGGAAGGAAGCACATTTTAAGTAGGAGCGTATAAAACAGAAGATTGTGGAGTAATCACTGCAGTAACTGAAAGTGATGAAATGTACTTCAGTAGAAGCATTTAGCCTGTCTTCATGTATTTAACTCAAAGAAGCAGCATATAATCTAAAGCTGCAATTCTGTATATTGATGTAGAGGGAGAGATTTCTGACAAATCCTGAATTAGCACCAAACCCCTTGTGAGCTACCAAGCACACTCTGATAAACTACTTTTTTATGTGGAATCCTTTGTAACACAAGGCGCCTCCCCCTCTTACCACCTGCAGACCCATAAATTCAGCCTATGCTTACAGTCAGCCTAGTCTACATAAAGCACAATCTACCTTAACACGATGTGCCAGAGGTAACAAAGATAAACGTGTCGATGACTGTTCTTTCAGGGTTTATACAAGGTACCTCATCATTTAGTGGTATCCCTTCTGACATCTTCTTTTTATTCTCTGGAGAATGATAATCGTCTGCATCGTAGAATTTCCATCCCAGCTAAGGAAAAAAGAKTAAAATGACGGATCATTCAGCCAAACCAGGCGAGCTAATAATAAGGATCCCAGCACTTACAGAGACGACACCTAAGAAACCACAGGCCTCTCACACCACAGTATGAACCACCATTTATGTCACGGCGAGCAGCAAGAACTACGGTGCCAGCCCAGCAGCACCAACAGCCGAGGCACCGCGGCACCACCTCACAGCCGCCGTCGGCCGCCCCGCCCTGGTGACCGCCACCACGCCCCGCTGGGGGCACCGGCAGGCCGCGCTGCCGGGCACGCCCCCTGCGAGGGCCCGCTGCCCGCCTGCCGGCGGCCCGGCGCCGGGAGGGAGAGCTCCCGCTGAGCAGCGCTGGCAGGGGCGGGCCGCCCGCCGAGTAACACAGCCGTACCTTCGCTGCCAGCCGCGACCCAACCGTGGTCCTGCGGGGAAGCACAAAGAGCCGGTTACAACCCCCCCCGCCCTGGGCACGGCGCCGCGGCCCCCGCACGGACGGGCTCCCGCAACCTGCGCCCCGCCGCCCGCCCGGTACCTACTTCCCCGAGCCGCTCACGCCCATCACCACCACCAGCACCATGGCGAGCCCGGCCGCCCCGCCGCGCCGCGCCGCTCTGCCCGACCCGCTCCGCTCCTCTTGCCTCCTCCCCCGCCGCCCCAGCCCG
>JAYKAV010003061.1:229780-242892 GCA_035582835.1 Phoebastria nigripes
GGCGGCGGGAGAGCCGGCCCCGGGGCGGCCCCGGCGGGAGGCGGCGAAAGCGCCTCCTCTCGCCCCGGCGCCGCTGCCCCGCGTGGGTCCCCGGCAGCCTCTTCCCGCTCCCCTTCTCCGGCACCCCGGGCCACGCGTGCCGCGTCCCCCCCCTCTTTCCCCGCAGTTGCTCCTTGCGCTGAGCCCGGTCTTCCCCCCAACCCCGTTTGTCTGTAGCCTTTCTGTCCGCCCGGGCGTTTCTTTGCTGCTGACCCCCGGCACTGCCTTCACTGTTCGCAGCCTCGGTAACACACGCGAATTAATAGAAATTGCGGAAATGCTCTTAGACACCACGTTTTCTTGCTATTAGCACGTATGTACGTCTGACCCAGCACCGTTTGTGCGCTTCAAGGCTCAAACGGAGCAGCGCCGGCGGAGCCCCCCGCGCAGGGGAGCCGCCGCCGCCGCAGCGCCTCAGAGCGCGGCTCCTCCCGCGGGCTTCAGGAGAGCATGGGGTGTGCCCCGCGTTCGCGCCGGGCAAGAGAAAGACTGCTGCTGTTTGCAGGCGTTTGTTTTGAAATGTAACCGAGAAAGTTCGTGGCGTTCGCGTTGTGTGTTTTGTTTCCAGCTTCCTCTCTTAAAATTCGTCTCTGCAGGACCACATCGTATCCTAGGTGGAGAAATTGCTGCCTACAGCTAACGCCCCAGAGAGGACTGCTGCACCGTAGTAGCTGGGAATGACTGAAATCCCTGCACGTACAAAAGACTCGAGTGACAGCCTCTTCATGGGAAAGGTTGCAGTCTAAATAAAGAATACGGATGACAAGAAAGCGCAAGTGRAGCACTTTTTCTTTTTTCCTTTTTGCAAGCGTTGTGATAGGTCTGTGTCTCGGGCAGAGGTGTGGAGGGAACGATACTTCTTGAGAGAGATGAGGTAGAGAGAGGCAGGGGAATAGGCACGCCTGATGGGTGTGGGATGTCCCAGACCTGCTGCTCACGCTCCTGACTGATGGCGTGTGCGTGCACAGCAAGTTACGTACCGTAGACACTGTGTTTGTTACTCTTTCACGGACCATGTATGCCATGCGTGAGTGGCAAAGTTGCTTTGCCCATGCACGGTGGGCATGGCAGGGGTTTATGGACTTTGTCAGATTGGCCTGAATAGGCACTTCAACTAAACAACCAAACACCTGGAAATTCCAGTCCAAGGTCTATATATTCTACTTACGCAGCAATTTGCAGGCCGAAAAAGAGGTAACGGTCAATTGAGCTCGGGCATCTTGTAAATGTACCGGAGGGAAGGGCTAGCAGGTACCTAGAGTAGATGGCCTGACGCTAGGGCGTTGGGAAGGGAAGAAGTATCTGTGCAAAAATGGCAACGCTGGCTGGACACCAAGGATGATTACATCATATTGAATATTTCACTGTAGCTGTGGGAGTCAGCTGCTAATGCCTTAGCGGCTGCAGTTATCAATGTGGAGTAGCGTGCAGTTAAGTATGTTCTTCAGGTTACAGGTACTGTTCCAGAATAGGCAGTAGTGCTAATTCTGAATACACTGATGTAATGTTTCCTGTACAGTCATGATTATTTGACATAATATGATAGATTTATCCATGTTTTAAAAAACCTGGATTTTAAAAATCATGGTGTTTTTATAATATCTTCTCAAATATGCTGTCATACGGATTTTGAAATGGAGTACCTTGCTTACTTATCCATGGCTCCATGCTTCTGTGTGAGAAATTGTGGTTTGAAATAATAAAAGAGGTTTTAAATGAACATGTTATTAATGATACTGATCCATCCAGTTAGTTTAAACTCTTTCCTTCTACAGTTCAATTTCTCTGCTAGCATAGGGAGAGATAGAATGTTTTTATTTTTCTTTAATTAAAAAAAAATAGTTTAATGGGCACTGCCATAACAAAAGACATGTATTGAAATTTGGAAATTTGATTTTATGGGAAAATATCTCCCTGTTTTCATTATATATATTGGATTTCCTCTTTGTTTTTTCCTGTAAGGAAAGGCTATTTAGGTGATTGCAAAATGAGTAAGTTCATTACACTGGACAGAAACAAAAAACAATCCCAAACCCACAACTTTATTTAGATAAGAGATCTGATAGTGGTGGTGATTCTTAATGAAATAAATTAATTTTTTTTCTTCTTTACTAGTATTTTAAGTTAGCTCCTCCTTTGAAGGAATAAACTTGTTAAATGTGTATCAGTTAAGTAGATTATATCACTAGTTTCTCAAACGGAAGTCCTTCTCCAAAATGAAAAACATGGAGTCAATCCTAGTTTCTGAAGCTAAAAGGATTAATGTGACCTTATATGAATCAAACCTTGGAAGAAATTCTCAGAGAGTACATTAAGCCTCCCAGTCTGCATGAAATTTTATTTGCTTTGCAGGGCACTTCAAATAACATTATGAATGATGGATGTGTTGCATTTTTTTTACAGTTATCTGTCTCTGACCATTTAATTGAGGTTGGAACTGCCTGTATTTCACATACCTATTAAGAGTTTCTTAACAAAGACCAGAACCTTCCAAGTTATTAGGCTACAACCCAAACAGCCCAGACCTCAAATTACTAACAGACTACAATGACTGCTTTAAGGTGCCCAGTGACTGAATACAAATTATGCTGTAATAGCAGTATGATTGTGCTAAAGTAATTGAATTTGCTTGCATCTTTTCAATTTCTTGGCTGATTAATTGTGAGGCATGGCGAAATGTTTCATTTGGGTGAGAGTTCTTGGGAGATCCAAATGAACAAACCCGAAAATACCTGTGGTTGCTTTGACCCTGGAAGCATTATCACAATTGCTATTCCCATTCCCAGAATTAAAACCTTAATTGCTCTGTCACAACAATCCTTGAGATTTTATTAACGTCAAGAGAAACTGACTAACCCACCTACAGTGCACAGCCAACTGCTTTTGTAACCAGATTATCACAATTTTATCCAGCTTGATTACTACGAAGCAGAGAAAACATCTGTTTCTCCATTTGACAGCTTTTTTTCATAATGCATAACTTTGCATTTTATAAAAAGCTCCATGCCAGGCTGGTGTGATGTCATCTAACAGCTATTTTGTATCAGTGTATTTGCAGGAAGTCTTGCCAGAAGTTCTCTTTTACTCAAGCCCAAGCTAACAAACCATGAGCATGCATCGACGGAGCTGTACAGGCAGGAGTGCGCTCTGCAGATGCTGCTGCAGGGAGGGGAAAAGGAGAGGGAGAAAACTAATCGAATTGTACAAACACAGGAGACTATAGGCAATGTGAAGAAGGCAATTATATTCAGACTTCCTGCCGATGTGGTTCATTTGATTTGTGCAGATATAATTAATGTTAGTAGTCAACTGGAGAGATGACTAGATAAAACAGCCAAACAGCTGACTTAACAGGATCACATTGTGTATGCTTCAGTATCCACTTAAGATGTGTTTAAGTTGTAGATCCAATAAGATATGTGGATCCTTTTAGTTTGAGTTGAACGAGGATTTCCCTTCCAGTCTGTCCTAGTCACAGACAAAATAAATAGTTTTTCCACTTATTATTTCTTTAATAAGATGGAGGAGCTTCATATTAGTCTTTTAATGATATATGCATATCTCAGGAAATTTATTCTGATGCTGTCGTTCCATTGAAGACCATTTGCCGTAATTAGCGTGGGTGCTTTCTTTCTAGCATTTAAAATTCTTGTTATTTCCAATGTTGGCAGAATATATAACTTGACTCTGAAGCTCTGATGTAGTTATATAAAAAAGCTGCATGGTTTCATGAATTTCAGAGTACATTCACAACGCTGAAGAAGTGGAGACAATGGAACGTAAATGTCCTCTGATGTTTTATTTATTATATTTAATAACAGGTAAAATTAAAATATAAGAAGGATGAACAGTCAAGCATTAAAAGGCAAAAAACCTCAAGAAAACCCATCATGTGCTTCTAGCCCTGAAGAATTTTCCAGATACTGTGTTTTTAAATACTTTTTTTAATGGCATTTAGTCTATCTTACGGCTTTTTGAGTATTTTCAGTGTCTTTCTGAGCCTCTCTGGTTTGACTAATTGTCTGATACTGTATTTGTGGAATTCAGTAAAGCTTTATCATCTACTTAAATTAGCTGCCTAATTTTAGAGAAGGGTAACATGAAATATGAATTAAAGAATTTTACTTTCCTGGAGTTATTTCTATTTGCCTTTACTGTATCTGCCTCCTTCCCAGAGATACTAGGAAAGGTCTGTTGTATTCAGAATATTGCCGAATTCAAAGCATTCCCACCCTAACTGAAACTTATCACAGCATAATGGTGAACTACTATAAAAGTGCACAGACCTCTTAAAGCTCGCCAGCAACATCCAGCATCATGGATGTCTGTTTCTTATAGAAGTGAGGGCTCAGATACATTGGGTAATCTCAACTTCCTGAATCTTATGGGGAGAAAGACTGTCTTTCGAGCAGCTAAGGCCCAAATTTATGTAGACCTTTAGGGGTCCAAATTAAATCCTGGGTATGTATTGACAGTATATACAAGTTAGAGAGTGTTAATAAGATGTGTTCACTGTGAGGAGAGTCGCTGAAATAGCCTATACTATGGTGTTCTGTTAGTCACAGTTAGTCCTCATTATGAAGTAAATCAGCTTCAAATTATGGCTGTGTTAATCAAAACTGTACCAACAATTTTCAGAATTTGCTCTATGCAATGCAAAGTCAGTCAATACACTGTCTGAAATCCTTTACTTTTGATTGTACAGTAGATACGTGGGGGGTTGAGGAGAACTTTGTACAAACTGGCTCTCTGCAGCCAACAGGATTTCCCAGTACTGGGAAAAAAATCATCAGTTTGATGAATCTGTCAAGCTTTCAGACATTTGGGATCAGTAAATCAAACTAAAGCTGTTACAGGTTTTAAAAATCACATTAAGTATTTGTACATGCTACCTCATCCCATTTTTTCGTACTGAAGTGCAGAGCTTTAGTGTACAATGTTCATGAAATAAAAAATGAAAGTTGTAAATAACTTTTCTTATTTTTCCAGTTTGCAGTACAAAAAACCCAGGTAAGAGGGAATGGGAGCGACTTTAATTTGTTGCTTCTAAGTGACAGAAATATGTTCTCAGCTTGATTGCAAAGCTGAAGGAATGACAAAATTAACTGAACCTAGCTATAGGTAAAAGAAGAATGCAAACTTCATACCATATTATAACCTGTACATGTCCTAGCTCACTAATTTCTGTATAGATAAGACTAAGAAAACATTGATCTAAAAGTTAAATACACACAATTCTAAACACAGAAGCTACTGTTAATTCATTTTTATTTTCCTAGCAACAATAAAGGAAATACTATAATATGCTTATGCAATGGCTAGTTGACTCACTTTGAAGAAAATTAATGTAGACAAGCAGTGGACAATTAGTTGTCTTTTCACATGGTTGTTCCTCAGGTTTTGAAAACATCTTCATTTTATGGGCTATACTTTATCAGGTGTAATCCAGAGTAAATCTTTCGATACCAACTCCAGGTTTGCACAAGAATCTTACCAAATTTAATTGTGTATAAGAAATCAAAGTCTGTTTTCTCACATAAAAATTTCTCCATGTGATGTGACCAAAATCAATGCATTAACATTAAGACTCCTGAGAAGTGCTCAACAAGTCAAAATCTGTCTGAAACCTTGAGGTCATAAAACAATATTTTGTTTATCTGCCATGTCGAGAGTCTAAAAAAATGGGAAAATTACAGTGGTTTCAGTCCAGAGTAGCAACTAGAGCTGCAGCAGYGTGATTCAAAAGTGACTGTGAAAGACAAGGGGTTATATCTGACGCTCGGAGCAGAGTCAGGAAAATACATGTCTCTTCCTGTCTGGGTGTGGAAGGCTGCCGGCGTACGTAGCGCTCACGGTGAGTGTACAGCTGCTGCTCGCAGGCCACAGTCATGTGCAATCTGGAGTAATTTCAGCGTTACTGCAGGGGCAGACTGGAAATAAAGAAGACTACAGAGTTACAGGAAGACGATTTTCTTTTCTTTAGTCTATTCAAGAAGAAACCAGGCATAGCTAAAGAGCACATCAGGAGAGCTATACTGTTCTATTCCAGTCTAATCGAGACTAAAAGTAGCTTCTCCAGGATTACTTTGTCACTTTGAAGAAAGCTTCTGGCCTCCATTGGAAGTACAGGTTCTGCAACAGATTTATTATTTTATCTCCTCATCTTGTATTTGTCTCCTACCGCCCAGGGTGTAAAAGTTACGTGCTCTGTATTTCAACATTACTTACAACAGCAACAGTACACACTGATGTAGAACCATTGATTTTGAAAGCACTCAAAGTGTTAGTACGATGTAGCCACCTGCTGGCTTTGGGAAGTGGCAAGGAAGAAATACATGTATCTTAAAATGCTGCTCCTACAACTACGTCATGAGATTACTATGACGGAGCAGTTACTAATGAATGCTTTTGAAGTGTCTTTGATGTTTTTTGCATTTGGTTGGACCATATCTCTTCCCTGGATAGCCAAACATTCATTCTGCAATCACTTGCAAGCATACTTAGCTCTTATGCCATAGAGCCTCTCATGTGCAAGGAAGTTCAGCACCAAAGGTAATTGCAGCTTTAAATCCTGTCCTTATTAGCTCTTACATATTTAAAAGAGCCAGATCAATAAAGAGCAATCGTCCTTACAGTAWTTTGGAAAGGAATTAATGACAAAAATCAGAAGCTATAAAGAGAGCTGTCAGAAACTGAATATTGTTGCATATTATTATTTAAAAATCACAGTGCTAATTACTTTAATAACAGACTCTGGATAGAGATTAGATGCTGGCAAGATTAACAAACTTGAAATACCTGTTGTATATGATACATGTTTTTCCTGTACTACTTAATTTGTTCACAAAATGTACTAGGCACCTGACTTTCCTTATGTGCAAATCAGAAGCTTTATTTGCTGGACTTCACCTTGATTTATGCAAATTAGACATGGTCCTCATACAGACCCCAACTTCAAGGATCATTCCTGGTTGGAAAAGCACTTTAAACACATTTGAAGTTAGACAACTACCAGTGCAGACAAAGGATGTAAAATTCAAGTTGTAAGACAGGCATATTAAAAATCAGAATAACCCCAGAAGAAGAAAAGGAACTATAAAACCAGCCAAAACTGGTCTAAGCACTTTCAGCTGTTTCAAAGTGCATGTGCAGCAGCCATGGAAACAGGATGTTACTGCAAGCAAGTTCTGCCCATCAGCGCCCGAATTCTACTCGGTAACAAGAACAGTATAAAAGAACACACCAAATAGGTGTGTGGTGGGGATTATTTCTCTGTGCACTCAGTAAGCAAGCCTTTTGGGATGCCTGGAGCTCTTCAAAGCCTGGCTCTGAAGAGTTTGCTGGACTGGCCACCTGATAACTGATGCCAATGTAGTTTTTGTATATTTTATGACTAGTGTTAGCATTACAGTAATGATCAAATTTTGCTCCTGTTTTTATCCTCCTTGCAATGATAAAGTTGAAAAAAAGTGATTATTTAGTGTAACATTAGACTGTATTTTGAACTGGAGCCTTACTAAACACTCATTTAGATAAACACTATTAAAAAGAGAAGCTGTTCAAGCTATAGGTAGGCAATACCTGTTTTCTCCACCTGCCAACACTGTCTGCAAATATAGCTCTGCCTACTTAAAAAATGAACTTTTTTGAGGGGCAGACGTGCATTGCTATATTCTTTGTCTATGCCCAAATACAGTCAGGAGAGCAGAGCTCTGATTTTCAGCTTGATCGGGAGATGCAGAGTACCTTTATTTGGATTACTAAGTCACTGGTGTGGGAATGTTTTTTTTAATTCATCATAGATTGGGGTGATACATGGATGTGGCAGCCACCCTGCATTCAGCAAGAGACAATCAGGTTCCTGTAGGTGCTGAATTACTTGCAGACATCTGAAACCACTAGTTATGTCACATGCAAAACTTGTTAGTCTTTCAGCAGTGTGAGCTGCAGGGTTTCTCTGGGGCTGTTAACAAGCCTGGAAGCTTACTGCATGGATTGTGTGAAAGCAACTAGAGAGAACCAGCAGTGAAAGAAGTATTTGGGAACAAACATGGCCCTCAGAGGAGAGAGACTGCTTGGAGAGGCAGCATGGGAAGCTCTGAAAGAGTACACTGCCTGCTGTAGTTTTCCTGACAATGGTACTAGAAAAACAGGACTGGCTGTATGTTCCCTGAAAAGAGAAGGGTGTACCAAAGAAATGTTTCAATCCCTACTGGTAAAAACACCTTAGCAAGTCCCAAGACCCAATGAACCATGATAATCATCTCACTGATTTTGTATGCTCTGAACCAAGGGCTGGGAGCTGACATTTGCCTTCATGGTAGTTGTCTTGTGTGGATTAAAATCAATGTAAAGTTTGCTCCAGTAAGCAGCTTTCAGGTGTGGTATTGTGCAATGCAGTTTAACTCGGGCAAATGCTGATTGATATTTGAGTTTCCAGGTGACATCTGCAGGAAGTTTGCTAAGAAGTTTGTACAGTAAATTCAACCCATCATTCTCCGCTGGAAGGCAGTATTGTAATGTTCTTCCCGTACTTACTTCTAAATCTTTGCAGAGATTGCTAAACTTTCTTCCACAGCAGTGGAAGAAAATGTGTACTTCTGATTCACCCCTGCTCCCTCTATGAGCAATGGTTGTGACTGCCCTCGCAACTACACCCAAGGAACCTGGAGGCCAGCAGGACCACCAGTGCCATGCAAGCTGTGATACATCCTGATATATTTCAATAGGACTTTAGGTCTTTTTGCTGGCATAATTGTGGCCAAATACATCACTGATAGCTCTGCATTTTTTAGTGGTTTTGGAGTGAGAGCATGTTTGACTCACAATAGAAATTCGCTTTGTACTTTGGTACTGCTGTCAAATAATGTCATATTTTACAGATCTTGTTGCCTTCTCATTCATGCAACGAATATGTGATGTTTTTGTAATGTAAATTAAAGTAGAAACCCTAAGTGAATTAAAGTTTCAGCTTCTGGCTCAACTCTGCCCTCATTGCAATCAGTAGAACTTTTGCTATTTAAATATTTTTTCTTTGTAAATGATGTATCTTGAAATACTCTTAGGGTTTGTTAGTACAGTAATAGGCATTATAGAAATATGCATTAATATTTTATATAGAGTTTTCAAATTACTGGTGTGATATTCAGATGTGAGACACCTTTTATTTCAAGATGCAAAACCCCCCTTTTTCCATACAATTGTCTTTTTCTATAAAGTGAAATCGATTTTTTCCCTTCCAAATGCTTACTTAAGATTGAAACAAAAGCATCCAGTAGGTGTGGGATCTCTTTGTATACATAACATTTGATGAGCTTATTTGTTTTCATATTTTGAGTGCTGCCCGGTATTAGCTCATTGCTAATTTCTGCTTGGCTTCTGGATACATTTTAYACAAATACAGTGTGTGTCTCAAAGGCAATTCCATTGAAGAAAACAAAGTATATGCACAAAAATTTGGGGCCTTCGTAGGAACAAGTTGTTTGCCTGGTGAACCGGGTCCTTCAGAAGTCATCCAAACTTTCTTCTGTGTAACGGAACCTCTAGGACACCTAGGAAGCTAGCATTCCTGTGGACCTTTCGACTTTGAGATCAAAACTCACACTTCCCTGACTATAGTAAACTGCTCCCTGAAATACTGGTTGATTACTAGCTCAACCCCCACCCTCCACTCTTTAGGATATGTTCTGGAGAAGCCTAATGTCCAGATCATCTGTCTTCAGCTGAAATATTTTAGAGTTGGAGATCATAACCCTATTGTAGAAGGGAACTGAGTCAAATTTAAACTGTGCTAGACTTCATTAATTTTAATAAGTTACTGTTGTTTGCTTATGGCACCGTGATCTCTGAGAGTCTTAGCCACAGCTAATTGCTGTACGTGCTGCATGGCCTGGCTGTGAGAACCTCGCGAGAGGCCCAAGCCCAAGGCGATGGGTAGGTGTGGGCCTAGGGGAAGGAGGTTAGTGTGTCATGCAGGGCACCCCTGTGGGGACAGTGAATTGTGTATCTGCACTACCCATAGTGGAACCCAAGGTCTGACCCAAGGCAGGTGTGTTTACAGCTGCAGCAGTTGCATTTATGGAATAATCTTTGAGTATTTGGAAATATATATACATATATGTATGCGTGTATATACTTGTTTAAATTATAAACATTAAATTCAAGAGGTAAAGTTGCTGTGATGATCAGTCACTGAAGGGAAAACCCTTGACTATTATATTCTGTAATTTGGCTCCACGCAGAGTCATCCAAAAATCAAAGTACTACTCAAGCTCATTAGTGCTCCCTGCTATCCCTGAATCTAACTTCATATCTGGCAGCAATTCCTAGGTAAAGAGGAAGTATAGGCTGCTGTCCCTTACTCCATCCAGCTGTACTCAGCCCAAAGCAAATTCATTCAGGGACCAGTTAGATGAACAAAGAATGAGAACGCAGCTATTGCATTGAGTGGTGGCAGTCCTGAGACTGATGAATCTGAAATGCATTTCAAGCATGTGCCTACCCACCAGCATTTGTTCTTGCAGCCATAACTAACTGGTATTGAGATCTCCCATCAGATCTGCCAAGCTCTGCAGTATGAAGCCAGGTGAGTGCTTGGATAGACCTCTCTACAACATGCCGTGGTCTCGGCAGCAATAGCAGTAGCCGATAACCTTCCACTGAGTCAGAAGTGGATAGGTGTACAAGCAGTGTATTTTTTTTTTTTACACTCCGTCAGCTCAGCGTTTACTGGTAACTGAATTGAATTTATCTATACGTTGCTTTGTGTTTTGTAATATTGGCCATACTATTTAATGCCAGTTCCTGAAGTACCTGACTTTTCAGGTCATCTTTCCAAACGCTAGCTGTATAAGGATTGTTTGGCCTCCAAGATATGGCAAAAAGGGGTGCACTCAGTCAAGCATGGCTGTTGAAATATGTTTGTGGGGTTTTCTGTATAATTTGTAATGGTAAGAGCCTCCTATTTGTAGGGAAAAAAAAAAAAAAGGCCTATAATGCTTTTTGAATAAGGAAGGGATGGCAGTCCTAACCTCTGACGCAAAATCCATCTGATGGATTTACATCCTGCAGTTCTGACTGGGCAGAGTGTTTGCTTTCATTGCCTGTTTTTTTTCCTATGGGGTGGAGTATTTGTTTTTGATAATTTCATTTATTTGGTGACTTCCTGCTAGACGGCTGCTGTATTCTGTGCTAGTAGTGACTGTATTTCTGTGGTAACTGAAACAGAAATCTGTTACTTGTCTCACAGAGATCTCGGGCACCTCAAGTCTACATGGTATAGGGTATCACAGAAGCAAATTAAGTGTCAAAAAGACATGAGTGACCTGTCTTTAAACCAGGCAAGTAAAATTCTGCTGAGCTCTGTGCTCCTGCAGCTGTGCTGCTGTCAGTACACACCAGTTCACACTTGCTGTGTAACAGTTGGTTTGGAGATGCGAATTTCATGCTGCGACTCTGAGAACTCCTGGGAAGCTCATCCCTCTCCACGAGGTCCTGAGAGTAAAGCAAAAAACACTCTGACAGTGGTAGACTTTGGCCTGCTCCCTAAAGCTTCATCACTGGCTCAGCTCCCTCTTCTAGTTCCCCTTTTGGATGGAGAAAGGCGTGCTGCAGAGACTGGAGGGAAAGGTAAAATATCCGGCTTAGAAAGCAAAAATTCCTTCTCTACTGCAGGCAGGAAAAACTGTGTTGCCTGAGAGTCAATCCGCATGTGGGCTGAAATCCTGCCTCTTCTGAGCTCCCATGCTGCAGGACTGTAGGATAAAAAGCGTTATTTTATTATTAATGAGTGGGTGTCCACAACTGGTGTCTTGGCTGATAAGGACCTTCTTCCATACTTTGTGGGCTGACTGTGGCTATTTGAGGTGCATAGTCTGTTTTAAGTTTGGTTCACTATTCACTGGTGTGCTTCACTATTCACTATGCAATTGGAAGCATTTATCATTTATGAGAAGCCTATACTTACAGTTTTTCTTTTATGTTCCACATTAAAGGACTTTACATATTTATTAGCTGACGGCAGTGAGCATTATGTACTTCTCATTTGTTTGTGGTTGTCTGTATTTCCTGCTGTTAGCAGTCCAGCAGAAAGCCAAAGGAAGAGTTTACAGGCGTAGTGGCGCTTCGGCTTTTCCATTGGGTTTTCAAAAGAACATTACCTTCATACAGAACTATTTTCAAAATATGGAAGTTTACAGGTGATTAAGGACAAATAGGCAAAATGACTGAAATACACCTTGTGTGCGGCTGTCAGTATTTTTTTTTTCTCTCTGTAGACTTCCAGTCACATCCAATTTCACACAGGTTTTTTCTAATTTCACACTGAAAAAGGAAGTGCTTCTTGTTCAACACAGTGCTGATGCCTGTTTCAAGGCTGTTCAACTTTAGTGCTTGCTTCCTGCATGGTTTTGCACAAATGTATATAGCCTTTTGTGGTGGAGAACATAATAGTGAAGCCACCGGATGCTGTGTTTTCTTTCCCACTTACACAACAAATGGGATGAGACTGCTCCTCCCTAATGGACCATCCTTTTTCCCTGAGGACACAAGTTTCCAAGACTTGCACTCTTACATGAAGTTGCATTATGTTTTCTTCTGTTTCCTTACACTGCACTTCTTTGGTAATTTTTTTTTTATATATATATAACAAAACATATATATATATATATTTCACAGAGTCCTTCTCCTGCGTCGGGCTGTGTTGGGATACCCCGGACACCCACGCTATGGGCGGGCAGGCAGCGTGGGGACTCCACTCCCCGCCGGCAGCTGAGGGGATGTCCCCCCTTTGCCGGGCACCGGGCACTCCCACGCGAGTCGCTCAGGTGCACTCAAAACCAGGCGAAGCACGCCTGCGGCGGGGAAGGCAAACAAACGCGCTGACCGTTTCCCTCTCGGGGCTCCCTTTTTCCCCCAGCCCGACGGAGCGGAGCCCCACGGGGAGCCCAGCCAGGGTCGGTGGGGCGCAGGAGCGGGGGGAGCAGGTGAGGGCGGAGAGGTGCCCCCGCGGGCCGGGCCGTGTCGCGCCGGGGGCGGGCGCAGGAGGATGCTGAGGCCGGCGAGCGGAGCGCAGC
>JAYKAV010003061.1:243048-398586 GCA_035582835.1 Phoebastria nigripes
TGCGGGGCGGCGGCGGGCGGGCTGCCGGGATGATCCGGTTCCGGAGCTCCAGCATCAGGTCGCTGAGCCCGGAGATGAAATGCACCGTGCGGCTGCTGGACGACTCCGAGATCTCCTGCCACATCCAGGTGCCGGGGGGAGAGGGGCGGCGGCGGGGCGGCTCGGCGGGCAGCGGCACCGCGGGCAGCGGCACCCCGGCCCGGGGGCGCAGAGCCGGGCCGGGACTCAGGCGGCGGCTCCCCGGCGCGGAGCCGGTCGCAGGGCCCGGGCGGCGGCTCGGCGTGGCCGCGGCGGGAGCTCCCCGCGCGCCCCATTCCCCTGCGCGGGGCTCCGCGCACCTGGGGCGCGGGCAGCCGCGGCATCTCCGCCGCCTCCCGGCGCTGCGCCACGGCATTGCACAGCACGGCGCGGAGCCCGCCCGGCCGCTGCTGGAGCCGCGGGGTCCGCCGTGCTCCGGCACCCCCGGCACGGCATCCCCATGGGCGGGAGGAGCCCGCTGGGCTGCGGCGTGCCCGGGGAGCGGCGGCCCGGGCGAGGAGGGAGCCCCCGGCGGCGCCTTCCCCGTCCCGCGGCGCGGTAACGGAGCCCCGGTGGGCACTTCTGGTTGCGGAGGTGGTGTGCAGGGAGGACCTGCTCTCCGGTGCCGGGAAAGCCCTGCCTTGGGAGCAAGGCCCGCGGCGTGCGGTGTCAGGAAACGCTGTTCCTGAGGTAGTGGGCAGAGTTCAAAATGAAGTGCGGCTCCCCCTTCCTCTTAATTTAAGGCAAAAGATAACTTACAGGAGGATTTTCAGTGATAGTAGTTGTGCAGTTGGAAAGAAAGCAACTTTGCTGTAGTCCCTCTTCCTAATTACTTAGTCCCTTTTTATTCTTTCAAGTAATAAGGATAAGGAGGTGAAGAGTAAGGAGTCTGTGAATTTCTGGTGGAGCAGCAATGTTTGTAGTGTGTGCAAGCGGGGGTGTTCTAGGTGTCCTAACAAGACCCAAACTCTGATGCATTATGGAAGTCTTACAGATTCTTAAACTGCAGGCATTAGAAACCAAGTTACTATGTTTGAAATTTCCATGGCATTCATAGAATCACTGAGATGAGCTTGGCATCCAGATCAGAAGAAGTGAGTGGTCTTTTAGGAAGTTGTTTGTCACTCACAGTTGGTCTTTCTGTCTCTCTGGTAGCATGAAATATCCACAGCTTTAAATCAAATTGGTGGTCTTGTACAAAGACCAACTATGGCTGAAAAAATCAAGTGCTGCATTTTTGCTTGGACAAAATTCTGGTTTTTATCAGTTCCAGAGGAGCTATTTAATACTAGAAGAGAATAGAATAGTTCCAGTTGGAAGGGACCTATATTGATCATCTAATCCAACTGCCTGACCAATTCAGGGCTGACCAAAAGTTAAAGAATATTATGAAGGTCATTGTCCAAATGCCTCTTTAAGGCACTGGCAGGCATGGGGCATTGACCACCTCTCCAGGAAGCCTGTTCCAGTGTTTGACCACCCTCTTGGTAAAGAAATGCTTCCTAATGTTCAGTCTGAACCGCCCTTGGTGCAGCTTTGAGCCATTCCCATGCACCCTGGCACTGGATCCCAGGGAGAAGAGATCAGCACCTCCCTCTCCACGTCCCCTCCTCAGGAAGCTGTAGAGAGCAACGAGGTCGCCCCTCAGCCTCCTTTTCTCCAAACTAGACAAACCCAAAGTCCTTAGCCGCTCCTCACAGGACATGCCTTCCAGCCCTTTCAACAGCTTTGTTGCCCTCCTCTGGACACATTCAAGGACCTTCACATTCTTGTATTGTGGGGCTCAGAGCTGCACACAGTACTCAAGGTGAGGCCGCACCAACGCTGAATACAGCGGGACAATCACCTCTTTTGACCAGCTGATTATGCTGTGTTTGATGCACCCCAGGATGTGGTTTGCCCTCCTGGCTGCCAGGGCACACTGCTGGCTCATATTGAGCCTGGTGTCAACCAGCACCCCCAGATCCCTTTCTGCTGGGCTGCTCTCCAGCTGCTCCTCTCCCAATCTGTACTTGTGTACTAGTTACACTCAAACAGCCTGTAGCCTGGAAGTAACAGGAAATTACTGAAACATCTTGTACCTGTATCATTGTAGTGCTCTTGTTAATGAGTAGCATGGTTATGAGATCATAGCTTTAATGGATAAGGAGCAGAATGGCCTTCAGAGTCTTTTCTCAGAGCTTAATGCAAGCTTTGCATAACTTATTTGGCATCTTTAAAAATTAGTCTCTTTAAACAATGATGAATTTAAAGTCAGAATCTGAGATGGTGTCATTACAGCTCTGTAGATTTATAGCGCTCAACAGATTTACACGTGCTAAGAGTATGCCCTTTGACGCCCACAGGGTAGAAAAAAACAGTCATTACTTTAGGTGTTACGTTGTGCAAGGTGAGGTAATGAGCTTAGAACCAGTTGAATCATACTGTATCTTTGTGGCTCATTCCACATGTAATGCATGCAGGGGAAAAGTGTTTCATGCCTGAAAAATGTTTTAACTATTACAGTTACAGTTACAGTTAATTAACTATTGCCTGTTGAAAATGTTTTAACTATTACAGTTCTAAGGGTAATTCTGAAAATTGAATTCTATTATAAACTCCTCTAGAAATTGTTTTCCTGAGTCTGCACGGTGACCAAAAATATTTAAAAGTGGGAATGGCTCCTGTTTTTTTTCCCTAGGATTTTTAGGTACTGAAATTCTAAAAATGTACATGTAGATCCTAGTATAGGGAACTACTTCGCTCTTGGTCACTTCAGCAGAAACGTGCGATTAATGATGACGTTTCATAGTTCTAAATTACTTTTCACTCTTTCCTGTGCCACATGCTTCAAACTGCTTAATCCTATCTATAGATAGCTACCCCTTACCTATCACTGTATATGCAGAGGAGATATAATTTAGCTGTACAATTTATTTATCCTCTTGTATGTGCGTAAGCTGTTAAGACACTAGACTAACAAATCCCAAACCACTCAACTTTTTGTCTTTAACTTCTCGATCAGATTTGTATTTGAACTTCATAATGTGGACAAAACTTGCTAGGAGCTTTCACAATGCTACAATTTTATTTTTGAATGGAAAAAAAAAAGTTATGAATTAGTTGTATATATACATATTGATGCATATTCAGTGGGACGAAATAGCCTAGATGATGTGCTGCTGGGTTAACAGCAGAGATGCCAGGGTTGTGCCAGCTGGACCATGTTGGACAGCTGTGTTTTGGTCATTAAGAGGATAAGAAAGCCTAATTCTACAACACTGAGAAATGCCAACAGAGTATCTTAAGGACACGGGATGCAGTGAGGAATGGTGACGACTGAAATTCTAGCTGTGCGTTTTCAGGGGGAAAGGAGGGGAGATATGCAGCTAGTCAGGATGGCCATGTATGTAGCTGATGATTTGCTGCATTTTAGCACACTAAGTTTTGCCAGACCCTACTTTTTCAAGTATATCTTTCCAGCAGTTGGCTTGCACACATGGGCTGGTATCAGAGGGCGCCAGTACCACTTCAGTGCAGAGATGTCTGCTAATTAAAATCTTTGCAGATGCACTGTAGATCTTTGGCCCTACAAAATGTGCAACCAGAATTGTGTGTTACTCAGCTAAAACATTGGGAGGTAGTGTTAGGAAAAGTAAGAGGGAGCAGATGTATTTAGGTGCTGCATATATATGTGTATTTTTTTTTTTTTTCTCCCTATGTAAATTTCATAGTGTTTAGGTAGGAAAATAAAATAAATTTTTCTTTTTACTATTAAAGTTCTTTCAAAGCAGTGTTTCAGCAAGTCAACAGGCTAATAGAGCCTGCTTTTGGAAATTACATTTTATAGCAAACAGTCTAGTGAAAGCATATGGGGTGGTGTGGGGAGAATCAGAGATGAATCATGCATTTGCAGACTCCAGCCAACTAGTTATCGAGCTGTGCAGCTGCCATGTAGGTCACCAAGTTGCTCAAGGCTAGGTTTGCAGCTCAAAGGTCGGGATTCAGTGTGTCATCCTCCTCATCTGAGAGACTTCGTGACTGCAAATTAGCTGAAGTGGTGACAGACACGGGAAAGGGCTGGTGCCCGAGGGATGCTTAACTAATTCTTGTGATGACATTTATTTTCCTATGTTTTTTGTTTGTTTGTGAAGCCTCTCTGGGACTGGTGCGTCGGGCAGTCTTACAGCAGCAGTAGGGTGAAGTTGTAGTGGCACAGCTGAAATGGAGAGGTTATGAAAAACAGCGTGAAGGTCCAGTGGCCACAGTTTGTTTCCATGTGCAAGGGAGAGAGTTGACCTGCTTGTGCAGGCTGCCTGATAAAGCACAAAACCAAGGCTTGAAAGAGGGCAGTGGGGGAAGTAGGTCTTCAAAACTATTGGAAATGTGACTGGAGCAGCAGGAAGACCTCCTTTCTGGAGGTACTAATGAGATACTTATTTTCTGAGTCATTGACTTAATGAACACTTTACTCCCTTTTTTGCAGGCTTCATGCAAAAACTTCAAGCATCTAATTAACCTTTTAGTAACAATAGCCTAAACATCTTAAGTAGTAAGGAAAAAGATTTTTTTTTTGCCTGGCTTATTCTGTAAGATTACTTCTTCTTATTTCAGTTGTGAGTAAAGTTAACCATCAAGGTCCTGTTATGGTAGACTGTTGGTTATTAAATATGTAAGTACACCTTAGGTTCAGTGGTGCCACTGGCATGCTTTAAATAAGGCATGGGCTTCAGTATACCTTGTTTAACTGAAGTGACTCTTGAGCATGTTACTGTCCCTTAAGTTTTTTAAAAATATAAGTAAGTGTGTATTAGTAACCATTAGAACTCTAAATTTATTTCTCCATATGAGGTTAATACAAAATTATAAGCTCAYTCTAGGAAAAATGCTACATTTAATGTATTACTTAATTTTTAAATTAATAACAGTTTTACTTTACTCCTTGAGCTGTTCAGGTCCAGCTGTGCAAAATTGGAGATAAGGATGGCATGAATGAAGCTCTTCTCTCAGCTGGAGCTTATTACTGACAGTGGTAGTGAACTTTGCTGTCTGTATGTTTATTTGTAGAAATACTGTATGACTGGATCTTCTTGTGCCTCAGCCCACATGTAAAATTGTGTAGTAATGGGGCCTTTATGATGACACAGGTTTGGCTTTGTATGAGCTTTCCCAAACAAAAATCTGTATAGATATCCCCAAAAATATCACCTGGCTACACTACTGATTTTTTTTGTATGTATCTAAATGATTATTTGATTGTCATTTAAAAGAACAGACTTGAATTTCTGTGTATGTCCAGTTTTTGAGGAAGGAGAAGACATAATTTTTAAAAATTAGTTTAGAAATCAGGAAAAAAACAAGCAGAGCAAAGCTTTGGTTTACTCGTGGTCTGTTCTTAGACCTTTTACCTTCTTTTGCATAAGTAAAAATGAGAGTAACAAAGTCTGAGAAGGCTCATTTCTTTCTGCCGCTGATGGTCCAATAGTGTAAGATGGCCTTGTGTCTTTTTAATCTTAATTCAGAAGCAGTTTCTGTGCAGTTTGAATACTGCTGCCTGTAGTTTGGCTAATAATTTACTAGCTTGACTTTTTTTTTTCCCCCTTTTAAATGTGACATGCACTGTCCTGTCTAGTTCTTTTTGTAGCATATTGATGACTGGAAACTTGCCTTCTTGCTTAATATTTTCTGCTTGGCCTGTGTCTTGCAGGCAGATGCTAAATTATTAAATCTGTTAACCAAAGAACTCTCTTTAAAATTCCCATCCCTCAATAAAGTGTAAAAACCAGAACAACATGCTGAAGCATTCTGTGAGGTAAAAGAGCAGTGTCCATGAATCTCACTGTGAAGATATGCTGAATGTGGATGATTTGGAAAAATAAGTGGGAAAGGGAAGGCAGCATGAGAAACAAAAAGAGCAGAGAGGCCAGAGATGAGAAGGCAGCGGAGAACCATAGCTGCGGAAAGGGAAAGGTTAAGGGATTATGTAGACAGCAGGCAGGAGATTTAGTGAATTTATATTTATCCTGTAAGTGACGTCAGAACCGTAACCAGCAAGCGCCTTGAGCTGCTGGGATGATGCTGTAACGGTTCAAAACAGTAAGACGAGATAAGGAAGGGGATGCAAGTTAGGATGGGTTCTGTGCCGTGTTCTGTTGACACATTTTAGAAACTGCGTACTAGGGCTTGTGTTCCTAACTTCATGCTTGAGCCTCTAATTGTACAGTTACAACAGGTACTCTCGGTGAGAGTTGCAGATGAGAAGCCTCACTAATTAAGCTAAGCCTATGGCTTAAAGCTACCTTTGTTGTCATTTCATGTGTTTGATTAAATTTGCAGTAACATGTTTTCTTTTTAATAGCACTTATGGATGTGCTCTTAGCTCCTTCCAGGGCTGAAAAGGAAACAAGGAGTAGAAGTGCTACTAGAAAGTTACTAGGGTGTTGGGAGTTCTCATTTACAAATTAAGAAATTAATTGTCTTGATGGATTTTGGTAAGTGTTTGTGAAGCTCAGTATTTGCTTAACATTGGTTTCTGTATCTCTGGTAGGGGAAAGGCACATATCTATGTGTAATACTTACGTGTTGCTATCAGTTCACAAACTCTGTTGTTCTTTCTTGTCATTCTTAAATGAAAATACTTAGGAAGTTGGCTTATGCAGGATTTTATCCAATATATACAAACTGCAGCTGAACTGCTTTTGCGTTGGATAAAGCTTATTAATGATGTTGGATTAGGGTTTTTCCACACTCCATGTTGTCTGATTAATGAACAAAATCTGAAAATTCTCTGTCCTAAAGACAATGCTCTTGCCTTTCATTTTAACTGTGTATTTCCTGTGTATTGCAATTGGCATTGTAATTCATGTTTTGATTGGTAATAAACAAAGGTGGGGGAACATATATGTGTGCTTAAGGACTTGCCCGAACCAGGGTTGAAGATGAACATGTATTTCAGTAAATACAAACAGTGTAGATGATAAGTATCTCAATATATTGGTGAGGCCTGGTGCTGCAGTGTGGAGTTAAAAAATATGAAAAATGCAGGTATCCTTAGACAAAGTTAGCTAGTTAACAGGGACAAGCTAAAAGGATAGTTACTGATTTAAAATGTAAGTATAATCTTTTCACTTTTACCCACCTTTCATTTTTCTTACAGCTTTGAATAAAAATTTTTACGTTCTTTATTGTCATGCATGTTTGGACACTGGCTGAACAGTAGGGGTGGAGCTGTGGTAATAATAAAAGGCAACTGGAAAATCAATAATATGATGCAGCACAGCTTAGATCTCCAAACTGCAAATCACCGGTTTGATCCTGTGGGGTGGAAAGTGGCTCCGGTGAGATACAGGGTGCTTTCTGCTTGCAGGAACTTCATACGCTCTTTCATCTTGAAAGGGCTTTTGGCACCTCATGAGGCTTAGTCTTCTTGCACCTTGAGATGCTCTTGCCTGTCTAGGCATCTTCAGCGCACTGATACAGATCTAATATAGGAGGTGCCGAGAAGCGATCATTTGGCAGAATTAATTGGCCTAAGATTAGAGCCAAAATGAATCATTGGTGAAGAAGTACTGTATTTTCACTTTTTGGTTGTATTTGCCTAGTTTGAAGTTTCTGTATAGGTCAGGAATGATTTAATAACGTATATCGATTCTCCTGAAATGACCTTTAACAAAAGAAGAGGTTAGTGCCTTTTCTATGGGAAGGTGAAATAGGGAGTCTAGATTTTGCCTGTATGGTTGTTACTGGTCCCCTGGAACAGACAGTATATTAAAAACTCAAGGTTTAAACACTTAGGTTGAAGAATGGGAGAAATGGCAGCTGATTTTTCTCTTCTCCCTCAAAAAAGCAGGTGGGTTGAGAGGACTGGAGAGTAACTCTTTCTGTGATAAAACGCGTGTTTTCAGTAGCACAGGTCTCTGTTCTTCTGGGTATTTTGGCTCATTAAATCAAACATACTGAAAACGGCTGTCTTCATCTTCTTATTCTCTCTCTTTTTGCATTCCCCCTCCATTCCCTGGTGTGGATAATAACCTGTTGGCAAGGTTCATAACGTCCAGATAATCTTTCTCTCCTTTTCCTGTTAAAGTCAAGCTGTCACTAAATGACGTCTGCTGTGTATTTCCTTGCTGCATATGGAAAATACCTCCTCATAGTTATTTCTTCAGCTGAGGCTGCTTGTCTGTTCCTTCGTTCTTTGTTTGCATAAATACAGCCTCATTTTTCTCCCTAGCCTTGCTTTCTTGGAGATCCTTTCTAGACCTTACAAATTGTCTTTTTGTTCCTGTCGGATTACCTTGTTCTCTGTTTTAATTCCTTGTCTGATAGTGAAAGCACAATTGTAATAATTCAGCAGTAATTAAATTAATACTAGATCTTTTTCTTTCTGGCATAAAACTAAAAAAAAAAAGGGCCCAAACACTCTTTCTTCCTTCACTCCTCCACTGTCAGTTTATTTTATCCTTTCCAGCTACAGGCACTCAGTTCGTAAAAGCGTTCCTTTTTTCCTCTTTTCAGGATTTAACACATTGTTTTTGATGGAGGTGTGTTGATAATCAGCTCTTGCCATTTCAGTGTGCTGTCAAGACAGATGCTGTTCTCCAGCTCACCGTTAATTATGGCAGTAGTAGGCCAAGTGTGAATAGTAATCATCCTATTCATGGTTGCTGTTCATGTGAGTTACTGAGAAACTCGATTAAGGAGGACCCAGGGATGAAGAATGAACGTTGATGCTCTAGTACAGTTACATTTAGAGGAAAAATTTCCCTTGACTGAAAGTAATGCTGGAAACTTGAGATGAAATGGATCATACTAATCTGTATAAGGTTAAGTATATGTATAAAATTTCTCAAGGTTGCTCACAGCTGGAAATGAGAAGGTATGGGCTATATACCATGAGTTCTTTTTCAGCAGAAGGGTTCGCAAGCAGAAATAACTCCTGCAATAATTGGAAATCTGGCCATTCAAGATAGTTACAGTAAGAAACATAAATATTACGTGGCTGCAAAATGATTGCTTTTTAAAGGTTTCCTTTAGTAAAATGTTAAATGAGTCAACATCTTCATTAAAAAAACTTGTTATTTTTCCCTTGTTTGCTTAAACCCCAGGAAGAAGTAAACAACCTGGATTGAAGACATGCTTTGCTCCTTGCAAACATATTATCTCACAATGATATTTCCACCATAGCAACTCTCTTTGGAAAAGAATTGTGCTTTAAAAAAAACCCCAAAATCAAGACCTGCACCTGGCCATTTTTTGTCCTGATGTTGTAATATGTAAACTTACTATAAAAGGGCACACTTTGCAAAGATAACTTTGGGTATTTCTGGCAACACTGCGTAAAACCTTTTTCATACAGTCAGTCTGTATGCCCACTTTTTTTGGTCTTTCACGTAACTGCAACAGAAGCAAAAAAGAAATGGGATTGCAAAATGAAAACAAACAAACAAACAATCCCCTCATCCCCCCAAACCCAAACAGTATCAGGAGAATTTACAACAGGACTTAATAATCTATTAAGTATAAAGTGACCAAAAAGCAGTCACAAACAATTTCAAGTTAATGGTGAAATCCTGTGGAAATTGGATAAAGTTCAGACTGTAATGGTGTATTTGTATTGTTTCCAGGCACGGAGGCTGGTCAAATGTTTTTGTCTCCAAAACAGAGTGTCTGTGTGTGAACTGCTTTTTGGGAATGGTTCCTGGACCCTTCTATCCGCCGGGCGATGCCTGGGAACTGGTCAGCAAGAATGCTAATTGGCACAGACCGGATTTTTGTCAGGCAATACCCTAGCAAGTTTGCTAGCATGGGTGGTGGATTTCAACACCCCAGAATGCTTGGAGGGTTTTAGTAGTTTTAGTATAGATGCAATCTCTGTTTTCAAAAAAGAGAAAGAAAAAAGATTTTGTGAATGACTAAAGTTACATTTTATAGTTCTGATACTAAAACATGTGAAATGGTAACTGTGTTCGTAACACTGTCCTTCTAAGTGGAAAATCTGAAGTATTATGTGGAGGATCTTAAACGGTGGTAGTTAAACTAGGAGTAGCACTAGTTTTAGTAGGTGCTTACAAAATAGCTGTGTTTAGGATCTGTGGCTGTAATCTTGGATTTGAATCTGTAATCTCTTCTGGGATGATAGAGTCTTTTTTTTGTTGTTGTTGGTTTGTTTTTTTTTTAATGCTTTTAGCAACAGAGTCTAATACAAAAGTACTCTGCAGGATCAGGACATCAGTTGGTGGTGTTTTTTTGGTCTTGTTTTTATTTTTACGGACACGAACTCCAAGCCTTATAGTGAGAAATGAGACGTGGTTATTTCTTTGAACATCTCATCTGAAAAATGCAGATGAGATGCTCTATGGAGTGCTATGCACACCACAGAGATGCTATAGAACGTACTTTTAATCCTATTTCTTTAGGCTTTTCAGAGTAAAATACAGCTGATCCTTCACTTTCACTCTGTTACTTTAGAATTGGGTAACAAAGATAAATACTTTGCAGTCAGAGAGTGATGGTTGCTCTTGCGTTAGATGGGACAGCTACCCGGGGTGCGAGTTGAACTCTGAAGCTGTGCAGTGCCAGCCTGAACTTAAGTGACTTCAAGGATTTATCTCGAGACGTTCAGTGTGCCAACAGGTGGAGTGCACCAAACACACTGACCTTGCTTGCTCCTGCTCTATGTGAATTTTCTTTAGCTCCACCCAGGGAAAAGGAAGGAAACAGCGGAGGCTTTTACAGACGGTGCCGTGAGTGATTCAGTGTGCAGACTCAGCCGTTCACATGGAATCGCTCCAGCAGCTCGCGGTGCCCCTGCCAGTTGCTAGGTGCAGATCCAGGGAGACTTTTCTGTTTTGACTGGAAAATCCGCTCACATTGCCAGGATTTCCGGATTAGTTTTCTCACAGGGTCTGGCGTTTGATACTTCACAGCCACCAGAATGGAGAAGACTTGAGCAGGAATCATCAGTCCCCAAACCAAACGATGCTGCTGGCTCATGGGCATTAAAGCAAAAAGAGTGGCACATCTAAGTAAAAAATGAGTAATAATCCACACAGTTTCAGGACAACAGGTTCAGGACAATTCTGGTTATTTTTTGTGTGTGGATTACATGCACCAAATAAGTAATAATTTTCATCCTGTAGCTTTTTGAGAATCAGAGGCTGGTTTGTATCTTGCCCAGAAGAGTTTATGGTGTAATTTCAGAGAAAACACAACAAGGGAATGCTTGATTCACGTTGTGATGATGAGACTGCACAAAGTAATTCATGTAATTGGCCTGAGTTTTAGCTTAAGTAAAGGGGGGAAAAAATACTACTGTAGAAGAAGAAATTCTAGGAGTTGGATGCTGGTATGTGTGGGGAAGAGAGCAAGACTCCAGTTGGGTAGAGATTTCAGCAGTTACATGGTGCATTGCAGAGAAGATGGCAGTATTGACTACACCCTTCTAGTGTTTGCACCTGTTTTTTGTCTTATTCTGTTATTTAGAAACGCTTTCCAGTGAAAGAACATGTAGTTCATAAATCTATGATCCCAACCACTAAGGTAATTTTTACTAATCTGTTTCCCTCCTTATTTTTTACTTCATGTTTGCTTTAAGGTGTCAAGAGGTGAGCTCTGTTGCAGTTAGGTTTGTGTAAATAACTTGCCATCTCCCTGCTCTGTTAGAGCCTCGTGCAGCTTGTGAATGTAGCAAGAACTGCAGGGGTTGGGTTGGATTGAGGCAGGAGGCGAAATATGAGTTGTAATTCTGCCCTGCAGACCCACTGGTTTTGATTTCTACTCCTGCCTTTCAGCAACTCTTAGCTTACTGCCTTCTCCATTGTGGATGAAGATATCAATACCATGCCTAAATCCAGACTCCTGCAATACCCTTCTGAGGCCATCATCTAACTCACCAGTTGCATCTCTTTTTCATTACCTTTTTCTTCAGTCCTCCAGACAGTTTTCAGTCCTTTTCACAGTGCCTGTATTCATGGCACTTCTAAGTTATGACCTCTACTTTTTTTTGGAAGTGGGGCAATATACTGTGTTGGATACACAACAGAAACCTAGATCTGTTGATAAATATCATTCCCAGGTTTGCTGATTCCAGTAATTATTTCACAGAGAATGTTCAAAGAATTGTTATAGATTCGTACTAATCATTGCTTACTTCTGTCTCATTGACTTTTTGGATCATCATTTTGATGATGATCTGGAGTTAGTCTTTGGACAGTGATTACCAGAAGTACTGGTTTTTGAAGTTTCATGCTATATTTTGGTGATGTGTTTTGGTTTTTTTTGGTGTGGTTTTTTTGGTTTTTTTTTTTGTGTGTGTGTGTGTAATCTTTTGTAGTTTACTGTAGTCTCAGTGAATTATCTTGACTCACTTGTTATAATTTTGTTGCTCTTGGTAACATACTCTCTGCACAGGGTAAAGTGTATATCTGTCTGTTTGTATACATCCTGTAACTTACCTGTAATGGTCTGTATAGTTGTCAGGCTTTTACAGTATCCTAATTGTTTGTATGTCTTTGTTTTGCTAACTGCAATTTATAACGATCAGGTTTTATAACAAGCCAGGTCGTACCTTAGAAACTTCAGTTTCTTCACCTTCTTGCTCATTAACTAATTTATTCTTACCAATTTAATTTCTTTTCATTGATTTTAAAATCAGAAAAATCTTTATTTTCATGGTCTGCTAAGCTGACCCCTCTCAACTCATATTACATTTTTTTATGTCTTTCCCAAAGCCTTAATGGAATTTATGTATTTTTAAATTGAGATCCAGCACTTTCAGTCTTTATAGTACAGATTTTTGCCCATTCTTTACATTTGCAGAGTTTGTGAAATCCTGAATGATACTGGGGTGGTTCAGGAATAATGGAAATGTTTCTATGTCCTGCAGGGGTTTTCATATAGCATGAGGAAACAAATAATTTTTGAAAACTAAACCTCCCTTCCTCCCTAGATGAATTTCCTGTTAAAACTCTTAGCACCGCCAACATACTCTTCTGTATGAATATTCATACCTTTTAATTTTTTTTTTGTTGTGCTAGAGTTTATTTAGACATCCTGTCTTGTTCACAGGAAATGATACATTGTTTTCTGTCTTGAGGTGATAAATAGTTCAGTGGATATCTCCTGTCCTGAAAAAATGGATACAAACTGAATGTTTTTGTATTCATAGCTCCAACATCTGTCTTTTTACAGTTCTTTTTTACTCATGAATTTTTATGCTGTTGTTGCTTTGTGATCAGAGCTATCATTGTAATCCAAAAACCGCAAGAGAGTTGTATTTCCTTTTCAGTTTTTCCATATATAGCCAGTATTCTGAGGAGGGAAGAACTTTTGTTGCATTTGATGCGTTTCCATTAACTTTCTTTTAAGAGCTCTGGCTAGCTGTGTATTTTGACTAGGAGATAAAAGGGCAGATGCGGATGTGGATTTAGGTGCCTTCCCCTTCTTTCTTCTTCTCCCCACTAGCCACAAGTGGAGCTTTTGGTCAGTCTGAGGGCACTGATTTCTAATAGCAGTTTTGGTGCCCTCCTCCTGCTTAGCCAAGCTGTGCTTTGGTGGTACTCCAAGGGAGATGAAAACTCTACCAATTCTTGGCAAGTATGGCCCAAGAGGTAATATATTCTTCTTGATGTCCAGGCAGGTTGCTAGTTACACCTGTGATGTCCTCGCTCCTCTCCTGCCCCAAACTGACCTCTGTGGTTCTCTTACTAGCTGCCTGTCTCTATTACTAGCATGACTTGTATTACCCTTTTTCTCTGTGAATCAAACGTCTTTGCTTTCAGTCTTGGCTACAAGGTAATCTGTTGAGGAGGGAGCTTCTTTTTTCTGTTCACTGCATCAAAGTGGGTTTTTTTTCCCCCTCTCCTAGTTTCTGTTTTTTTAAAGAACAAGCATGTAGGATTTACAAGGTGACATGTAAATCCTTTCTGAAATTCCTAATTCACTGACTTGACAGTACTCAGAGAAGACAAGAAGAGCTACGTTCATGGTGAACCTGCAGAGCTGGTTTGTGCCCTAGATAATGTTTGGCACTTCTCTGAGAGACACAGAAGGAATTGCATTTTCTAACCTCTCTCTGCCTCCTCTCTCTCCAGAGGATTCACTGCTTACGCAGAAACCAAAATGTTTGCTGGAGGAGGATTCTGAGTGTTTTATCCTGCAGGCTGAATGATGAAGAAAGGTTATGAATCCAGGGGGGAGCCAGTTTAATGAATTCTGTTTTCCTATTGTGTCCATACAGATTTGATATTGCTTTGTAATTAAAATTGGATCTGCTTGTACAGAATATTGTTTTTCTCATTTTGAACTATGTAGCCTTTCCCATGCATTCCTGAAATAGAACAGCTAAATGTATCCTTAAAAAAGGAGGGAAATAAAAGGGAAAGTACTGTCCTCTCACAGGTGCACTGGGATTCCTGTAGCAGTATTTCTTTGCAGAAATATCATGAGTTGAGTTTTCTTGCCGGGAGAGAGGTTTCTGCTTTATGAACAAGATAATTGTATATTTCTGTTCAAAGTAAACATCATTCTGACACATTTCATGACTGCAAGATATTTTATGCACTCACTGGAATAAACAACACACAGGGCTGTCTCAGGCACTTAGTCAATGGATAATGTTGTGCCCGCTTTTACACATCTTTCAGCTAAATCAGAGATCAAAACCGAACTCCAGCACTTGAGGGCATGTGGGGAGGATTTTTGACACTCTGGAGGAAAGCGAGTCTGTAAAGCCTTAATGATTGCTCCTTCATCTATGCAGATGCGCTTTAACTGGTGCCAGATCTGCTGTAATATTGATGACATCCTTCACCTTGTTAATGGCCCAAACGTAACGGAGCATATGTTCTTTACGTAGGGAGACCACAAATGGTGAAGATTGCATATAAGGATGTGAACTATGGCTACAAATTTGCCATGTAACATGCTTTCTGTTAAGTGAATGAAAAACGTTTAAAACTCTGATTTTTGTGCACTGGGCACATCCCATGGCTTAGCTGGTGTGTGAAATTTCATTAAGCAAATTCTGGAACAGTTCCCTGACAGTGAGGCAATTAATAAAATATTGCCAGATATAATGGTAAAGTCGTATGTTGAGCGACTGCCTTTATCCCCAAGAGAGTATGAGAGTGCATGGAGGTGCAAATCTCCTGTTACCTTCCATCCATCTTGGTCTGTGTGGTTTGGAGTTTTGGTGAAGCGTTTGGCAGTTACAGCACAGCAGTAGTTGGTGAAAAATTAAATGGGGGTAATATGAACGTTTAGCCAGACTGAGCAGTAGCGGAGTTCAGGTTTACTGGTTTACAATATGGGATCGAAAATGCCTGAAGTGGGGCTGCAATGACCCACGGTCATAGTCAGGGCTGCTCCTGGGAAATGAGCTGGCTGATGTGGTCCAGTCTCTCAGAGACATAAGAGATGCTTTCCATAACTTTTTGTGGTCTTAGTGGAACCATTCATCCCCAAACGTCTATTTATAGTGTTCCTATGGGTCACGCTGAGAGGTGTATATCTGGATTTTAAGGATGAAAGCTGCTGTTGGGAGAGAGGCTGTAATGGAAGCTGTTTAATTTGGAGCACTGTATGAGTTCTGCAAGAATGACTACAAACTTCCCAAATCTGGGATAGAAGCACTAACGCTCTCACCTCTGTACATGTAGATAACATTCATGTGGGAACATCTTCCCTGAGATTCATAAGAAGCATTTAGTTCCTCAGGTGACTGCGTGGGATGGAGTGTCTTGCACTGAACTGGAACTTGTCTGCTGCAGAGCTCATCAATGGGAATGTGCTTTGTTATGTGTAGTGTGGAAAACCGAATTATCATTCATATTTATTGTCTGCCTCCTGAGCCTCTCCTGCTTTGCAGAGAGAGGAGATGGAGCTTGCATTGATCACAGCATAGCTGTAACACTCTTCCCGGGTTTGCAGGGTCACTGTGTCCCTCCAAAGTGCTCAGGAGAGAAGTAGCCATCCAGGCTGTCTCTACATTGCTGCTACTCCAGAGCTGGAGGGGATTAATTGATAAATGTCGTCTTCTGCTGGGTGGGATAGATAGTGTGTCCCAGAGGGATGTTAAGCATTAAGCTTTCCTGTGCCTTGCGATTCTCACAAGCAGAGCTATGACCCTGTGCATGGCAGTGTTACTGCCAGACCTCAGGTACTCTGGGTCATCTGAAGCATTATGGTTTTCTATATTATTTACAAGATAACCATTCAGGAATACAAATAGAGAGCACAGCACAGGAAGCACTCAGAATTTCCAAAAATTACATCATATGCCTTTCAGAGGCTTATAATTTGGTGAAGGCAGAATCATGTCTCTTTCAGAGCCCATTGTTCCTCAGTGCTAGTATTGTCACAGATTTTCAGTGTACCCTTTTCTGCTTTCTTGCAAAAGGGACTGATAATAATTTTCCTCCATGCTAGTAATTTGTTTTTCTCTACCATATTACCATTTTATTTCTGCAGGATTTGCCGTTTTTAAATGATAAATGTGTGTCTTACAAGTCTGGGTGACTTTCATTAAGAATGTCTCCTATTTCATTTCTGTTATTTAAAAAAAACCACACCAAACAACCAAAACTCAGATGCTGCAGTTGTCTCAGTATATCTAATGAATGCAAGGAGCTTAAAGCCAACATGCAAATGGCAGCTTGACACAGAGAATGAAGCATGTGGAGTGCATTTCCATGCATGGTGATAGCAGTGTTTACTGTGTTATCACAATAGTGCTTCAGAGCCTAAGGCATGGATAAGGACCCTATTTTGCTATGCAAACACAAAGTAAGATACACTTCCTAGTCATGTTAGAGGACATGGACACCCAGTGGAATAGTATGTTATATAAATAAAACAGCTTGCTGTCATTTAGATGAGAAGTCGTACTTGAATCTGCATGTGCTCTTGGTTCATGGCAACCAGGAGTGAAAACATGATAGTCTGAAGCCTTTTTGCCAACACATTTTAATATATTGCAGTTGGACAATGTTCACCAAGGCAAGCAATAATCTATTAAATCTTCACATGCAGCCGAGTTATATTCTGTGCCCACATTCTTAAAATAAGACTGTTGCCTAGGTGGGCACAGGCAGACAGAGAAACAACACTGGGCAGTGTGATGTAGTGGTCTCCACACATTGTCATCTTTGCCAAGAAAAGAGGGGTTTAGAAGATCGTAATGGAGAGTATTTTGTGGTCCCTCCTTCCTGACAGAAGGGCTGACCTGGAATGAAATGTAGAGTTGCTTGTTTTGGAAGTTTAAGAAGTGGCCTGTGGGAGCTGAGAAGGGTAGGTGATTGCTATCCTCTCTCACTCAGCAGGAAGGACACAAGGAGGCATAAAGTGAGAGAGTCCTGATAGGCAGGGGTGAATTACAACTGGGGACAAATGGATGAAGAGTAGCTGGTGGAAATGACAAAATCACTGGAGGGGTGCACAAAGGGATACGCCGAAGCAGCAGACCAGGGAAAAGATCTTTGCATCATTATTTGGAAAGATACCAGTGGAGCAAAATGGCATTTGGCAGGCCAGAGGATATGATACTGGGATAATCTAGTCACAAAATGATGGTAACGAAAGAATGTCTTGTTTTATATACCCTTGTCTACTTAGGGGTTAAGAGGAGTAATGGTTATTTGTAATAAGCATATGATTTTAGGAAACAAAGTAGGTGTGTGTTAGGAGAACATCAGCTTTGTCATACTTCAAAATTAATTGAGCAAGTAAGAGCTTTTTAAAAAGCCTTCTCTGACAGGCCAAGGATGCATGGGCTGTGAAGCTGGTTGTACTATGTACTAGGTGTGCTTCCAGGAATGTAATAAATCTCTGGACACTTAGCAGTGTCATTTTCAATTAATAAATGATATTTTAGTACTTCTTTGTTTTGAATTTGGCATGGAGAATCCTGAATTACATGCTAGCGCCCAGTTGTGTGCTGGCAGCGTCACAGTCTTCTGGATGATATAATCTAGATTTAGACTTGCCCTGTTTTAGGATTGTCCATAATGTTATCTACAGGCTTGAAAGGTGAGTCTCAACTCTATTGAGCTCTTCAACTTCTACAAAATTGCTGTACTGTTATCCAACAAATTAGGTGCACTCTGACATTAAATGGTATGATTTTCAATATGATAAGCAGCTTTTAATGCTTAAAAAAATATTACACTCTTTAACAATAAAAAATGGCTGGCATCTCTAACATGGAAATTTTAGTGTGAAAAACTCAGAGGTTTTAACAAGGTGTTAGGGAACATTGCAGTAGGGTAGAAGTGCTGGTGAGCTGCTTATTGTCTTCCAGCGTAATTTGCTGCTTTGGAGAAAAAAGTTGAGTCACTAGGGAAAATGAAAATCCATTTAGAAAAAATAATGTAAATGTTTCTGTTGATTTGTATCAGGTATTTGACTAGATTAAGTTGAATTAGACTAGATTAGTTTACTAAACTAGAATAGTTAAAATTAGACTAGATAACAGTCTTTTGGCATGAGGCAACCAGCTTAAATGTTAGTGCTGAAAGACTGCCATATAGGGAATGTCTGTTAGAAAATTAATAAGTTAAAGAACTTAAATACTTTTTAATGAACATTTCACAGTTGGCTTTTAAAGGATTGTTTCATGTGATTAAGGATTGTGTGGTGAAGAGTGCCAACAGACTGTGACTATTCTCAATTCCTGACCAAAAATGCAAAGGAAAACCGGTTGCATGCTTACTCCATTATTCATGAACTACTTGGAGATACTACGTGTAAGGTTTAATATGGCACACTTGAATTATAAAAGTGGTTTTCATATTTGCAACAGATTTCCCCTTAACTTTATTGGATAATCAGAAGGGAATGCCAGTGTACGTAGTGCTCTCCTTACTGCTGATGCCAGAGATGTAGGAGTGGGATATGCAAATACACATACCTTTCATTACATCTAAATTTTAGAGTACTTAAAATGTTTTTTTCATCAGTTATAACTAGACTATATGACAGATTACATGTTTGTTAACTGCAAAATATGCACTGAACCAATGCCTTTGAATATGAAGGGACAGAAGTTCAGGTACTTTAAAATGCATTGATGCCAGTTACGTTAGCATGTAACTAATGGGATGGATCCTTGCTTGTTCAACTCCTGGCAGAGTGGATTTGGAGGGAAGTTAGAAGTTACGTGTGCTGCTTTACAGCTAATCTATGTTACTGTGGGAATACGGTTATAATTTACATCAGCTTTAGGCAAAACTGTACCATGAATAATACACAAAGCTTACACAATTTTTTTTAATTTAGGTTAAGGTGTGTACAACTCTTATTTGTTTAATGAGTTAGTGGCATCAGTTAGAAACAAATCTTTAATGCAAAACATCCTGCAGGAAATGGATCAGTTTTCAGGTGTAAAGCACTTCAAAAGCTCAGGGTGGGAAACAAAGACAGAAATTTATATACAGAAATTTTAGTTTGGAGAAGTGGTTAGCTCTTTTTCAAGAAATCCTCCAAAGTGTGTTAAGGTGAGTGGAACCAACTGAGGGGTCCCAAAGCAGGCAGTGGAATCAATATGGTTGAGGATATATGTAAGGTACATGGGTTAAACATGAGTTACCTTTACTTCCTGAATCGTGCTTGGATCTGGAACTGCACATGCACAGTACATAAAAGCAGTTGCTCTCAAATACATGTGCTTTCTTATAAATTTGTTATGCTTACACTGACCAGGGCCATTTTCTTGCAGGCATGATTTCATCTTGTTTTTTAAATATACTGTAAGTGGTTTCCCAGCTTGCTCTTTTGAAGTTAACAGAGAAGAGGTTTGGAATATTGTATCTGGCTCTGCTGGTGTAGACGTAGTGACAGTCCTGGATTTTGGGCAAGAACAGTAGCTGCTGGTTTAAATGTTACAGTTATTACCTTCAGGACTGTTTTTCCAAGAGACCGAGGATGCAGTACCAAAATCACATAAGCATCACAATCAGCTTTGAAAGTTAATTTTATGTAACAGCTCCAAGGTCTTGTCAGACCAAATACATAATTTGTATGAGGCTGCATAGTTCCCACGAAGACAGTCTTTTGCAAGCACTCAGAACGCTGAGGTTGTTTGCTTTATGTATGCTATAATATTTATTTATGCTATAATAAAGCTGATTTTACCCTTGATGCAAACAGATAATGAACTGGAGTTTCCTGTGGTGATGTTGCTAGGTCCGTCCGTGATTTTTGAGTTGCAGTCAAGGAAAAAGGGAAAGTTACAAACCATCCCATTGTCATAAGAAGCCACTAATCCATGTTTTGCTTCATTTTCTCTGCACAATACATTAAGGATTAGATAGTGTAATACGTAGTGGAATCTAAAATTTGACATGTTTAATGGTACCAAATAAAAAAAAAATTCCAAAATGACAAACCTTATAAAAGTTTGTACTTTGTAATAGTATTTCTTTATCCATTATTTACAACAATAGCTTTTCCTTGAACAATCATACAGATTGTTCACCTCAATGACTTGTACAAACTTCAGAAACTGATGATGAGAACTGAAGAAAGAAGGCTTTTTTCCTCTTTAGCACTGTGAATGAAATGGTAACAAAAAGATACAAGTTCAGAAACATACATGAAAGCAGTACCATAACCAGTCCATATCTCCGACTGTACAGATTGCTGTCCTTTTTTTGGTAAGTTGTTTTTACATCTAAAACATTTAAGTAACTTGCTGGATTCCCTTCCAATTCATAGTTCAGTTTTAATTAGTAGACATATGTTTTGTTTACTTTTCAGTTGAATTCTAATGCCCATCCCATTAGAACAGAACACAAAAGGAAATGGAGTATTGACCTCAGCATGGCGATACTTAATTGCTTAAATAATTATGTATGTATATGCAATACAATGGCATGGTTATGTTGGTTAACATTTTCAAGGATTGTCAGATAAAGACAATTAATTTAAAGAAAAAAAGTGCAAATATTAAAATGGAATTGTTTATTTTGCATGTCAGTAGTTTCTTGGTTGCTATTGTAAATCCAGAATACCTGTGCAGCGGTTTTCAATGCGCATAATAGCGGCAGTGCCAGTGTGGCTTCAGATTTTACTGGCAAAAATAAGCAAGCAAAAATCCTGACTAGTTTAGAGCTGAAGATCCTTCCCTGCTATGGTAAAGTGTGCCTGACAAGGGATTTTTGTGAACGTTTTCACCTTTGCAGTTTATATTGTGGGCTGAATTCTGCCTCTAAATGCGAACCTCTGCTTGTCACTGATTGCACAGCACGGCCTAAGTCAGGGCTGCAGACTGCTGGGCTTGTGTACTGACTGTGCTCCTGTATTGCTTTCTGTTCCTGGGCGGTCCCGCAGCTGGTCTGTAAAACAGAGTGAATTAACAATTTAAAGGGAACTTAGAAGGCTGTGTGTTGTTTTTTAAAATTGTTGTGTTTAGGAGGAGACAAATATAAAGGTCTCAAGTATTCACATTTACTGAATTACTTTTCAGTGTAGGTAATTTTTCTTTGCAGAAGAGTCACAAAAGTGTGACAGTCCTAACTTTGTATTATTTTGTTTTTATCACAACAAAGTGATGTTTGAAAGCATTTTGAAGGAAAGAGACAGCATTGGGTTGGAAATTCCTTTTAACAATAAATAATGTTCTGAGAATAGGACATCAGTGTTTCTGGAGATGCAAGTCTTACTCTGCTTATGAGCTAGCTGGAAAGAATCAAGCCCATTAAGTGTGTGAATTTTTGTAATTATTTTAAGAGCAGATACCTAGCTTCTACCATTTTCAGTCACATAAGCCTGATTTATCCTGTATAAAATATCTAAGTAAAGTGTATTATTTAAGTGGGAAGCTGTAAACACACATATTTCCATTGAAGAGATGCAAAATTTGGGGGCGTGCAATCTGTAATGAAACATAATTTATAGAAGGGATTATTATGAAGGTTTTTCTGATTCCTGCTGAATGCTTCACTGAATGCTACATAATAATACTAAAGATTGAATTACTGGTCACAGAGGATGTCCTTGTGTCAGCAAAGTTTTCTAGGTAAATGGGAATGAGTGTATTTTATTACTTAGCTGTAAAAACATCTATTTATTTGTGCATTTTTTTTTTTTTTTAATATATATATATATTTATTTATTTTAAAGAAGGCATATGTGCCTGAAAGGAGAAAGGCAGAAGCAGCATCTGTATCACTTGTGGAGAATTTTTTTTTTTTAATGGAACTCATCTTACTTTGGGGAAGAAATCCGTCACCAAGCAGCGTTACGCAGCATTACCCACATCCTAGGTGTATGGCAGTTCTGTGCTGAGGTCTGCCTTGGCCATATGTGGGAAGGACCTGTATTTTACTCTATTTTTTTTTTTTAATCCTTAAGCTTTTTTTTTTTTTTTTTTTTTTTTTTTTTTTTTTTTTTTTTTTTTTTTTTTTTTAAGACTGTGCTTTTAGTTTGTTTTAATTTAGGGGTAGTGTATTCAGATTGTCCTGAAAATCCCTGAAGGCTAGAAGCTGCTATCATGATCATCAGAAATTTTCAGCTCAATTATTTATAGACTCCAGAACCAGCTGGTAGTTTAAAAAGGAAACCTTTCCTGCCCATTATCTTTTGATGTGTGACTAAAGTCTCAAACATTTGACATTTCTGGTCTTGAATCAGTTCTATCTATCTGTGGTATTGTTGGGCATCGTTTCAGAGAGTATTTTCCTCTCTTTACACACACTCACACACCCACTTTTTATATGGATGTCTTGCCTACTGGGATGGGAGGCAGGACTCAGCTTCTGCCCTGGCAGAAGTTTTTAGCGGTGTAGTGTTAAGAATAGGAGCGTTGGCCTTGCTGCAAGTGCTTCACATGTCCTGTCTCTTATGCAAGTCCCTTTGTGCCCCAGCGCAGCAGGATGTCTCAAAGCTGCTATTTGGGAGATGCTGCTGTTTGGACAGGCAGCAAGTAGGCAACTAGCGGGGACTCTTCTGCTTGCACAGCCCTCTGGTGATGCAAGTGAAAAGAGGATGAGGAGTAGCACCTTCTACTGGAGGGGTGACAGTGGTGGCCTGTCACTGTGCCTCCAGGAGTACAGACCACCCCTCGGTGGCCTCTGCTATGGCTGCTTCCTTCCTTTGAGGCAGGGGAGGGTGCTTTGTCTGTAGCTTGGAGAAGGATGGGGTTGATTAGGAATGTTGCTGAGGGATTACATGGGTGGGGATCACTGGCTGCACACCTGTAGTAGGCAATGGGGGTGTCCGTGGGGAGAGGTTTGTGTGTGATTGGGGCTCCCATATCTTGCTGCATATAGGTCCATGGGGTGAGCCGCTGCGACCCCAAGGACTTGCTTTGTTGCTGCTGCACATGTGGGGACAAGGACAAGATGATATTTTTTTGTGTAGAAACCTTTGAGCAGTCTCTGACTCCTTCCTCTTTATGCATTTCCTTATCAGCTTCATTGTATGGGTATTCCTTTGGGACTACAAAATGCTGTGCATGAAGATTTTAGTCCTATTTATGCCATTTCTGACATTTCAGGCTGGCAGCAGTCCAGTTACAAAGTACAAACTTGATGTATTTCCATTCCAGTCACAATAGCATGTCTCAAGGTGTAATTGTAGCTTGAATATTAAGAGCTGTTTACATTTTTATTGTACAGTAGTGAGCAAGTTCTGCCAAAAAAATTATCCATAGAACATTTTTTTCAATGTGAGATTGATATTATTCTTCTCATTTCAATTAAACAGTGTATCTTGGAATTTTTTCCACTCCCCTATCAGTTCTGTGTCTGGGGGATATATTTAGAGTATAAATGGGTCTTTAGGAATGGGACAGGCCCATTGGTTTAAGCCATACTGAATGCTTGAAAATTGAGTAACATGGTACAGGTGAAATTCAGCAAGTCTGAATTGGACCTTTACCTCTTTGCTTCATGGATAATTCTTGTGCCAGATCTTATGGACTCTTGTTATATTAATCTCAGTTCTCTAATTTATTCCTAACTTGTATCATTTAGTAATCTAGAGGCATTTGCTTCTAGGCTTTTCCATTTTTTGGATACTCTCAATTGTTGGTCTTCTTTTTAATTGCATGCTGAATATATCTTCACAAAAGGCAAAGTCTTCCCATTCACATGTAATATTGCAAGATATGTATTTTTCATTATGGTCAATCTGTGGATAAAGAATCAAATCTTCCAGAATGCTTCCTGGGATGCTTTGGTTTGTGGTTGTTCAGGGTTTGATTGTTTGGTTTGGTTTGGTTTGGTTTTTCTCCCTTTGCCTAAGATKTAGTTTCAGAGTGCCACAGAGACTTTGCATACCTGTGTAGCCTTAAACATGATTGAACCTAATAGTCTAGCTTCCATGTTTCTGAAAATCAGCAAATGAATAGGAAACTAGTATTCCACAGTATAACGAAAAGGACTGAGAAAATCTGTTGTGGTCTCTCTCCTAATAGATTTTTACTGTTTGCCATCAGAAATTGAAGGGATCTTCAGTATTCATGGTTATAGTATATTGAGAGACCAGAGGGAAGCCACAGTGGCTTTCTTCTGTCGGCCCAGCTGTGGGTGAATGATATATTTAACTGCTTCTCTAGAACCAAGCTCAAAAGCTTGTTTCATTCTTCTGTGAGAGCATTTTATTTGTAGCATGCAGTATTTGTTAATTAAGATAGAATTTGAATAAATGATCAAATGCTGATTTTGCTGTGCTTGAAGCTGTGCTATTTTTGAAGGTCAGGAGTAATAATCTGTTATGACTAATGTTTCTGATTTTTTAAAAAAATCTTATTTAAATATTTATATATTTGCTTTTATTTAAAATTTAACCAGAGCCCTCCTCTTTTCTGTGAGCTGTATCAGAGAGGAATGATCAGGACTCCAGGTATACATTTATTATAAGGAAAAATTATGTCTGAACGAAAGGCTCAATGGTGGTTTATACTTAATCATCTCTGATGTTAATTTGGTGGAGCTAGTTTATTCTGTAACAGATTTTTTCATTGGTAGCTGACATTCCTCAGTTCTTTCAATTTAAGGGATTTATGTATGTGCTTACAGAAACTGTTCGGTCTCTGGATTTTTTGAAGTGTGAAAACTTTCTTTTGAATATATTTTCTTCTGTGATACAGCTATGTCAAAATACTAAGTTGCAATTGCTGCATGATAACAATGGCCTTTCTATATTGGATACTATTAGTTTATCATTATATATGTGTGTGGGTATAGTATTGGTTTATTATTATGATTATTGATTTGTGTATACCAAATACATGGACCAGGTTAAGCAGAAATGTGGAGCTATTGGGTGCTAAGTTTGATGTGTGCCATGCATTTTGCGCAGCTTGTGGAGCCTAGGTCAGAATTTCTAATGGTAATGTTATTTCTTTTTTCCTTCTTGTTTATCTAATTTAAATAATGCGGTCCATGCTTCCGTAATCCTGATTCTATATGAAATGTGAATATATTATTACCTTGTCTACTGGGAATCCCCCACAGACAGTTCTGTAACCTGTGCTACTTTATTCCTCCCTTACCATGTCTGCTAAACGGTGCAGGCGGTGAGGATTTTCGCTTAAATTTGTGTTTCTTGTATTCTGCATTGCCCTTCAGCGCCCCCCTCTCCAAGGCACCTGCTTTTCAAAGGCATTGCATGGGGTGACATAATACCTGATTCAGTTGCGGAAACTAATGACGTCTGGCTCAGTTTCAGAGCCTGGGCTGATCCTGACTTTGCTTTTCGCAATTGCAAATACATCTTCTTTCAGTTGCTGCTGCCTCATTCAGCATGTTATTGTTGGCTTTTCAGGTTGGAGCCACTAACTGTACAATCTGTCACTAGTGGAGCTTTTTTAACCTGTCTCCCTCTTGCTCTTCCACCAACCCATCTCTCCTTCTCCCTGCATACAAACTCATTTGTGAAGCTTAGATGTACTTCCCTAAAAAAAAAGAAGACAGATTATTTATTTTGATGCAAGTTCTCCCAACAGGCGATTTGTACAGATATTACAAAGGTTTCTTTCACAAGGGCTGGATGCAACACCTGAATTGCTTGCAAGGACCAACTTCCCAAACAAGGTCCATTCACAGGCTTTYGGTGAAAATTTTGTGTCCTTTTGATGATCTGTAATCATTTTATGAATTACACTCACTTGGTCATTGAGAGGTTCACTCTGTGAATATCATAGTTAACAAAGGACTACATAATTAATTTGAGTCTACTGAAAGTAGACCTTCATTAATTCACTGTCCATGAGGTTGGGCATCAGGGAGTAGTTGCTGTGTGCTGACTCTAGCTCTGCAACGCCAAAAGGCACTGCATATTTTCTAAGCAATTGGGAACTGGAGCAGCACGTTGCAGCTACTTCCCAAAGCCCTGGGAGAGCAGGGCAAGGATTTCCTGCCAGAACGTAAGAGACATTGCATATCTGGGCCGTTGGTGGAGCCTTGACAAAGTACAGAGCTGGCTGTGGACCAGAATCTGCCATTTAAAATCATTGTATGGCTGGTTTAATATGTTAGAAACCCATAAGCAGTAGCAACTAGTAAGCAAATAGAATCGTTCAACATCAGCCGCTGCTTTCAAAACACTGAAGAATTAATTTGAAAAAAACCTCAAAATATATGTAGCATCTTTTGTGTGTAGCAGGTTTAGATTTGTGTTTGTACTGCTTGGCAGATACTGCTGTCATTTTAAAACATATTACAGCATTATAGTTAAAAAATAAACTACAGTCTACTCTTAACTGCTAGTCACCTTCACTTCTCTTTTCTTTCCTCCTATATTTTTTCTGCTTCCTTTGTAGTCCCCCCTTTTAGTAATTTGTAATGATGCTTACTGATAAATCTTATTTGGAGAAGATGGAAAGAAGAAAAGAGGAAGATGACTGAGATAAAGCAAGAAAAGTAAGAAACAAAGGAGAATGGAGAATATAATGCTGTGGTCAGACACTGGATTTAAAAAAAAAAACCTACTGTTAAAGCTTTAAAGAAGCATAGCAGATGGTCAGTTGCAACTTTTTATTGTTTTCCTCTTTAACTTCTATCAACTTATTCAGGATCTTTTCAAAGGGTTATAGTTAAACCTGCTAGCTAAAAATAGTTTTACAAATATGCAAACTGTATGGTTAACCTGAATGAATTAACTGCCTTTTTTTTTTTTTTCTCTCAGAAGTGTGGAGGACAGCATATTTCAGCCTTGGGCTGAATAGCATCAGTAAGTTTTCCTGATGCTCTGACCCAGGACTGGGTTTAGGCTGGATTTCCCACTCTCCCAAACTCAAATGAGGTCTCTTCCTATTTCCAAACTGTTTGTCATAAATTTGGGTATATTAACATACATAGATATATTAATACTATTGCTTTTGTTAACTTCCATTTCTGTCACTTGCACACATGCATGCACATACATGCATGTTCATGTATGTATGAATTTATATAAAAAACTAGGTGCAACTTCAGCAGAGGTGAGATAAATCTCATCTTCATAATCAGATGTATCCTAGATGAGCAAATAAAGTGAGAATTAGTGTCTCCCTTTCTTGGGAAACAGTCTGATTCAGGTAAATGTGGACTTCCCCTAGGTCTTGTGTGTTCTCAGTGAATGTCCTGATGTGATGAGATGTCAGGATTTTCCCTCTGTTTTTGACAGAGAGCTGGTGTCAGTAACAGTTTTCTCAAAGCTTCATATTTGATGAACTGACACTTTTTGTTAAAACTTTGTCTGTACAACTTACTTTGTCTGTGCAATTAAGAAAGAAGTGGACCAGCTTTTTTTACTACAGAACTTTACATTTAACCAATTTCCTAAATTTACGTGGCATATTCATAAAAGTGCAGATAGATATTACGGAAGTTATCTTAGTGAGTTTGGATATTTTTAAATTTTTTTTTTTAATAGCTGGACTGTTGAGGTTTTCCCTTCCCCTGTTGGATACTAGGTGCTTTGTACACTATGAATTTTATTGTATGAACAGTTACGACAGGACAGCATTACTGGCATTTTCTGCATTTAATGTTTTAGTGTTGGTTAGATGACTTGTAAGAAAGTTTGTTTCCTGTTCTTGATAAGAAAAAAAAAAAAATCTATCTTTCTGCCATCATCTCCTACTGCTCCTTTTAATTAGTTGTCTATTGGCAATGTTTGTCTCTGTGCCACCTCAAGCCATCGAGTATGGGATTCAAAAGGGACACATTGATGCTCATTTGCTAATTTGCAAGAGCTGCATTCTCGTTGGGATGGATTTTTCTTGCTTCACCTGTTCCATTTCAATTAGCTGTTAGTGTAGGTGTCAAAATGTACTACAGACAGTGTGGCCAGTTAGCTCTGAAATATTTTGTTGATGTGCTTCAAAGGCTTTGGGGTCTATGCAAGTTGTAAGAGAGTATATACCTGCCTGGGATGATACACAGTTGGGAAAATGCTATTATCTTGCTGCTTCATGGGCAGAGCTAGAAAGTCTTATAATTGTTGTTAATTTTTTGAATGGGCTGTGGCCTTATAGACAAGTTATCCATCTGAACAAGGAGGGGCTTGAAACTGAGACTACCAGCTCACCCTGACATGCTTGGTGCATGCAACTTCCACCACCTTTTAGGATGAGTTCTTACAAAATGGTGTGTTATCGCTTGTTTTCTATAAGTGGTTTCACAGAAGGGTGGGATACAATTGCTGCAATTTATTGCACTGTTTTCTTGTGTGGTCTCTTGAGTTGAAATGTATGGTATGAACATGGGGGGAAGGTCAATGGTTTTGCGATACATGAGTCCTCAGCTGTTTTTTGAAGAGGTAATTCACTTAGCTTTTTGCGTACCTGTTCCTCTCTGTGTGAGCCGATCTACTACAGTAGTACCTGAGTAAAAGTTGCACCTGCAAGAGGGGCGAGCTGTGAAAATGCCTGGCTGGGATTCAGCTGCTACCTTCAGGGAAATTTTCAGAAGCCCATTTTCCCAGAGTCAACTTGACTTCTCTCTCTTAGGTGAATGGGGCCTCTCTTTGTCACAGTGGGGAGCAAGGGATGATGGAAAGAGCCATTGGAGGGGTCAGATCTGCTGTTGTGCAGGTCAAGTCTCTGTATTTGTCAGCCTCTCTCTTTAACAAAAACATAAAATAAAATACAGCATATGGGGAACCAGAGACATGACCAGCTGAACTGTGGCCAAGTTGCATGTTAGCAAAAGAAAGCATCTGCTGTGGAATTCTTGTCAAAGGACAACACTAATCTCATTGAATCATTATTTCTCATGAGATAATTTTCTCCTTTTGCTTAGCTCAATAGGTGTGGTTAATACTGTTTGCTAGGCAAGATAAATACTGCTAGGGTTGACTGAAAGGCCTTGGTGTGGTGACCAGTTAAATCTGTGGAGAAGATGGTACGGGTTAACTATGGAGTCGTAACACGATGCATAAACTCACTATTCAGAGCATTTTAAATGAAGTACTGTAGCCCCAAAGAAAATTGAATCAAGTGATTTATTGTAAAAAGTGATAAGGGGAAGAAAATAATTTGAATATTGATTGTGAGTTAAGCCTGTGTTATAAAGATACAGAAATTTGATAAAAACTAAAATGGCAAGATGAAGTGTGTTTACCTTTCCAGTTGCAAACTCCACCTCACACTTGAAGTTTGTATACTGCAAAAATGGCACCCTGTTTAGTTCAGTATTTGCTGGTACTTCAATCATCTTAGACAGATGAGTGGCATAGCTAATTTTAAGCCAGTGGTAGAAACTTGGATTTGATCCAAGCACTCCTTTGATTTCTGCCGAAGAGTCCTGTTCAGAGTTTCTGGGGTATCTTTACCTGGCACTGCATTGTGCTACTTTAATGTATGCCAAATGTTGAGTCCCTTGCTGCTACTGCTAACGTAGCATGTGCTTTCCCTTCTCTGCATCTAAAAGAAGGAGAAGCTGCAGCTGCTAGCAGGAGATGTTAGCAAAGACCAAATTTCATTATCTTCCTTCTTAGCTCCAGTAATTTCCCCTTATACCTCCTCTTGACTGGAGAAACAGGAAATGTTGCTGATAAAGTATCATGGGCTGAAGTAGCTATTGCATATTTTCTGGGAAATGGCATTGCATGTGTGACTTCCAGTGTTCCTAAAAGCAGCTGAGAAGATCTGTGAGAAGAATTCAATAATCAAAACATCAGAAAAGCAATTATAAACACACTGGAAAATGCTCTTATTTCAAAATTGGTGACTACTACCTCATGTTTTCGCCATTGTAATTTGAACATACTTCTAGCTGATATTATCATCTGCATCTAGAGTGAGTGGAGATTAACACTGCATGTCATCTGAAAGCTGTGATTATAAGCTTCCAGCTGGAATGCACATTTGCTTTAGTTCCATCAATTCTCTAAGAACAGCCTCATGAAATACTGTGAGGGTAGGAGGAAAAGAAAATAGAACTGAAAATAAGAAATCTTCTGTTTAAAGTCAGTTGGCTAGCGGATATTGCTAAGACTAATTGTCAACTTAGAATTCCAGGAAACTATTAAAATATTCAGGAATTACAGGGGTTCCAGGTTGGTTTCTGTACTTAGAATCCTGAAATCCGTGCTGAAGATAAAAATGCTGACACCAAAGAGTCTAGCACCTTTTAAAACAGTCCTGGGTAGGAAGCCTTACATTCTTAATTTGGATTTTGTTTAGTCAGTTTACAGGCCACACTCTGAGTAACTTCAAGTTTACCTCTAATCCTTTCCCTAGAACTGGTCGTTGCACTGGAGCTTACCAGGGCTCCAACCAGCCCAGCATTTTTTAGAGATTATCAGAAAGGTGTATTGAGGAGGGTGGGCTTGCAAGGTAAAAATCAAGTATCACAACATATTAGGTCTTTATGCCAAAATAAGAGCCAAAGAGAGATTTGCTTTTCCAGGAGGTCATGCTTGATCCGTGAGAGAGAGAATTGCAGGAGGACAGCTAAGATTTCTGAATGCCCTGTATCAGGGCTTCCTAATCTCGCAGGTCATCTTGAGAATGGTCAGTTTGCTGCTTTTCTGTGGAAGAAACACAAGTAAAGATGAATTTGGGTGCCAAGTGGGGTGATTGTCCCAAAAGTCTTTCATAAAGTGATAATTTACTCTAAAAGATTATTGGACTCTAAAATACTGTTGCTGCTAGGGAATTTTTCTTCTTTGTATCTCTAATACATTACACTCGAATTTATATAATGCTGTTAGTCTCATATTTCAAACTGTTTTCCATTTTCTTTGTTTGCTCTGCTATATTTAGTAACATGCCCAAGAGGTCTCAAGATGAACGGGGGGTGGCAGGGAGGAGGAGCAGATAAAATTTTAAAGCTGGAAACAATTGCCAGACAGAGGCATCTCTTTTGACATCAAAGAAAGGTCATAGCTACTTGAAGAAGCAGTACTAACAACTGAGCCTTGGGAGAAGGCTTATTCTCTACTAAAGTAAAATTTATACCATAGTAGCTGGATTGAACTCATGGTCTGTGTGATTTCTTCGAGATTCTGATGGTTCAGCCCTATGAGGAGAAGCTGTCCTAGGGCAAGTGCGTGTCAGACCATCTCATATGAAGCCATTCAAGGAATCCTGTTCAAGAGCATTCAATGTGTGCGCTGGTGGCATCGGTGGTGCAGCGAAGGCGTGCTTCCTGAGGAGTTGCTTCTGCAAGCAGGCACAGTCTCCGTTTCTGGGAGTGGTTATGATCACTGCACAGCCAGATGACAAGCTGACATGCAGACCATGCACAAGTAGAAAATTCTGCATGAACATGCAATGTTCTTGTAGCTGCAGTTGGCCATCACAGCTTGAGGGGGGCCTTGAAGATCATCTACCRTGGGGTCTAACTGGGAACAAGACTTTTGTCTATTCTTGGCCCACTAAGAATAGCATTCTCTAGCAAGAAATAGACTGTCATTAAAAAAACTTGCAAAAAGTACTTTTTGTAGTGGACAACGCTAGGGAGGGGTAAAAAGGGAAGGGAGGAGTAATGACAGTCCAGAGCAAATGGTACTGCTTTATGATATCAGCATGTTCCTAGACCTAGTTATAGATATCTAAAGCGACTCTAAAGGTGGACTTCTAATCTGAGTCTATCCAGGATAATAAATTTCAAATAATAAGAATTAGCTGTTASTATCAGATTTGTAAAATTCGGAAGGTCACGCTATAATATGAGACTGTGTATACATTTGTTGCTCTTGTCCTGCCTGAATGCAAGTGGACTGTTGTGGTGGGTTGACCCTGGCTGGATGCCAGGTGCCCACCAAAGCCACTCTATCAATCCCCTCCTCAGCTGGACAGGGGAGAGAAAATATAATGAAAAGCTCATGGGTTGAGATAAGGACAGGGAAATCACTCAGCGATTACCATCATGGGCAAAACAGACTTGACTCGGGGAAATTAATTTAATTTATTGCCAATGAAAATCAGAGAAGGGTAATGAGAAATAAAACCAAAATCTTAAAACACCTTCCCCCCACCCCTCCCTTCTTCCTGGGCTCAACTTCATTCCCAAATTCTCCACCTGCTCCCCCCGAGCAGCGCAGGGGGACAGGCAATGAGGGTTGCGTCAGTTCATCACACATTGTTTCTGCCACTCCTTCCTCCTCACTCTCTTCCCCTGCTCCAGCATGGGGTCCCTCCCACGGGAGACAGTCCTCCGTGAACTTCTCCAGCGTGGGTCCTTCCCATGGGCTGCAGTTCTTCATGAACTGCTCCAGTGTGGGTCCTTCCCACGGGGTGCAGTCCTTTGGGAACAGACTGCTCCAGCGTGGGTCCCCCACGGGGTCACAAGTCCTGCCAGCAAACCTGCTCCAGCGTGGGCTCCTCTCTCCATGGGTTCACAGGTCCTGCCAGGAGTCTGCTCCAGTGTGAGCTTCCCACGGGGTCACAGCCTCCTTCAGGTGCATCCCCCTGCTCTGGCGTGGGGTCCTCCATGGGCTGCAGATGGATATCTGGTCCACTGTGGACTTCCATGGGCTGCAGGGGGACAGCCTGCCACACCATGGTCTTCACCACGGGCTGCAGGGGAATCTCTGCTCCAGTGCCTGGAGTACCTCCTCCCCCTCCTTCTTCACTGACCTTGGTGTCTGCAGGGCTGTTTCTTTCACATATTCTCACTCGTATCCTCCGGCTGCTGTTCTTACGCCACCGTTTCCCCCCCCCCCCCCYTCTTAAATATGTTACCCAAGAGGCGCTACCACCRTCACTGATGAGCTTAGCTTTGGCCAGCGGCAGGTCCATCTTGGAGCCGGCTGGCATTGGCTCTGTCGGACATGGGGGAAGCTTCTAGCAGCTTCCCACAGAAGCCACCCCTGCAGCCCCCCTGCTACCAAAACCTTGCCATGCAAACCCAGTACAACTGTTGAGCTTCTGAGTACCAGCCTCTATACTTAATAACCATAGATAAACATCTCTTACAATGACTTGTGGAAACTTGAATGCATACCTACATGCACCTTTTGTGGATGTCTCTCAGACCTGCCTTGTGAAGCTGTGGTCTCTACATTGCTTTTAATCCTGAAAGGTCAGATGACGGAGATGCACAGAGCCATCCAACCTCTTGGCTTTGATCTAGTTGCAGGTTCAGCAAGTATGGAGCTGAGGTCCTGTTTTGAAAAATACCTTAGCAAGGCACTTTGGTAAGGTGTGTTGTGAATTTTTTCTACAAATCTCAACTCTGCAGTGGAGTCACGTAATAATGATGGTTTAATGAAGCAGCTAGGCTTGTCTTCATGCAGTTTCTGTCTGTAGCATGTATTGTATCCCTCAGAAGCATCCTCAGAGAAGGTCATTGCATTCCTGTGGTAGATGGCTTTGCAAATAATTGGGGTGTTACAGTAAGCAAGAGTCCTGGATTGCTGAACAGATCTCTTCAGAGAAGGTAAGGACATTTATGGGTTAGTGTAACTTCATGAATGAAAAGGAAATGTCACCTATTTGGTATGTTCAGACATTGTCATTACTATCTCATAATTAATTTTAGCCTTCTCCACTTCTTACTTGGCTGGCTGTAACTCTTCTAAGCAGTTTGTAGAGGACAATATGCTGCATAATAGTCTTTGCAGAAGCAATGTAGTGGGTCTCTTCACTATTAGTAACGAGAAAATCAACCCTCTTTTGAGCTTTTCTGGTCATGCTACGTGCTAAACAAATAAAATGTTCCCTGTTTCCCTTTGCTGCAAAGACCCAACTACTTTAAGCTGCTAGGAGGCTTAAATAGTACTAAGAGCAAAGCGCTCTCTGTGGTATTGTTTTATTAAAGCAAGAATCTTTACCTGAACTGGTGATAGGTTTTTTTTTTTCSTCAGGTAAATGCTTTTGAGGGCCAAGTAGAGAAAGCTTCCAAAGGCTTTAAATGTAGAAATATGAATGCAACAAAGAAACTGAAGCTGAACTGCAAGCAGTTGTATTTCCCTCGTGTTTTAAGTATGTACTCAGCAGTTTGACCTCGGATGATTCCGACTCTGTGTATTTTACCCTAAGGATCTCAACTTCCAAGGATGAGATCCCTCTGTTTAATAATTTGAGGACACTGTGATGTCTGTTAATACTGATACCATGGCGATAACGAGTGGAGCTGGTGAGATTTTTCTGTTAGCTTTGTTGTGTATCCTGTAACTTCTGTTCTTAGGAAAGGAAGTGAAATGTTTAACTTCTAGTTGCTTCCATAAAAAAGGAAAAGCGGCGGGTGAAGAGGGAAGAGGAAAAACAAACATAATTGAGGTTGATTGTGAATGTTGATGGATGTAGTGATATCATCATATACTGCTTGTCCTAGAAAGTGCAGTACAGAAGGAATATTTAGTGTATGGCATATTCTGGTTTTCTATAATCATATTAGTAGTGATATTTAATAATATTTTCTGGAGATGCTGCATACGAAGTTCTTCTAATATGGTAGATACCATCCATCCTGTAATCAGAATTAGCACGTTTTGGATGTATCTTGCATTAACCAGTAACAGTGTCTCAAAATTTAAGAAGCTGTTCTGCTTCATGCTAATTTTTTTCTGGAAATCACCATTGACAGAAGCAAAATTCTTCTGTCTTTAAATAGATACTAATTCTTCTCTTTTCATGGCTAGACCTCATCCTAGAGGAGTGTGCTACAATCATTCATTCTCTTGCCTCTGTCAGTTGTTAAATGTGCAAGTCAGGGGAACTCTGATGCGACCGTGCTTCTCAGAGGATTTGTTTATGCCTTAGGGTTTGTATACATGTGGGCTTAATCACATGTTTGCAAGGGATAAATATTTCCTGCATCCATACTTACAAAGAGCTTTTTTTGCATATAGTAATTTGTGACAGCTCCTGAGAATACAAGTGGGAGGGTGGGGGGAGAAGATATGCCTCTTCAGCCTAATTATATTTCGAGTTTCTGTTTTGATGTATTTTTAATCTTGTTATTGGTTAATGTAGATTAGTGGTTTTGATGCAGTATATGTCTTCAAAGATATTTCACAGGTTAACTCAGAAGTTAACAGCTGGTTGCAGTGAGTTGCTGCTGGTGCACAGGAATCAGTTCAGATATGTTAGACTTCTGAGTTAGAATGGAATGTACTGATCAATACAGACAAAGTAAGCCACTAAACATAAAATACTGTCTTATAAAACACAATTGTGCCTTAAAGTGAAGCTCAGGATTTAGTAGCTTGTTTAAGAATTCTTGTTTGCCAAATATAATAGTTTCTAAATGAGCTATAAACTTGTTGCTGTAGAGGCTGGGGTAGCTTTTAACCAAAAAGCTGCTGAAAGAATACAGTAGAAACTGGAAATTAAATGGAGGGCAACATCTGAGGTCTTACTAGTTTAGTGGTAGTCAGCTTCAGATTCATTAACAGGGATGTACTTAATGTGGAGGATTTTCTGGCAGCAAGATTGTAATTGCATTTTGCAAAGGATGAAACTTTTTTTTTAGAAACAGTTTAGTATAGTTAATCTTTAAGGAAATAAATACAATTTTCATTAAAATGTTATTTTTACAGATTTTTTTGGTATCTTTTTTTTCTTCAGTTGAACAGTAGCCTCAGTGTCAGTCTTATTCACTCATTTCATAAGTGTGATTGTACTGAGATGATGAATTACCACATCCAGGACTTTCCAGTTAGAGGCTGTCCAGCTTGTTGTGCAGTTTTGACCTGGACTGATGGATTACACAGGAAAGGAGCAGATTTGCAGCCGCACTCACTTTCATTTTAAGGGGTGATTTGAGGACAGTAAACAGTATACCACCTTGAACTAAATCCATAAAATATAAAAGAAATTGAAGCAAGAAGTAATTGAGCTAATACATTTCTGTAGTTTATGTAGCTTTTACCTTGGTGGTAAAGGTAGACACCATAGATACTTGTGTTGCTGCAGGAGGTGCATATTTAGTCATCTTTTGATTTACACAGTAGCAGCTCTTTTGTGCAAGGGCTCGTTCTGTTTCCCATGCTTCCTTTTTAATTGATAGTGAATCTGAAACTGCCTGCTACTATGTATGGTATTAATTATACACCTGTAATTTATTAACCGATTATACGATTGGGTTAACTGTCCACCATGTCACCCTGTGTTTTCTTCTGCTTTTCTGTAGGTGTTGTTACCTACATAACATCTGAAATGTGAAACGTGCTAGAATTAGTGCACACCATGCTCTCATCTTCTGATGGCTGGGATGGGGAAGTCTGCCTTCCTTGCAGATTTAAAGCAACATCTATGGTAAACTGTCTGCATAGGGGTTCCTAAAAACTGTGAACAATTTAATTCAGACTCTTCTTTGGATAACATTTTGGACAAGCATTTATTCCTGAAGTTGTTCTTTTTAGCCTGTGTTCTGATTTAAATGCATTTCTTTTCTTGTCAAGGCCACGGAAATTGGGAAAGTGCAGTGAGCAAAGAGGGAAGATGGTGCAGCTACAGCAGAGGCCTGGAAGAGCTCAGGTTTTATCTGCCTCTGCTGCTGATTTCTTACCTGTGTTTCCATGAATCTTGCAGCCTTTTTCTTCGTTGTTTTTTTTTTTTTTTTTTTAAATTACAGTAAGAAGTCATCTGATTGCAAGGATTCATCAAAATGTAAAGCTGGTACTTCACAGCTTCTTTGTCCCTTATGCCATTATATGTAGTTTACCTGGCAAAAATACTATGTTGTGTTTTCAAGGAAGGGAAGAGGAAGCCAACAAGGAAATAATTCCTTTATTGAAACCTTCACTGTCGTGAGCTTATGTTGTCATATTAGCTATTTACTGTGCATTTTGAACTTGCACTTTACTTCCTATAGAAGTCTGCATATAACCACTTAGCTTCTCTAGAGCATATAGACCCTGGTTTAGGAGGAACAAGAGGTAGCGTGTCTTTTTAATAGATAGTTACTGATGCAATCCATCATAGTACTGCTGACTGAGAGACATCAGTGTAATCCTGTATACTTTACTCCTATGCGCATTTCTCTCTTTTCTTACTTGTGTGTGTTACAAATAGATGTACTTTCAACTGTATTCAGAATTCGGTGTTGGAGCCAGAAAAGTAAGTATGAAGAGGTTGACAGTAATGGGTCTACAGCTAAAGAAAGTACCTGGGAGACACTTCTAATAACCTTTTAAGGTTTTTGCCTGATTTTAAAGCAATGCCCTGCTTAGAACTTAGGTATCTATAAGTGAAAATCTTTGCCCCTCCAGTTTTGCATGAAAACATAAATGATGTCCATTTTCTCCAGCTGTTGACCAAAAGGAAAACACCAAATGCCAAAGTTTGGGCTGTGCCACTTTTTCTTTGCTTCCGTTTTACACTTGTTTCTACCCACCTCTCACAAAAATTGATGTCTTTGCTCTTCTGTGGTAACCATCTTACAGATTTGAAAGGGCTAAGCTTCTTACCTCCCTTTAGAAATTTTGATGGCTAGAACAACAGATTTGCAAATAAATGTAAAAATTTTAAGGAGYGATTTACAGACCCTAATGGATATGAATTTTTCTGAGAGAAAGGCAGATAGTTTAGACCCATTTTACAGGAAACCAAAGACTYGGATGTTCAGAGATTTGTCCAGATTCACACAGGCAGGGTAAATGTAGGACTACAGAAGCTTTCTTTGGTAGTGGGAAGCTCAGACCCCTGTATTTCCATATGGTGAGAGAGACCTATATAGTTCGAAGTCTCAAACAGACATCAGCAGTTCTGGTGCAGCTTTTGGTAAGGTTTACACAGGTCTACTTGCAAGTGAAGTGAAAATGGATAGATGACTTCAGCAGCACTAGCTGTGTATGTGCACCTTTTTCTTAAATTGGTAACATGAGTATGCAGATCCTATCCACAGTGACACAAATTTGTAAGTGGTGTCCTGCAGTAGTATCTGCTTACAAAATAATTTGAGTATCAGGCAGTCTTCCATTTTTGGGAGTTTATGAAACCTCTGGAATGATTACATTAAGTTTTCAATGAGATTATTCTGGTGAACTTTTGATCTGTAAAATAAAATCACAGCATGCAATGTAGCACATCTGGGTTTTTGATATTTTGAGAAATTTTTACTTCTTAAAATGAAGCTTCTAGCTGCTGCCAGGTGAAAGGAAGATGGATTCCTTGCATGCTCCCTGTGTGCTTCCTCACGTGCACACCGCAATTCTACCCCATGCTTCACACTGACTCCCACAGGAGTAATTTTAAAAGTGTGCGCTTTTGCAAAATGTACAGTAATCCTACTTTTGAAAGTGGTCTTTAAATTCCATACTAATGTTCTTTGAAAAAAGACTATTTGTGTGGGGTGAAATAAGCTACATATTTTAAAATCTGTAGAGCATTCTCTGAGCTGTGATATACTGATGTTGTAATGGTATCACTGAACTTACCCTCATTAGGCACCAATATTTGTTTACTACAGGTATATTTAAGGTAAATTTGAGGAATGCAACTAGTTTGCCTTTTTATATCAACATTTATACAAATTTTCTTTGTGCTAATGTCCTGTGTTACAGTATTTAGAATATTTAGTTATAATAAGTTACCTTTTATTTTAGAAGAACCTGCAAAACTTGAAGCAGTTGTGAAATTTGCATTTATCTGGAACAAAGTTGTTTATCTCCATGAATTGAATGGCAACACTGTAGTACAGGGTCGCAGGAGTTAACTTCTTGTGCTTACACATGAAAATTGGTATGCAAGTGGGAAGCTGAATGAGTGGTGGGAGGCTTTTATCCCTTCTCCCCAAAACAGTTTGGCAGAGCTTATATGAGAGCAATGGGACACATGCCTCTATCGTCCTGTTAAAGAACAGTGGGCTTCTGTTGTATTCTTGTTAAACGCAACCTCTGTGGTATTTTTAACAGGGAGTAGATTCCTTGTTCATGCATGTTTCTGAAGAGAAATGACATGCAGATGAATGAAAGTCGTAGGCTGATGCTAGCCTGGCTGGCGGGGAAACAAGCAGGATTGTCAGCTGGGGACACAAACTGGCATTTCCACAAAATGTTAGTCTGTTGGGGATTGTTTTAAGTAGCCTGAACAGCCTTGGGGCACTGAGCTGGTAGGGTCCAAAATTGGTATGGAGAAGGATGAGGTTGAGGAAGTGAACAGCAAATACAAACCTACACTGCCAAGTAGCAGATACCTGTCTGTGTTGGCAGCTTGTTGGAAATGGTTGTGTAGTTCACTGGGAACTGGTTTTAGTGGCGACAGAAGAGGAGAAGGGAGGATTTATGAGTAGAGAGGATCTCTGCTAATTCACTTACATTAAGTTTAGGAAAGCGCCTCAGAGGGGAAAAAAACAAAACCCAAAGTACTGTGGCTATGGTTTTCAAAACTGGAGAGTCCCAAATTCTCAGGGTATAAATGCACAGGCGTGAGTTGCAGGCGAAGTACTGATCTTGCCTTCACCAGGAGTGAGTGAAATTCTCAATCTCAGTTTCTCAAACCAGCCCCGAAGTGTCTTCCTTTCCTGGCTGAAATAGGAAGCATGGTGCTAATTTCCATCACAAAGATGCCACAAGAGAGGTGAATCTATTAGTAATTATTGGAAGTGTTATGTGACAATGATGGGGGCTTGTATTATGCGCTAAAATGAAGGACTGCAGAACTTTCTGCATACATTTTTGCTATATTGTGATATATGGCCAATTTGGTAATGAAGCGGAGACCTTGGTTAACCTGGCTTCTGCAGCTCTGATGCATACAGATCCTGCAAAGGGACGCTGTCATACAGATTGCTTTTACCTAGAAGGTCACGGTTCTCAGTCTGCTGAAACTGAAGGCACATGCTGAACTCTTCATCTCTGAGGAAACCACTTTTACGTTAAGAGGTGAATTTTCAGTGGTGTGTATAAGGACTGTTTCAACCGTTTACTCTTCCCACATTCAACATTTAGTACTTGTCCATTCATTTTATATCTCCATGTATTAAGTAATAATTTAAAAAAAAAAGGCAAACTTGTTTCCTGTGATGTTTTATTTCTAGTTATGTTTTTACTAGAGACATATTCCATCAGCAGCAATGACTTCACCTCCTTACTTACAAATCTGTGAGCTGTAGGACAGATCAATGGGAATCTAGTGCATGGCTTTTAAGTAGGAAGATTACAACCCCCTTTTTTTTATTTTTTGTTGCAGAAAATAGTAAACAATCTCTCTAGACAGAAAAGCTTAGTATGGTGAATATACAAATAGAGAGGAGGAGGGAACGTGGGGAGGGAGGAATACTCCTGCCCAGACAACCTTTGAGTTTCTCTGATGAACCAGAAGGGTGTTTAATTCAGTTTTTTTTTTTTTTCTTTTGTTCGTGTTACTTCCTTAAGGGGGCAGGCACTGAGGACTTTTTCCCCTTTCATTTTCTGTTGTTTTAGGTTTTCACTCCATTCCCATGGTGATTGCAATTTTTTGAGAACTGGCCCAGAGCACAGTAAGCCATGATGGTATTTTCATCATATTCTGTACCGCAGTATTGCCACTGGTACAGTGCTTATCACAGGGCTAAAAAGCCTGATGTAGAGACAAACTGACTGGAGAAGAATTACGCTTTACCCAAGAGACAGTTCTTTTACGGCTAGGTTAGGCAAACAAATCAACTTGGTAATATGTAGTTCTCCCCTCTCATTGTGTGAGGTATTTGCTTACACGCCCATAATGTTGCACAAATCTGAGTTTCTAGGAGTCTGTGGCCGCCTTCTAGACAGTAAAAGAAACTTACTTCAGATGAAGTAATGAAGATTTAAGTTGCAACTCAAGTCTTCCAGACTGTTTAGATGTTTCATAGTCTGAGTATTTTAAAATGCTGGCTGTTTGTGAGCCTAATTTTTGTAGGTATTTTCAGAAGACAATATTTTACTTTACAAAAAGATAGAAAATAAATTGAGGATATCAGCCAATGTGTAGACTTACTGTAGCCCTTGTGTCTTAACCAGAACCAAAAGGAAGAGAGTGGTAAGAAACTTAGTAGTGTATATAGCTGTAGCACTGTAAATAAAGCAAAACTAACCAGTGTATGAGCATGTGTATGTGCATCTGTGCAAGTAATGATTTATGGCTAGTAATGGATGTGTCTTGCTTTCAGATAAAGGTAGCTTTGTTAGCTCTTGAGGCAGATGCCTGCATTTTTCTAACAGGAGACCCCAGGTGGCCATGATCCATGCTGTGCCTGCAGTGCTGAATGGCCATGAAGTGCAGAATAGGTGAGTGCTTGAAGTCCTGGGCAGAAGGTGATCTATTTATTTATTTTATCCATTTATTTTGCACCGCAGAAGCATGTTTTTGATGTTCATTCTAGTCAGCTGCCCTAGCCTAGGTCTCAATGTGGGGCTTTTATGCTGCTAACCCACCAGCGTGGTGCAGCGACAGAGGCTGCGGAGTGGCTCGCGGCTTGCTGTAGGGAGCTGAGCCTTGTCCTGCGCCTGGGCTAGGCTCTGCTGGTCCCCGGGAGGAGAGCCTGAAGCACAGTAGCTTCTTGTTGCAGGCCTCCTTTAGGTCAAGCTTTGTCACTCCTGTGCCCGTTAAAGGAGACATACAGGGTAGGAAGGAGAATGTTTAATCTTTCTCCTGCTTTCCCTCAGATTTCTCCATCTTGCTGCTTTCCTAGGTGTCAGAGCCCATTTTTCATTCAGCTGTAGGCATGCGCTGACCTACCAAGAGGAGGCACCAGGATTTAGGCATCACCATGTGAGACAGAAAAGCAGCCAGGCTTAAAAGCTAAGAGGGGATTTGTTTAGTAAATATAAAACCAAAATATTGAGAATAGCATGGGGCATGAAGTGTGATCACACTTGTCAGCACTTTTCAGTGCTAATAATAATTTTTTTGGCTCTAATCCATTTCTTACTGAAATAATTTCCAACTGACTTCAAATGCAGTTGGATTGAACACTTTGAGAAATCATTCTAAACCTCCCATATGCTTCCAGCGTATTACATAGAAAAGGTCAGATTTTTGATTTGAAACTGATGATCACTGAAGGGCCTATTGCCTGCAGGATTCCCAAGCAGAAATTGCAGAGCCCTTCTGAAGCCAGTAGCATGTCCTGTTGGTTTCAACATTTACTCCTCAACGTAACTTTGGAAATTCAGGACCTAGTGTTGTGCACTGGATTGAATGCTAAGTTTAATTTAACCCTTCTCTGGATGGGGGTGGAAAAGACGAGATAAATATTTAATCAGGAAGGAAGTATTTTTTGTTGCTCTAAAGAAAATTGCTCCTTTCTCTGAGAAAGAAAATTGCCCTTTCTTTGAGAAGGTAAGTAAAAGCCCTGCACTGAAAAGGTTGATCACTATGACAACTGAATGATTTAAGGGAAGGGTCATAATGAACTTCCTTTCAAGTACCCCCAATAATGCATTTTGCTTTTTTATGTTCACTTTCAATATGTATTCAATATGAGGTTTTTAAAATTTGAAAAATACTTATGATTAATTTTGCATGTATAGTTTAGTATCATATTCTCTAGACCTTATTTACAAAATTTTCATTGATAGCTCCCTCTCAGTACCAATGTGATCTATAAAAATGGTCATAGCTGTCAGCACATGTGAAAGGAACAAGAATTTCCCATCTGCTCTTGTAAATATATATTGTAATTAGATTTCCTTGTGTTTTTGTTAGTATAAGTGCTGTCAAGTTATCAGTGTTCACTGCCAGTRTTCAGTAACAAGAGAGTGTTAAAATGTGGAAAGGGGCCATTACAAGTTTTACCTGAAACAGCAGAGAGGATAATCTTACTGTTACAGTTCAGTGAACATGGGAAGAATGTGTTTGATGTTAGTAGCAGACTCAGTTCTCTTGCCTGTCCATAATGGTCACCTCTGCTATAAAGAGAGATCTTTTAAAGTAGATCATGATCCAAGTAAAATTCTAGTATCCACTGTATACTTGTGTGGTTTTTTTATTTGATTGGTGATTTGTTTTATTTTTAATTTTCCTGGCACCTTTTTCATATCAAGATCCAATTTTTTTGAGGTGGGTTTTTTTGTTTGGTTTGGTTTGGTCTGGTTTTTTGTTGTTGTTGTTGTTGTTGCTTGTTTTTTAAAGGTATTTACAAGTGCCAAGTCCTCAGTGAAAGAAATGGGGATCTGTTCTTGAGATCAGAGCAAGGTCAGTAATTGCTATGAGCCGTGGAGCATACGTTGTTCCACGTTATCTCTGTGCAATGACACGTGGAGGAGAATTGAGGAAGAAACAGTGGTTAAGTGGATCACTGAACTGCGTGAAGCCATGGAGCAGTTCCCGTTAGAAGCAGTGCATGGGAGGCATGGCTGGAGTAGTGGCCAGAACGGTGCTTTGAACTGGGAGAGCATTTTATTTCCTCGTTGACTGCATAAATCATACATGCAAAACCCATTTGCTTCATCTTTGTGTACCAAAGGAAATGATGACTAAATGCTGGATTTTCCATTAGATGATTCTAAATGCTGGATTTTGTGTTTCCCTTATTTTATTTAAATGACTTTATTTTTTGGCTTTAAGCAACAATTGTTCAATAAATACTCAGTGATATATTAGTTAAATTTATTGAAGTGCTAACGAAAAGAGCTTTTTTCCCTTTTTATTTTTTTTCAAACAAAGAAAATCAATATCAAGTTCCTGTAGGTTGAGTTTTTTAGAATGTGCACTTTCTCATTTGAAGTGTCTTTGGTAGCATTAGGCGTGCTAAAACTTAAAGGGGAATGACTGGCATTTCCTGGAAAGAAAGATCAAAGAGCATAAGGATTGTGCAAAATAGAGATCAGTTGTGTTACTCAGTTTCCTAGGGAATTTCAAAGAAAATTTCAAGCCCTGCTACTTTTAAAATATTTAAGATTTACCAGCTTATTGGTCAGCTTACTTTTGAACTAATGAACATAAAGGCAGAACTAATTAATTAGATCTTTTCATCTCTAGAAAACTTTTAAATTAAACTTATTCATAATTAATGAAACTAATACACAGATGTCTTTGGTTTACATGAAAGAAGAGTGAAGAACTGAGGCTACAACTTTCTGTTTCATTGCATAATTTACTCAATCCATTTGCCTTGAAGATGTCATTCTTCTTGTTCTGATGGTTCAAGTTGATACCTTCACTGAACAATGCTCTGATGTAATTTCCCATGATTGCACCAACTGATAGTGGGAACAAACCTACTTTTTCTGGCTTCCTTTTGGGGACTGTCATGGTTTAACCCTAGCCAGCAACTAAGCACCACACAGCCGCTCGCTCAGTCCCCTCCAGTGGGATGGAGGAGAGAATCAGAAGGGTAAGAGTGAGAAAACTCGTGGGTTGAGATAAAGGCAGTTTAATAGGTAAAGCAAAAGCCGTGCACGCAAGCAAAGCAAAACAAGGAATTCATTCACTACTTCCCATGGGCAGGCAGGTGTTCAGCCATCTCCAGGAAAGCAGGGCTCCATCACGTGTAACGGTTACTTGGGAAGACAAACGCCATCACTCCGAACGTCCCCCCCTTCCTTCTTCTTCCCCAGCTTTATATACCGAGCATGACATCATATGGTATGGAATACCCCGTTGGCCAGTTTGGGTCAGCTGTCCTGGCTGTGCTCCCTCCCAGCTTCTTGTGTACCTGGCAGAGCATGGGAAGCTGAAAAGTCCTTCACTAGTGTAAACATTACTTAGCAACAACTAAAACATCAGTGTGTTATCAACCTTATTCTCTTACTAAATCCAAACCACAGCACTATACMAGCTACTAGGAAAAAATTAACTCTATCCTAGCCGAAACCAGGACAGGAATACAGTAAACTTTTCAAAGGCTCCTGCTGCAAGAAGGTTGAAGGGATCCAGCAATCTCGAGTCAGTAGCTGTTTCATCCTTGGTAGTTCCCATGTGTATCCTGGGATGCTGTAAGTGCTGCACCTTCACACTCATGCATCATAACACTCCCTTTAGCTGCCGGTTAGCTGCTGGTAAAAAGCTATATGCATTTGCCCTGTCTCTTTGAAGTGGATGCCTCTGGGCTATTTCTGAGTTTTGTGACTGCTGACAGTTTTTCTGGTTTTCCCTGCCCTGCACGGAGGACTTGCAAGTCGACAGGGAAATCTGGACCCACATCTTCCCCTCTGCCAATCTGTGGCTGGCCCTCCTTATACTTTTTCTGGAGAATGCATGATGTATGTGATATTGCCATGATACATGCATGTATTTCAGACGTTCAGAAGTCTGCGTGATGTGCAGTGCTGCATCTCGCAATGTTAACACATTGAAAACAGAAAAAATTTAAGTCGAGAGTAAAGAAAATAGGTAAGCATGTTAATGCAAAGAGAAACACAACAAAGGGTGACCCTGGTTTGCTCATGTTACATATACCTTGAATTTTATTGAGACCAAGACAAGAGAACTTAAGCACTGAACTCTTTATTCCACTTTAGGAGTTGTGTACAAGTTTGAGCTCCATAAATTAGCATGAAGAAGTCCTTTTGTGATGTGCTAATAGCAGCTTGCATTGTAGGCTGAGATGCTAGCCTGAAACTGCAAAATGCTTTGTGATGAGCGCTTCTTTTTCTTCCCCCCACCTCCTAGCTGTTAACTTATTCAGCCTCCATCAAATGTGAAGTTACTGGGGCATTTGACCCTTGCAGAATTAAGCTCTGAATTTTTAAAAATAAAACGAGTAAGATTTGCAGAGTGGGGGCCAGGATGCATAATAAGTAACTTAAAAATACGGTCTTTTGTAGGAGGGATCCCCTAAAATCAGCCTTTGAGCTAGTATTTTAAAGATGTGATTTGAAAGTATATTGAACTATATTATTTACGCAGTTAGAATGGTTTAATAAACTTCTCAAAATTCTTCTCACACATGTGTTTTTGAAAGCAGTGAAAAATTTGTCATGGTATCCTGAAAGTCTGTGTTGCTAGCCCAGAAGCTGGTGTTGCTGAGGTGGTAGCTGTATGTTGTTCTATGCTGATTCTGCTGCCACTCTCACTGTTACGTGCTTTAGGTGTGGAACACCCTGAAATTCAATTAGTATTAAATGTTTGAAGGTTACCCTTGCTTTCCACCACCTCACTGGTAAAGCTGGTGTAGAGCCAGCCTCAATAAACTGTCAAGACAAAGCTGAGTCCATTGCTGTATGCATTCCATAGTGGCCTTGTAATCTTTCCCTCCTCCGTTATCTGGGATGGTTCTGCTTTCCTCTGCCCTGTATAGTAGTGTGCTGGCAGTGGAGTTATCTGCCTGTCCTGGGCTGTAACCCAAATGACTGGCTGGGGGATACAAATGTTGTCCATATTTCCTTTATGTGATCTTCAGGATATGTTGGACTGTGACTAATGGTCAGAATAAGACCTTGAATTTTCTGTGTTCTTCTCTGAGAAGCCAGTATAGGCAAGAAAGTTTGCAGTTCGCCTTTTTATTTGCTCTGTGGTGCTTTGGGCAGGGGTGCGGTTAGGGTTTTTCTTAGCTTAGGACGCATGTAGGAAAGAGCTAGTGTACTTCCATAGTTATGTTTCTGAGGGAAGACGCGCTCTGGCATTCAATGCTGCTGCTCTTGGCTGTTTTATTCTCTTTGTGAGTAAATAAATTTGCTTTTGAAAAGAAAACACATACGTAACTTTATTACGTAGATGTTTTCCATGAATGTACTAGGCAACTGTGAGATGTTCTTGTAAGTAGACAGATTTCCTGCTCCATCCTTAATACAGCTCCTTTCCAGAGAAGTTAGGTTATATGATACCTATGTTTTTTTGCATCGCCAGGAGACAATCATAACGTCCCTTATTGAGATGAAAAGTTAATAAGAATTTACCCTCTGGTTCTCTGCAGAGGGGCTGATTCATTGTTCAGGCTAGTCTGAAGCAAAACTCTTTTCTTGACTGAAATACTGGTATTAAGTGGATGGAATGGATGGATGATTATATTATCAAGCTGCATAATACAACTAAGCCCCCAGATGTTTTTGTTGCTGTATTTTAGGGTGTTCAGTGCTAGAAGAACATAACAGAAAAGGGTTTGGAAGTCCATTGTTCCTCACTATACCAAAATAGGCAACAAAACATGAGGAAGTGGAATACAGCTTTTTTTGCACCTAAAGAAAGAAATTGATAGGAAAGCAAGCGGTAAGGCAGAAAACTGTCAAAACGTGATTCATTAAATCTAGGCAATTTGTCACTAAACTTTTTTATTACCAAGCACTAAAATTTATGAAATGGAAAAGATTATCAGGTGTTTATCACAGATTATCAGAATAAAGGCTATTTATACACTTGGTGTAGCATTCAGACAGGAGATATTTTTCTGTATTGTCTTGCTGCTGCAGTTGAAAGCAATGTTGATATTCACAGCAAAACAGTTTTTTGGGAGTTTATATTTTATTGTTTGAACCCATTAAGCCATCTCAATAAAATGTGGCATACTCATTCCTAGATCAGATATAATGCTGTAATAAATGTATTCATTTTTTCATTTAAAATTTGAAATCTGTGATGCAAATGACCTTTAGATGTTTGCTTTTTCTCGGTCTAGACAGAAGAGTATTGCATTAGGAAAGCTGAATCTTTGTCCTTGACATAGATTAGTATCTCTGTGTTCAGGAGAAAAGCTGAGTTGAGTCTAATTTATGTAGTCCTGGCAGGATGCTGTTGAAGGCTGATAGTTTATTGATACTGTTTTGCTTGCACTAGTTCATTTGCTGTGTGTCATACAGCGTATTTGCTATTCTTTCCTAATACTGCCAATAGCAAGCATATGAAAATCACCCCTAAAATTTCAAGATTGGCTTATAAGAAAAGCAAACTGTATTTACACAATGCAGTTTGCCTCTTTTTTCACTTTCTGGTGTTTTGAGCGGGTGGGTGGGTTTTCCTTAGCTTGGGGTGCATGTTTTCCTTGTTACTTTTTTTTAAGTTCAACCAGAGATTGTTGTCCAGTTTTATGGCAGCTGAAGCTTTCAGGAGTAGATCGACTATCACAACTATTTTAATGCAATAATGGGAACTGTCATTGTCAGTCCACTAGTATTATCCCTAACACCAGGTGATGTGCAACAGGTGATAGATGTTGTCAGAGAAAGGTAGGATGGCTGCTACCTGATTGTGCAGCTGAGAGGTTGAGACCTGCTCCTGTTGTACCACTTGTTTTGGAATATCATGATTTTTCTTTTGGTCATCAGAGAAAGAAACTGAAAAAAGTGTGTGAATTTTTAAGTTAATTCATCAGAGTCTTTTTTTCACATGCACAATGTAGTTATCTGATAATATTTTCGCAAGTAGAAGAATCTTTATGTTTTAGCTTTCTGGTAATTTCAAAGCTCTCTGGCAGAGTCCATAGTTCGGAGTAGCAGATGAGGGAGGGTGAAGTAAACTGGGAAATGTTCTAATTAAAACAGAGAGGAGTCTGAAACGGCCATATAGGGTCTAAAGTGGGTGGAGTTGCCACCCGCTGTGGGCAGGATCAGTTTTCTCTGTTTCCTTCTTAGCTGAGCTTTTTTTTAGGGAACTTGACAAATATAAAATTCAGCTCAAGTGTTCAGTGCGTGGCTCTGAGGATTTCCCTTGTTTCTGCCAGGAAGGAGGATCCACGCTTACTTTTCCCCCGATGTAGGGTAATAGAAAATTGTTGTGCCACAGTGAGATGGGAACCGCGACCGTCACACAGCCGGGGCTGACATCTGGTCCCCTGTGATTTCGGGGGCAGGAGTGCGCAATTTCGTCCCAGGGCAAGCTGCCTGCCTGCCTTCCATTTCACTGATCTGTCATGAACTTAGTGGAAATGGGTGTTTCCAGTGCCAATACAAAAGGGATATCCATACCCCTGATTCTTTCCTGATGCTAGCTCTGCATCAGCTCTTGGAGGGCAGGCCAGTAGGCACTAGTGCAGGAAAATCACTTTGCTTTGGGAGCTTTAGTGCAATTGTGCATATTGTTGCTTGAGGTCCATGGCGTGTGTGCAGTCTGCACGAGTCAGTGCAGAGGTGCTTTTGGGGATGGGGAGAGTGCCCAAAATGCGTGGGGACAAGATCCGAACTTGAGCAAGGGTCTGAAAATTCACTGGGCTTGGGAGAGCTGTTCTCGCATCAAATAATGGCTTTGCCCCACAATTATAAGAAACTGCAAGCCTGTAACTCTCACCTAAAATGATGTATACAGCAAGTTAACTGCTTTCAGCATAAATTAGGCAGCTGAACTGATTATCTTATGGGATTTTCCTAATGTTTGAATGATTTGTTGTTCCCTTCATACTTTTTGGAGAAAGCATTTCTAAAGTTCACAGCTGTTCAAAATATCAGAAGCTGTTGGCATGGTGAAGTTTTACATCATTTTAAAGGATGATGCTGAAAAACAAGGTAGATGTTTGAAATAGATTCTTGTGTATGTATATTGTAAGACTGTATTTTGGTTGGTCTATAAAARGTTTCGCCCAATATGGTGCTTCAAGTTGGCTGCTCACAGATGTTTTGGGGACTCAATAAAATAAGGATGAGACTATATTTTAAAACTTTTTAGGAAAAGCTGTGCTTAAAACTTTGGAATGTGTTCTGGTTTGTGAGAAAGTGGATGTTATTAAATATGACAGCTTATATATTTTTAAAAATAACAGTTTTTGAATGCTGTCAAATAGATCATGGTCCTTCATTAAATCCATTTGATCAAAGGAGATTGTTCTAGATAGATAGCTCTTTTTTTCAGTATTTTTATTTTAGTAAAATGTTCTTAGGGTATTATGGTGCTCCATGGTGCTATGCTGACGGTTTAACTGAAGCATAATTTTTTCCAAGTTTGTTTTGTAAAGCTTGTAATGCAATAGAATACACCAGCAACAGAATCTGCAGATTTTCAACCTCTTTTTTTTTTTAAAGCTTTAAATCAAGATTGACTGCCTCRGCTGAAGACATGCTGTAGAAAAAATGCAATTATTGAGCTCGACAGAAGATAAAGCTGGCTAGTATGAGACGTAAATTAGATAAAATTGTATGTTCCAAATTATACAGACAGCCAAATGATCTAATGGCCTTCTCTAATTTTAGAATCCTTTAGTCCTTTTTCTTGACATCTTTCTTATATATTTATATTTAAAGTGTGTATGTGTGTGTGTGTATAGACACATATGCATAAAAAAGTATGGTGTGTGTATGTGTGAGAGATATCAAAGACGCATTATAAGCTAGAAAAAGAATTGCCTTTTATGAGCTGAATACACGATGATGGTCAGCATTTTTGATTTATCGGCCATTGCTCTTATAGGATCTTAAATTAATATTTAAAGACTAATACCTGCTGCTCTCTAAGACAGCTACGTATAAGTATGTACTAGAGAGACTCAGTAGGGTCACTGTTTAAATAGGGAGTCATATGTAGCAATAAATACTGGCATTTAATTATTGAAATGCCTTTCAACCACACTGTGAAGCTGTGTCCTTCGGTAGTTTGTTTCTTTCCGACAGTTGTGCACTGCTAACCATTTATGCCTGCTTTCATGCCTTGCCTGTAACTCAGTGTACCTTACAGTCAAATGCTCAGAGCTTGCAAGATGACATTCATTTACTTTTGGGTTTCTGGTTTCTGTTGAGAGAAGTTGGCAAAGACAAAGCTGCAGAGCATATTGGCTGTTGGGTGTCTCGATGTGCTCTTCCCACCTGTGTGGACTGAGGCTGGCCGCCTGCTATTGCATGGCAAAGAGGAAGATGGGCAGGACTGGAAAGGGTTAGAGAAGACCAGGTGGTGGGACAGGGCAGCACAAGAGCGGGGTGTCACTCCTGCCCTAAGGTTTAAATGCCTTGGAAAAAAGGGGATCTTCCACCTTATGTAGAAGAATTCATCCTGGTTTACTGGGTCTTGGGTGTCTTTGATACGGTTATGCTTAACTTTGGTACTTTCTCAGCTGATTTGGGAGTCCAGTCCTTTCCCTAAGGCTCTTTGGAGAACACGTGAAGATGGGTGGGTTTGGGTTACTGGCAGAAGTGCACTTGGTGGTGAAGTCTTCCCTTGCTTCTCTGCCTTCCTTCTGCTTGGTGCTTACGCTTGTACTTCGGGCACACGGCTAAGGATGGTTTCTGCATCCTGCAGGAAGGCTGCAAGAGCACTGAAATGTCTGCTTGCTCTCTTGCCCATTCCCGTGCTGGCTTGTTTCTCACTTTATTTCCCAAAAGTCCTTTTTGTTTCACTGTGTCAGGCAGAAAGAGAAATCCAAAAAGTTGCCTTGTGCTATAAGACAAAGGTACCTTTTCTTCTTTAGTGTCATCTGCTCATTTATGTAACTTCTCCAGTTTTGAAAAAGAGGCTCATTATAAAATAATTGCATCCTGAGTTTTTGCAATCAGTTTTGGCACAGCAGGTATGAAGCTGTCAGAGCTTTGCTTGTTATAATCTGTATGTCACCCTTGTGCTGACTCTAGCTCTTTCTTAAGGGACTTTTTCAGAGATTTTTTTTTTTTTTTAAAGCCTGTAGCAGCCATAGGTGATCTAGGTGAAGAGAAGGGAAAATGTAGCCTTAGTCTGCTCCGAAATTACAAGAGGTTCAGCACAGATCTTTCAACACTTAAAGGGGAGAAAAGGAAACCTTGCTTAACTTTTTATCTTGAGATAATATTCAAAGCTGTTCACTCCTTTGTCAAGTTGCTCAGTTTTCATCCTGACATTTGCTGCAGCTCTGCTTTTACTCTAAATGTTACAGGAATGTAGAGAGACACCTTTCTGATGCAACTGGTGACTTAGGAACCAGCTGTACAATATATTTATGAATGTTACTCTATGTTATAATTTTTGACAGGTCTCCCCCCACCCCCTTAACCACCTGTGTGAGAACAGGACTTTATTTCCAAAAATTTGCTTTCATGCTCAAATACCTGTACACAAGGCACTTTTTTTTTTTTTTTTAGATTTTCTGTGTTAGAATTTGACTTCTCTGAAGAGACTTTCTTGGGAGAACTATGCACTGCTTAATTGCGTACAGAATGTAGTTTTCACTGTATGGCTTTCTTATCCACCACTGCACATAGTAAAATGAATACAGGTGATCCCATTCAGTGTCTTCCTCTGGTCTTTTCTTGTTTTAATGAGTTTTCCTCCACATGTGTTCAATTGCAATAGGCAATGTGGACAGCTGAGGGGAAACTGGTCAGTGTGCATAAACATCCTCTGCATCATATGCAATAAACTGAATGACTTTACAATGCTTTTCTTAAATGCCAGCTACTGTGGAACATGTCAGACAACTCCCAATGTTTAAACATATATTCTGAAGTCTTTTTTGTTTTTCTTTTTTTCTTTCATTTCAGCAGAGAGCTAAAATGTTATAAATACCAAAGACAGCAAATTGTGTCCTGAATAGGCATATACAGTGTTTCTGTGAGGTCAGGGTCTGCACTGGGAAAAGTGAGTTGTCATTTGGTATGTAATTCAGGGCTTTGCTTTCCAGTTACTAGGTGTAAGAAATGTTTGCAGTGTCCTAGGATTTATTTCGGGAGTGGGGATCTTAAAAGAGATACAAGAATAACTACTGCTGAGAAGAATCAAATGCGATGAGTTCCCAACTTATTCAAARAGGATGCATTTTAAAGTGTGTCGATATGTACCATGACTCAGAGATGTAGAAAACAGACCAATTACTGAAACTGTAAAAAGCTAGGTCAGTTTGCTTTTGATCTCTGCTGAGTGTGTGGGAACAGGAAGTCTGGGCACAGGACAGAAAGATGAAGATGTATCTGACAGAGTAAGGGAGAAAAGTGGAATCTAGTAAGGGAGAAACAATTCGTTTGTTATGCGACCTGTAAAATGTGTTGCTTTATTATCTTCTTTTTTTGCAGCTGTGATTAATGGAACAAGCCTGTAGAACCCTTCGTTTGGATTTTTGCTAGCTATTATTTAAAATGTRTTGTGTCTTTTGTGGTGATATTTAAAAGAAATTCAGAAAGATTTTTTGTTTTAAAGCTGGATTATATCTAATTGTTCTTAAAAGAATTTWAAAAAATACTTATCATAGTTGAAATTTTGTGAGGTGATTATTACAATTCAAGGGGAGTTCTGGCTGTGTTATCAAATGGAGGTCTTATTTTAGGTGGTGCTAATGAGGCAGTTCGTGTGGCTTTCAAGGACTGAATGACCTCCAGAAAGAGAGAAAGAAAGAAAAAAATCAATCCAGCTCCCCCTACTACAAAAAAATTTGCAAACTGGGAACTTTTTTTTGGCATGGAGACAGAAGTTTTGTATGACACAGAGAATGAGTTCCTCCTCTGATGCCAATAGCTGGCTTTTATTAAACACCATTGGGGTGCATTGGTGTAGGCACTATGTCCGAGGAATGCTTCTGGGGGACTTCTTTCTCCAGTGTTTTCAATCTACCATAAATTTGCTTTTCTGAAGAKTGGATGTCTAATCTCACAAATTTCATGTTGTTTGTTTTCCTTCCCAACAAGCATTTAACAGCTGGGATTATTACAAGGGGGGGGAAAGTATTGATGAAAGATTCTTTTCTGTGTAATTATTTCTGACAGGAACATGTATTTATGCATGTGTGTCTGTAAAGCACTAGTTGAGCAGTTTGGAAATAGTTTTTCATGATAAAATTTTTCTTTCAGTTTGCCCAAAGAGAGTAAAGGAATAAAACACTTTGCCAACTGGGAAATGACCCAATATGATCCTTCAATTTACAAAATTTCTGCCATCAAAACACATGGGAAAAGTGAGAAAGCACAGTGCAATATTAATAAAGATCAAATTGTTTTCTCAGAAAGGAGTTAGTTACCTTGGGCAGGTGAGCAAGATGAGCATTTGAAAGAAAAAGTGTGTTGATGGATTCTAAATTAGTAAAAGGTGGGAGCGTTTTTTGTGCATCCTCACCCTCTTCTAATCCATAAAAACCTTTCTGGATATCCTCAGAAGGTATTGTGACAGGTGTCCTCTGAGGCATTAATAATATGATTATATGGTATGACTATTGGACAGTTCAAGTGCATAGCATGGTGAGGATTCCTCAGTTAGCCAAAAGTTTTTGTCTAGGCCCTTATCACATCAGATTATTCTATGAGTTACACTTGCAGCTGGTTCACTGGGAGCTGTTGACTTCACCACTGTGGTTGAGGGTCTTGTCTGTCAGGAGACATTATCTGTGATTTGCAGCACTTGTAGAGATTCAGTGTGCTTCAGAGTTGATATTGCCAGACCACCGACTACACGGCTGGGCTTGTGATTCTGGAGTGATCCACATAACAATGGATCAACTTCCCATAATATCTAGTGATATATTCTGTTCTTTATGTAAGCTTAGGCTCACAGATCACTCTAATAGCCTTTCAAATGGGCATTAATTCAGCACTTAGGAAATCTCTCCTTCTAGGGATTATGTTCCATGAGCTTCCTTTTCTTTCTCCTTCCCTCCCACCCACTGCATCCACACCCCATGTCATGCTTGCAAGCATTCGTGCTGTATTTCCCTGTGAGATGAGAGGAACATGGGGGGTAACCCCAAGCTGGGGGGGTGAGGGAGACCAGCTGAGGTGCCATTACCAGTGTTTACAGCAGTACCAACTGCCCTATGGCAACAGCAGCTCCCCTGCTCTGCTCATCTCTTCTTCCAACTCGGCCTTCTCTGCTGTGGTCGTACTTTCCCACTTGGTGTGGAAACAATGGTGTGGCTGTTCCTGCATGACCCTTACCATGTTTGGGGTTCAGTACATTTAGCTGAGCCCTGAAATGCAGCTGTGAAGGGGCATTCTTGCCYCTCACCAGTTAGTTGTTTTTCTGTGAGCTGCTTAAGCTGTGTCACACCATGCTGATCTGATTCTCTCTTCTGCCTGTGTTCAGGGAAGTGTATTGTTTGGCTAGAAGTATTTGTGGTTGCTTTTCTTTTTTAAAATACTTCTTTTTGTATAAAAAGGGCACACTGCTGTGTATCTGTTAGAAAACGTATAGTTACAGAACTGTACTTGGAGCAGAGTATGTGGGAGGCCTTGTTTTCTGGGTCTGCTGAACCCACTGAGAAGATTCAGTAATGCACGAGGCCAAGGGAGGATTGTTGACCATCACCTGTACTGGGGGACGTTAGGTAATTTTGTCAAAATCCTGATTTGGCTCTCAGGTTGCTTTGTAGGTGAGGGCTGAGAACTCATTCTTGAAATCTTCTCATCTGCTTTGCTAGATGTGGTATGATAGTGTGTCCTAGCTGTATCTTCCAAGTTAGTTTTGATGTCGAGGATGCAAGAGAGAAAGCAGAGTTAGCTTTTCTGAACAATGCTAGATATTGAATAAAATGATGGATTTGTTGACAGAAGCACTCAGTTCCTTTTAAGAAATCAATAGTGCCTCAGATAGCATCACGAATGCTGCGCTAATGGAAGCTGTTACMAGAAGTGAGCAGTTAATGCTGCAAGCCTTCTGTGAGACCATCACTTCAGGGACACAAAACCTAAATGACCAAGTGTTACCCATGTGCAGAGGGACAGAAAACGATGATGAGCCCTGTAGATGAATATTGCATTTGTGGTTTCTTCAGTGCCTGCCTGCCTGCCTGGCTGGTGGTGACTTTTGAGAACTGCAGTATGTGAACTATAAATATTTCTTTTTGTCATTTATAATTTACTCCTGGGTCAGAGTAATTTACTTGCAGAATAGCACTGGGGTTGAGAGCTGATTGTGTGAAAGCTGTTATCTGTGTTCACTCCTGCCATCCAGGTTTTACTGTGTAGTAGAATAAAATTTTCATTTTCCATATGATTTTGTATTTATGATAGTTTCCATTGCATGGGACTGGCATTGTGTAATTTTTCTATGGTGTAATTGCTTCTTTTTCCCATTCATCTTTTATTATTTGGCCAAAATCATCCTGTAATAACCTCTAATTCAAGAGAGGACAAAAATATGCTATTGTATGGACAAAGCTGTCCATCTGTTGCAAATGAATAGTGCAAAACTAAAGAAAAATAAGTAACCTTGAATAACCCTCTTCATTTCCCAGCGAAGGTAGCACACAAGAGGAATCATCTTTGACAAATATATTTCTGACCTCACTACAGCAGATATTTCTGGGTAAATTTTCAACACTGTGCACATTTAGCCATGCAGTTTCATTTAAGATTAATAGAACTTCCACAGCTGCATTCACACATACAGCCTTGAAATTGCTCTCCACTTACTTCTTTTCTTCTCAGCATAGACATTTTTGTCCTTTTTTCTTTGCTTTCTCCTTTATCTTGGAGATGTATTTGTATATTTGTTGCCCAAATGAAATAGTAGGAAGAGGTTGGTTTGTGTTTTTTTGTTGGTTTTTTGTTTGTTTGTTTTTTAATTCTGTTAATTAATATATAGCACTTGGGGCTCAACTGATAATTAAGGGCTCAGAAATTTGACTTTAAAGACTGATATCTTTGTATAAATGATGTTCTTCAAGACCCATTCCAGGTTAGCAATTGAGTTCTAAAACCGGTGGAGTACAGGTAGTTTGTGTCACAGGCATAAAGTGTTCTTGTGGGCAAAGGTTATCACTAGTGGCTGCTAAAGTCCCTATGAAATAAAATGGGCATTAACTCTTTAATGCTTTCATTCATGCATTCACATATTTTTCTTTTTTCCCCCTGAAAGTCTTTCCTGCTTCAGATGAGGGTAAAATAAGATGATAATTCAAATCTGAAGTTTTACTTCTGTTAGTTTTGAGTGAGTCGGTGTTGTTGCGTCACTGTGCATTTCTACAGTATATGCGTCTGGGAAGCTCTGTGCTGAAATTATTGCAACTAAGGGAAACGTATTCTGGTTGCTTGTCTTACTAGGGGGCTTATTAGGAAGAGATGCGTCTTCCATGAGTTTTATTCAGGAAGTGAGTAGATAAATAAAAGCAAGTACACTTCTTCCCCCAGTACGTTTTCGTATCGTAAGGTGTGTTTCTGCTTTGTGCATTACTGTGTTGGGTTGTCACTCTCCTCCCTAGAGGAGGATTTTCCCGTACATCCCTCCATTCTTCCCATTTCTTGAGCCTGTGTCTTGTCAGTCAGCTCCACCTGGATGGCATTTGTAAGTGGATGGTGTTGGGGCTGAACTTCCAACAATGTAGCAGAGTGCCACTTTTTCCCTTCAGTTAAACAAAGATAGTGAAAACTCTGCTATTGAGAGCAGATTTGTTGATTTATTTCTGCCAGATTGGATGAGTAATGGAGTTGCTTAGAAAGATCTGGACATACACAGGTAAAACCTTTTTACAGAAGCTAATTTCATAACATCATGTAGTGAAATGAGTGAATTTATACATAACAAAATGAATTAAGAGACACAGATTAAAAACTCCATCCTCCCCTACATTCTAGAATTAGAAAATTTTGATACAAGTTATGGTTAGGTAATTGACTATACCGAGTGAAGTATATAATTTGCAAGAGGTAATTCATACAAAATAATGTATGGAAGAGGACTCTTGTAATTAAGTAAATGCCAACTGCTTTATTGCAATGTCATTTTTTGTGTTCTTCATTAAGAATTACTAGCACTGATTTTTTCCCTTTGTTTCAAGTTCGTAGAAATACAATTAATTCCTCACTGTAAAGAAAAGAAAATTCTGTGATAAATACTTTGCTTCTAAAATAAAATCTGCCAGTTCCAAGTTGGGTTTTTATCAGCAAAAGTTTGTTGTCTTTTTTTATTTTGAAACTTTAACAACAACAAMAAAAAAGTAAATTACAGCTGGCCCTTCTTACAATTGAGAAAATTTTATGGTTAAATGCTGTATAATAAACTTCCAGTGTATTTTCCAGTAGTTTAAAATACCGGAGGTTGCTGATTATGAGCAGGTAGGAAATCTTTTTGAAAGGTTATAGCATTTTAGTTGAGGAATGAAAAAGGCATGTTTTTAATTGTTCTTTATATTTTGAAGGCATTATGCAATGTCCAGTTATTGTGGAACATCTACAGAAGGATATTCCTATTGCTGTTTCCAAAGATGGAGCAAAAAAGGCAAAGAGGTTGTCTGTGTATCCATCTTGTGAGTAGTTACTGTGAATCCATAAATCCAAAGAGCCGTAATAAATTTGCCCAGGACGCTGGAGGTTGTCAGGGTTAGGGCCAGCCCAGTGTTGCCAGCTTGGTGCTGAGCCCATTCCACCTCGCTGCCTTCAGTTGCTGCAGAATGAGGATTCTGTTCTTGATGTTTTTATTTGGGCAGGACTTAAAAATTCATCCAGAAGATACTGCGAAATTTGGGCATGCCAGGTTGCCTTCCTTCTCTGCACCCTCAGCCCTCCTCCCTATTCAACTCTGAAGGGTTGTTATTAAACCAGTCCCATTCCCATAGCATGTGCCCCATAGCACATGCCCAATAGCGATGCTTAGTGAACTTTTTTGCTGTGCCACCGAAAAAAAAATGCAAATGTGATGACAGCTGTCCCAAAACTGACATGAACAGAGAATTGCTCCCAGATGTCCTTTCACAGCCACACTTCTGTGTATGAGAGCAGGCCCCAATACTGAACTATAGAGTAATCGTTGATGAAATGGAAGATGTGTGCCTGTTGGGATTCAAGGTATTTCTCTCACGAACCCATGAAAAGCCTAGAAGAAGTCTGATCTTATCACTGGAGGAGGATGTCCGAAGAGAAGTCAGAAATGTGAGAGGTGGCAGTTGAGGAGGCATTTTAGCTCTGTAAATCTCTGTTGCTTTTTATCATTTTTGTCAAGTATCGTCAACTATACTATTTCAGTTTTCAATGGGCAAAGCTGCTTTTTGAATTATGTTTTTGCCTTAGAGGAACTTCTTGATTTTGTTCATTTTTCTGACCTAGTTAGGTTTCATTGGTGGTATTATGATTATTCTTGAATTCATATATGTAATATTTTTACATCCATAGAACTTCAAAATATGTTACACACTAAAGAAAACAAGCGTACAAAATCGGACATTATTCTTGTCTTGCCTGAGAGCCTGGGCTTTCCATTTATTTAACCAGAAATACTGGTTTAATTGTGCTTTTAATTTACTTTTTTTTTTTTTGAGTGGATTTACATTGGTCTTGCAAGCACTTACGTATGTGAGCAGCTTTACACAGAGGGTCACTGTTGGGAACTGTTCACACAAGTAAAGACACTTGTGGGATGAGGATTGAAACCCCCGGTACAAATAAACACTGTGTTTATGACTGCACTGCTTCTTAGTAATAGTGGCTTCCTGACAGCGATAAGCACAGCTGGCAGGACTTCAGTAGTTAGATAACAGAGCAGAAGCATTGTGTTTAATGCTCTTCCTTGTGACGACATTCAGATAAATAGACGCAGAACTCCACAGTGAAGCAGATGCAAATAGGGAAGACATTTCACTGAATGCAAGATCTTAAACTGCTATAAGTGGTTTTCCTCTCACTTTCAGAACTGTGAAGCAGTCACAAATGTTTTGTGGCCTCATTTTACGTCATCGGAGAAGGGTTAAATTGGCAGAACAAGAAATACTCTCCCTTGCTTTTTAACTTTCACAAAGAAACTAGTATTAAAAAAAGAAAAGAAATCCCCAAAGCAAGCACAAGATTGACACATTGTGTTAGACTGAAACTGCTCAGGAGCCACGGAGATCTTTGTTTGGATTAGTTTCTGCATAACAGAGGAGTTACCAAGGAATTGGGTCACTCAGTCATAAATTTGCAGAGTTGCAGAAATGGAAGCCATAATAATAGTGTCTGGTAGTGAAAATGAAGCATCTCTGCAGTGTCTTACTTGGTTCCTAGAGCTAAGGAAGAAACTCAGGTTGTCCTGTGTGTCCATCAATGGAGGACTCTGTATGATCACATTTTCATGTTTTGCTGGAGTGGAGAATGTCCCTTGTTTTGCTTGATTCTTTTGCAACAGCTGCTCGTTTAATTTGATACATACTTGTTTCAGTAGAAAAGAAAACTGTTGATCCAGTTAAAAAGCAGAGTTTAACGGTTATTTGCAAGTTGACCTTCTGTGTTCAGGCATCCTGTCATTTACATGGCATTATATCCCTTGCATGTGTGTTGGGGTTTGTGGTGGGATTTTAGTGGTATTAAGGTCAGATATTCAAATGCAGCCTTAGGAAAAACATACCCATCTTGTCTGTGCCTTTTTATCTAAGCAAATCAGAGAGTCATTTCTCAAATTATTTATAGGAATCTCCAAAAGCCTATTTTTGTGTGAGTGTGTGGAATGGCTACGTTACAGGACTTTGTTTAAGACCACTTTAAAAAACACTTTTCATGGAGTATGGGTTACAGAAATCTGAAAGAAAATGTATCTCAATTGAGATAGCCAGATGTTGTATTTTAATTAATGGACTYTTAGAAAAAAATGGCTTGTTTCACTTGGTATTCTTTCATTGAAAACAATGTATTGATTGCAATCCAGGACATTTTGGTTCTCTTGCTTACATGCTTTTGTGACTCTTGTTTCTGCCTGGGTTGGTCTTCTCTACTTGAGAATAGTTGATGACTTCTGGGTGAACTATGGTATAATTATCAAAGATTTCAGCTGTGAAGCTTTTAAAAATCTGACTGGACTTTTGCTCTCAGATTCCTGTGGTCTGTTGCTGACATTTTTCAGTAGTGTTTAAAATAATGGCTTTTTTTATAATGTCATTTTTTTTCATGTTCTGACAAACACCCTGAAATGTAGCATAAAAATATTTTTCTGAATTGCTGCAAAGTACTTTACTGGTACAGCAGGGTTTGGGGTTTGGTTTTTTTTGGTTTGGTTTGTGGTTTGTTTTTTTTTKTTTGTTTGTTTTGTTTTGTTTTTTAAAGGATCATTTAATTGGAAAGCTATATGGCAACTGTCTGAAATTTCAGGCAATGTTTTATATTCATTATTCTGTGACCCAAATCCACTCTTGTGCTCTATTGTGGATGACTGGCAGTTCCTAATTTAATTTATCCATATTCTTTCACAAATGAGAATAAGCTTTGGATTTAATATATTCTTTTGTACTGTAATATGTAGTAAGTTTATCAAAGAACACAGGAGACAAGAAAGATCATCAGAACCTGAAGCTCAGGAGAATTCGGAGCATTGTTAGAGAAATGTAGAAGATGTTTATGGATGCTGTTTGCAGAAAACAAAATGAACAACCATTGCCCATCCTTCTTGCCACATATCTGTTATGAATTCAGACTTGAGGTGCTCTGTGCCACATCAAGTATTTTCCTCTGTGTATCAATTATGATCTGAATTTTTTCAAATTTCAGGTATTTAAAAAGCATAATAGTGGAGCATTTAGAACAGTATTTCTTATGAGAACACTCATTAGATTATGTATGTACCTATTTAGCCACTTTTATCCATCTGGAATCTTTTTTAATATCTGGTAGTGAATAATGTGGAACTTGAAGCCTGACTGAGTAGCACTATTAACTGAAGTGTATACTAACCAAGGGTGAGGTTATTAGCTAGTCCCTTTTATTTATCTATGGAAGGCTTAAGGATTCCTAGAGCATGAATTTAGCTTGGAGGCTTTTGTTCGTTTGCTCTTTTTTGTTTGGTTAGTTTCCATCATCTATCTTTCAAGCAAGAAAACTAGGGCATCAACTCATTTTAGAAATGGAATGTTGTTACTGGATTGAAAAACACTGTATGTGCCCTAGCCTTTTATCAGATTCCTCAAGAACTCAAGAAACTTTTGTGGTTATTATTTAGGTGCATGAAGGAAAGGACTTGTTAAATGAATGGATTAGAATGTGAACCTATAGAAGTTAGTAGATTTACTGACTGTTTTTCCAGTCACACCCTCTAATGTTGTCCGATGAAAATATGACTAGTCTGGTTTCCTCATTTCCAGTGTTTTAAAAATTGGATTTCTTTTGTACGCTGTTGTCAGTAAAATCTATTTTCATGTTTGACTGTACCTGAGTCACCTAATAGCTGTTATTCCCCAGTTCTATTTAGTTCATTGTAGATTCATCTTAAAACTGCGTGCAACTTGAATTTCACATCTGTGTTCAAATTTTTTCCTACTGCCTTTGTATTGAAATGTCACTGTGCAATTTTGTCTTAATATTTTGACGGTCTTGCTTATCACATAGTCACAAAAGTTGGCAGACACTTCTAAGATTTTAAGCTAGAAAATGCTTCGTTGATGTATGACTGTATAAGCATAGACCTTTTTTTGTCAGTCACAGGGAGAGGGGCAGTTTTCTTTTTGTACTTTTCAATCTTTGATACTGGCTTTGCCTTTTGAGGAGAGTTTTCTCTATGCTGTCACTAGCATGCCCATACTTGTAACTGGATACAGTATAAAAAAATGTCACTGTATGTGTTAACCACTCCTAACAGTAAACAAGTCAGTTTTTCAATGTCCTGAGGCTGGAAAGAAACAATTACAGAAGGAAACCTGTTGCAGCTATGTTACAGGGAAAAAGGTAGCAGTGCAGGGTGCAATGCATGAGGTTGAGTGAGCATGTACAGAAAACAGACAAATTGGGTTAACATCCTTCGACACTGGCTGTTTAAAAGTAGGAAAACAAATTACAGAAATACCATGGCGCAGACAAGGCAGTGATATCTTCCAGGCAAGTAGCGGCATATGGAAGACTAAAGGACACATAGTGAGGGGTAAATATATAGGAGATAGAAGGTGGAGGAAGAAGGGAGTAGCAGAAGTAGATGGCTTACACAGTAGGAAGAGAAGCAGAGCCCCCCGCATCTAGGAAAAAGAAATCTGTAGAGAAATCAGCAATTTCCTTGTGGCTGGAAGTGAATTCAGGAGGAGAGAAGGTCCATGTGGCAGGGAAGGGGACAGCTGCAGGAGCCCTGGCACGCTGGAAGGGCCATGCAGTTCTCTGTCAGTGCCTTAACTGAGGGTGCTTTTTATTTAGTTAGTCTATTTGTGCAGTGATGGGAGCGAAAGGACGAGCATCTGTATCCATGTCAGAATTCCTTATTAATCGTAAAGATAAGACAACAGAGCAGTAGTTCCCGGATTGTATTCTTTTTCTAACACTCCAGTCCTGAATGATCTCTCATTTTTTCTGTGGAAAGCAGTAGGTCTCACTGGACAGTGGTGGTCCTGAGGCCATTGCTTCCTCTGCCCTTTAGAGTATGACCTCGGATAAGTCATGGCGCGGTTTTTGCCTCAGCTGCTCCTGTGTGAAATGCATATGATAACAATGTCCAATTTTGTAAAGTACCTTGAGAAATGCAGGAGCTATCCGTTCATTTTTGCCTAGCCATGCTGTTTATGGTTTAAATTGCCTGTTAGCTTCTTAAAGACAGGTTGAATAAGGCATAGCATTAAAATTTTCAGGCAGTCATTTGGGGGAACAATTAAGAAATTTTTTTATATAATGTGATTGCATATCCTGTGTAGTTCCTATTTTGTAGACATGAAAGAGCTAAGTTCAAGTTGTTTCATGTCAGCTAAGGGTAGAGTCTTGCAAACTCGCTACCTGGTCCACAGCAGAGGCGTCTCAGTGCAGGACTGAGGTAGACAGATAGAGGGAAAGAAATGCAGAGACCTGACACTGTGACGTAGTAAAGCACCTTTGTCTGCTTAGAGTGGACTGTTTGTTTTAGGAGAATAGCTTTAGCCCAGTGTTAATACTCACACACATCACAATTCAGAAAAAAAAAAATCACATTAGCTGGATCAGAAGAAATGTGAGAATTCATGTAGGTTTTCCATTTCAGGCAGTAGATTAAGGAGAAATGAAACACAATATTGAGATTGAAGAAGGCAGAAATAAAGAATGAGATTGTTAACTAAACATCTTGCGTACAGTAAGTTTCCTTAAGGCTATAGTTACCCAGTGACAATGCGAAGATGAAAACATCTTTTTCAGTCATTTGGGCATTTCTTCATTGTACTGTCCGGGAATTAAGGATCAGGTCTCTCTTGCAGTGGCATTGCATAAAGATCCAGTAAGGCACTCCCTGCCAAAACTGCTTGCAAACTTGGGGGATACAAAAAAACACACACCGTTTTGAAATTCCATGTGTAAACAGGTATCTGTTATGCCATTATAGCATCAGGTGGAAATATGGTTACTACTAATATATGAAATGTTATAAATGTACAGCTATTAGAGTAGCATGAGTTTTCCTGAGGCAGGAGTAGTGATGATATTTTCTTAACGAATCAATTTGTAAATGTGCACGGAGTATATTGATCACTAATCTCCTGCATCTTTTAGAGGAGATGCTCAAATCCTTGTCCTCATCTGAATAACAACAAATTTCGTGTGCCATTTTCCCTGATGCTTTGATTAGATTTTTTTAATATTTATAGACAGCAAGTTCAGAATACTCAGAATAATATATCAATTCTTTCTTTTTTTACAGAGGGAAACTAAAGGTCAGTTCCTCATAGATCACATCTGCAACTATTACAGCTTGCTGGAAAAAGACTATTTTGGCATTCGATACGTTGACCCTGAGAAGCAGAGGGTATGTATATGAACTCTGACTACATTTGCTTTTAAGTAATGCTAAATTGATTTTTTTTTTCAACAAGCAGGCAAGTTCTAATGCAAAGTTATGTATCTCTGAGGGTTTATACTCTGGCCATATTCTATAGAGGTTCCTAAAGTGGCATTATGAAATTAATTTTCCCCTCAGTTCATGTATTTAGTTTCAGGTAAATTGATATATTCTGATTTGTGTAGTTCTCCTGGGCAGTGAAGATAGAAAACATCTATAGGCATGACTCAGAGGTAGCACAAGGTAGCTCCAGGCTCTGGCAGTGCACTGGAATTTGGGATTTCTATTTTTCTGTAGAGTATGCTTCTTGGGAGATGTAGGTGGGAATCCTATTGAGTTTAACAGCTAAAAGCAGTCATTCTATTCCACTTTTCGCAGGGCACGTGGACTTAGATATCTGTAATACACAAAATAGGTATGATTTGTCAGGTTGTGGGGCGTTCTTCAGGTTAGTTCTCCCTATGAGCATCTTTACATTTGTGCAATAAATTTACAGGCCTGTGCTCTAGGCATTTGTGTGGACAGTGATTAGTCATCTCTCTTAGGTGGAAGGTGGTACCGCAGGTTGTATTCTGTAGGTGATTTGCTAGTGCTACTCCCTGTCTGGTTTCAGATGATTGTTACTGTTTGAGAGTAGGAAAGGGTGGTCAACACAGGAAGCAGAAGTCCTCAGACAGTGAAATTCAGAACTGCTTCTTCACTATGTGGTCCTGCTGGTCTCCGGATTAAGACTTAGATATGACTTTAAATATCATGGGGACATATACTGTCATTTAATCTCTGGAAACAATCACCAGTTTGAAACTGCTATGATTCAGGAGGAGATAAACATTTTGCTGGGTATCTCTTGCTACACCCTAATTAGTTTTGTCAAAAAACACTGGAATTAGGGATCACCCTCTGCTCAACCTTATAGAATTGCAATAGCTTTGCAAAGCTGCAGCAGGTCATTTCCATTGCATCCTCCTTCTGAAATTAAAATAATTAGCAGAATAATTAGCAGTTATTCTGACCAGCGTACTTAATTCTTCACAATCATTAAAATTATAGAGGTGTTCACCTGGTTGGAATTGATAGGAGAAGTAGGTAGAGTGCTGGATTAGACTATAATTAGGTAGGACTTAATGAATACTTACTCTTGTTGGGCCTTCCTCTGACAGTCACTCAAAAATTGCTACAGAAAAGTTATTTTACTTAACAGMAATCAAGAGGTTTTTTTTAGTAAAAACTTTAATTTTTTTTTGGCAGAATACTTTAAGAAAATGATGCTTCAGAAAAAACTCTAAAAACCCACTCCCATTGGGATGCCTGTTAAATCATATCTTATGTAGTTCCCATGTTTCAAAGAGCTGTTAACTATATTGACAAATTTGCTGCAGTATCTTACTCTTTTTGGCTATACAGTTGTTCTTTTACATCTTGTAGTCTAGCTAATTCTGTGTTAAGTTTATGGAAGATTATACTGAAGCTTAAGTTATCTCTCGGTTAGTAGTAACAGAAAATCTGAGAAAACATTTATGTTCTTACCTAAAAAACTTAGGTCTTYGTTTCCCTTTATATCCAACAACTAGGAATACTGTGGCCATCCTGTGTAGTAGGATGGCTTATATCAWCTGGCCCACTCTTCAGTTGGATTTTGTTAAGCAAACTTCTCAAGCTTACATTTTCCATAAATGCATTTTTAAATGCTGATTTATAATTACTGTCACATTTTTAAGCATCTGGATAAGTTCTTGATTTTAAACTCTCCCAGGAATTAGGACGTGAATTATAAGGGACATTTCTTTATACAGACTTAAATGCTCTGGATGATGAGTTGAAAGCAACATACATTTTTCTCTTAGGTTTATTACAATTCATCAAAAGAAGCTATTTTTACATGCAGTATGTTCTGTTGTCCCTTCGTCATGCTTTCCCTCAGAGTGGATATTTCCTCTGCAACAAACACTATCCTAAGGACTAAACTGCAGACAAATGTTATAATACAGGAATACCGGTTTTATGTCATTTGGCTCTTTTGAATCTCTGATCTTGTTGAGGTTCACTTACCTAAGTCTTACCTCTGTATCAGATACAGATGCGTGAATACTTCCCAGTCAGATGGAAGACTGTGAAACTATAATTACAATTCTCCCATCAGCAGAAGACTGTTCTGATCTTTTTCTGATCTTAAAGAAACATACTAACCAACAATCTCCTAGTAGTATAACAAGCATGGGACTTGATGAATAATTATGCTGGGGCCCAGGCATTGTAGCCAGATAAAGTTCATCAGTAAATGGCTCAGTGGAAAACTAGAGGAAATCATGATTTTGAAATGRTGAGGTAGGTGATGACTTTTCCCACAGTTTTGTATTTTAGCAGTTGTGAGCTTAGCTGCCTGAAATTCATGTTACAAAAAGCCCTGAGATTACAGAGGAGTAGTTGTTTAGTTATGTGGTTATAGAGATAAGCTGTAACAAGTATAAGATGTAGCGGGGTCACAGGAGGAATGTCACGTCGTTGTAGCCACCTTACAGGAAAGGGTACTTAAAGCTCTGTAGAAGAGATTTCCGAAGTTCCGTGGAATTCTTCCAGGTCCCACCAAAGAAAAAGGGAGAGACATTGCATGCAGTACATTCTTATGGGTTGGTTAGATGTATTACAAAACAGAAACAGTAGCTTAGGAAAGATCTGTTGGTGGAATTCACCAAGAGCTTCTTTCTAAAGTTAAAGCTGGTGATTTGCCTAAGAACAATTGCTTTGAAGGGAAGTGATAATTCATCCTAAACCAGTTCAACAATGTGTGTGACAATGTACTTTAGTGCCCTGTAGGCAAATAGAGAGATGCGGGACAATGAATAAAATGAATATTGCCTGGTCTGGTTTTGGCAATAAGCCACCGGCATGATGTGGCTATGATAGAAGACAACACTTTTTTTACCCCTTCTTAGGATTGTATTTTCAGGAAAATATTAATGTCATTACACCCTAATGAGACCTCAGCTATTCTGATCTAGATGTCTGCATTTAAGAAAGATCAATTTAACTGAGTCAGGAGAAGGAGTATTAGAAAGATAAAGAAAATGGAAAGCTGGTTTTTGAGACGATATCAAGAAAGGCATAGCCCATTTAGTGCGGCAAAACAAAGGATAAGAGGATGTGGTTATACATGCATCAGAGCATAAAGTAGAAAGAAAGAGAAAGTTTAAGCAAGAGAGGTGTTTCTTAACTAACCCAATGGGAGCTGCAGCATCTGGAACAGCCATAATGGAGGCAGTGGGGCAAAATTTTTAACCAGATTTGTAAAGAATTTTAAGAGAGATCTCTATAATTTTATGGAAGGGGTTTATATTAAACATTGACAGAGAGAGAGACTAGGCACCATCTTCTGAATTTTCTTTCAAAGAATATGTAATAAAAGCTGAAACAAGAAAGCATAACATTTTTTTTTTAGGAGAGTTATTATTGATTCTGATGCAGGTAGCGTACAATTCATGTTGCTTTGCCCATTTTCTTGGAAGTGTTGAATGCCTCTGTTGTAGTTTATATTCCACTGCATAGTCTCTGTCTTTGCACAGAAAGGGCTATATCTGTGGTTCCAAATGAAACTGCCAAAATCATGCATTTAATTCTGGATTTTAGTGAATTATTCTTGATTGGCTCTTTGAATAGTTAAGCTATATGACATAGTAGTATATTATTACATAGTGTACACACACACGTGTGTGTGTGTATATATATATATATATATATAAAAAAATATGCAGAATTACTCCTGCAGGCATTTAGTCTACCAGTGATGCTTGCTTCCCTTTTATTTGTATGTAATTTTTTGTGCAAAGGTTGCAGAGTTGCTCCAAAAGCTAATTTGCAGTCCTTTTGTTTTGTAATTTATTGAGGGAGCTCAAGCAGGCAAAAATAACAGCTTTAATTAATCCTAAATGTCATCTTTCAGAGTATGCACCTAAATGTAGCATTTTGACTTAGGAGTGTTGAAACACTTGACTGAGTTTGAGAATTTAAAAAATGAAGTGTTTCAATATTTCAGATGTTTCAAATGAAAAGTTTCAGTGTTTGTGTTTAGAACATTCAGAACTTCTGACTATGTGAAAAATGTAGATAATTGAGCTAATTGTCTTAGGTTGGAACAAAATTTTGAAATGTGGGAAAACTGTGGTGGGAAACAGCTGTTGTTTTTATAGGTTATTTTTCAAGTAAGTTATAATGTGTACTCCTTCCTCCCCCCAGTCCCCCTTTTATAATAATCCTTTCCTTCTGCATAAGTAAACGTGTGTGGATATTTTAGGCATACTTAAACTTTGTAAGATTTTCTATAGTTTTCCATTTTCTATTCCAGACCAAAAAAGAAACTCTGGAAGACACTCTTAACAGAAGGCAGCACAGTAGCTTTTTTTATATCTTTGGACATACGGGAGAGCAACAGTGCCAGTGACCTCAAATTGAACTAGTTTAGGTTAAAGACTCTAGGTTTTACACCATATCTGCTGTTTTATCTTCTAGCATCACATTTGGATGTTCCTTTGGGGAAACTGTGCCTTAGGGTAACTTAGAAAAGCCAGGATTGTACTAAAAATATGCAGTAAATTGCAGTRTGCCATTTTATGCCTAATGGTACTATGCTGGGAACAAATGAGTTCCTAGCGTTCATATGTTAACTGTTGAATTTTTCGCCTGGATTTCTGAGAARACTAGGTATATGGGATCACATTGCCTTTCTCCCCGACCCTCAACTGTAGTAACTTTTGAAGCCAGTTTTGGTCAAGTTTGGCTGGGGATATAGGTCTCAAACATTAAGTTCCTGTAAGGTTTCGTGAAGATAAGCTGCCACTTCGGTGGGTAAAACCCTTTTATTCTTCTCAGTGAGGGAAACACTGTAGGGCATACCCACTCCATAGGGAATCTAGAGAGAGCTGAGAGAGAGACACTGAGTAAGAACCCAGAAACCATAATTTGGAGCATGTATTTTTTAGAAATAAGTTGTTTCAAACAGGAGACATACCTGGAGGAAGTTTTACTGATTGCTACTCAAGGAACTACCTATTGGTACATTTTCATGTACTAGCTATTATATTGAGGCCAGTTATCACACGCTCACCCTTGAGGAAATGCAGCATGGCTAATTCTGTGTCAGATACCCTGGGTTGACTGAGCACCTTTTTTGTATTTTTTGGGCTGGTAGGAGATGGGAATAGGATGAAATAACGCAGCTACTGTTACCATCTCTCACTGGAGAGGATCCCTTGCTGAGAGAGGCCACTGGTATGAGGGCAATGGAGGATTGGGCTGAAGGAAGATGGTAGTGTGGTGAAATTTATTCTCCCTTCAGGAGGKCATCTGAGCAGTGATTTAAAGTTGGAAATACTTAAGTTTCCTTCCCCCCCCCCCCGCAATGGGTGGATTTTAGCACGTGCTTGTGATTATGTTTTTGAATGTGAAAGTTTGAGGTGGTAGTTAGGCAGAAATACCTTGGAGCTACCCATGGGGTAGGTTGGAAGTGTTAGGTGTTATGAAAAGCCTTTGTAAGACCCTGAAGCAACTGTGAAGTCTCACCAGTCACTGTAGAAATGTTTGAGATCATAATCACTCTGAAGCATTAAATGCTTTGTCATTTGGATGTGCTGCAGGGTTGTCTGGGAGCAGCACAGCAGTGCAGTGGTTTTAGCTCTGCACATGTATGCCTGTCAGTACGAAAACAAAGCTTTCAAATCAGTGAAACTGCTGTATGAATACACTTTCACTATGCAGCCGATCTTGAATGGTGGCTGTAAGCGCACTGGGATTTTCTGACTTCCCCAGAGCACAGAGCCCGGCTCTGTGCATCGTTAGAAAGACGACATTGTGCACTACAGATTTGCCGGTACTCCTGCCAGTCTCCCCTAGGAGAACTGTCGCAAATACAATTCTCATTTTGCTTTCAAGCTTAGATACACTGAAAACTGGTAGGCACCTCCACACACAGATAGTTTTTTGTCAGGTTACATGTTTATTTCACTAGTAAGGCTGCTGAGGAGTCCCATTTGTATTTTAGAGTACATCACTTCCAATGGACCTGGACAGAGTATTTGTTTAATCCTATAACCTAAGCTGTTCAGCATTGTCCCAGTATTTACTAGTGAAGGAAATTGGAGCCTGTTGTCTGAGAGTAATGAATTTCTTTATCATGAAGTAGCAGTTCTGTTTTTAATGGGACATATACACAAAATGTACAGCAGTGCCTCATCAGAGACACCTTTTGAAAGGGTCAGCAAGTCTTGGGTGCAGCTGATCTCTGCTTTAGCAACAGCAGCTGTTTAATACATGTTCTTAAAAATGTGCACTTAGTCCCACATGAGGGTGGTGAAGGTTGGCAGAAGGAGACAACAGATAATTTGCAACCTCAGTTTAACAAAGCTATGTCTTTGTGTAATGACTTGTAAGGCTCCATACAGCTATGGGAAGAGAGCTATCTGGGAGCTGTCCAGTCTTTTTGAAGGGGTAGAGCAGAAGTACTATGGGCTGAACACCAGAGTGACTGAGCCATAGGTTAATTAAAATTTTAAGCTTCTCTGTGCATATGAATCTCTTCTCTCTCTTGTCACAAAAATTATGTGCTTTTGCACAAAGTCTTACTGTGACCCTGCTTGGTGTGTGCAGTTCAGGTCATGCTGTTTCAAAAAAATATAGTAGAACTAGAAAAGGAACAAAGAAGGCCATGGGAATGATAAGTAGGAATGGATTTCATATGAAGAGAGATGGATTAGACTAGAAAAATTCAGCTAGGAAAAGAGGTGAGCGAGAGAGAATGAGTGAGAGAGAGCGAGCAAGAGAATGAGCAAGAGAGAATGAGAGAGAACAATATGATGTAAAATGGCTTGGAGATGGTCATCAGGGAAAGATTGCCCTGTAATTCTCATAACAGAACTAAAACGCACTTAAGGAAATTATAAAGCAATTGGTATCAAGAAATAGTTTTAAAAATACTATATCTAGTCATAAAATTCATTGTAGTAGCTGCCAAGAATATAAAAAAAAAAGTGTTAAAAAATAGTGTTTAGACAAATTAGTGAAAGTCTATAAAGACTTAAAAACAAATCGTAGTGGAGGCTGGTGGAAAAAACCCAGTGAACACAATGGGAGCTACTACTCTTGTTCTTTTTCTAAGTGTTTGCTTCAGGCCATTTGCAGGGACAAAGTGCTGAGTTAAATGGATACTTGCTTTTACYAGTAGAGGTGCATTTATGTACTAAACAAAATCTTGGCACAAATGAATAGTGCTGTGAATGTACATATACACTTAATTCAGCAGTAGTGCTACTAACTGAAATATCTTGTGTGAAGATTAGTAACCTTGTAAACCAAATCATTCTGCAGGCTGTTTTAATGAAAATAAAGATGTTTTTTCCATCAATTGTGAACCTGTTGGCTGTGAGCGCATGGTGGCTCATGCATACATCAATATATGCAGATGTTATGGCCAGATGTTCAACTGATGTAGAGGTTATGGATCAGTTGAGCTACTCCAACTTACAGCATTGGAGTTTCTCTGAATATTTTAGTGTAATAGGAATAACAGAGTGAGAATTTGAAAATTTGTTTAATAAATTCCAGCTCAGAATCATACAAACGGTGATTCTGTTCCAGTGTATGGTACTATTTCTGGACCAGATTCATTTTTGTGATAGTGATGTACATTGTTTCTTCCTGCTTAGCATACCACTAACCAGAGGCAATGCCCTGATTTTGGGAACAGTAGAGGGGAACAGCTCCTTTGCTGCAATAGAACGATATCGATATTCTTGGTATAGAGGTTCTTGAAGGCATGAAAAAATGGTGTCAGCCTCAGGGCATGAAGAAGGAGACATGCAGGGTGCCCTGGGTCATTTGGCATCTGTTGTGCTGGTATAGAGTGGGCACCCAATTAATTCCCCTCTCTGAGCTTCCATTAGCTTTGGATACTATTTTTTTTGAGTCTGACTTTTGGCAGGCAGTGACCTGGTGCAGGTCACTGCCTTGAGGCTAAAGCAAATTGATTTTGATTTTGCTTTTCATTCAAGGAAAAGGTTAGGTATTAATTTTCAAGATTAATATAGGGTTGAGGTTTAAATAAAATTAATTTTATTACTTTTCTAGCAGTGTTTCAGTGCATATCTCCATTCTCCTGCTCTTTTCTGTCCATTAAACAAAGTCTTCAAATCCAGTCCTTGCCTGGCTAGAATATTCTTGTGACATCTGCAGGTTCTTCTGATTCTGTTTTACTATATGCACATCTGAGCACTTGACTGAGTATTGCTTGCTGAGGGGGATTTAAATATTCACAGCATTTGGCCACTTCTGATTGCCCCTTCATTACTGCTTCTCTTGCAAACACAGGGACTAAATCAAAAGCCTCTTGTGTTGGAAGAGGGGAGAGACTTTTCACTGAATTCATTGGACTTCTGGTTGGTCAGGTCCCAAGCACCTGCTTTTGGCTTGGCAGTTTTTTAGGACTTTATGCCAGTCTTATGCAGGAGGCCACAGGAAGAGGAGACTGGAGCACACATCTTTGCACTGTAGAGTGGCTGTTGCAACATAGAGGAAGAACAGCGTGAGGATTTTAATGACACCTGATCCCTTACAAGGGCTGTAAGAATAGATACGGGACATTGTGTCCTCTTTCCTCCACGGTTCTTATTCTAAAACCCTTAACGCTATGCTGTACTGAGACCAAGCTCAGTCCTGTCTGAGCTTCTCAGTGAATGACTGTCATGGTTTAACCCTGGCAGCACCTAAACACCACGCAGCCGCCTGCTCACCCCTCCACTCCRGCAGGATGGGGGAGAGAATCGGGAGGGCACGAGTAGGAAAACTTGCAGGTTGAGATAAAAACAGTTTAATAATTGAAATAAAACAAAGTAGAACAGTAATAATAACAGTGATAACAATAATAGAATATACAAAGCAGGCGATGCACAATGCAACCGCCCACCACCCGCTGACCGACGCCCAGGCTGCCACAAGACGTGAGAGACCACCCCCCCGGACCACACCCCCTAAATATATACTAAGCATGACATCACATGGTATGGAATACCCCATTGGCCAGCTGGGTCAGCTGCCCCGGCTATGCTCGCCCTGGCAGGGCATGGGAGGCCAAAAAGTCGCCAGTGCAAGCGCCACTCGGCAACAACCGAAACATCAATGGGCCATCAATGTTCCTCTCATACCAAACCCAAAACACAGCACACCCCCCCAGCTACTGGGAAGAAAGTTAACTCTGTCCCAGCCGGAACCAGGACAATGACTTCGTTTGAAACAGGGTGTTGGCTGAAGTGTGTTTACTAAAAGTACATCAGTGTTTGTGGAGTTAAATTGACTTTCTAGAATAGTGCTTTTACCTTTGTGTGGTGTCCTTGCTCATCCTGAGCTTTTGCTGTGGAAGCTGGTAGCACATCAGCGGCTCAGCATTTGTGGGTAAGCAAGAACACACCTGGCCTCGCTAATGGCTACTTAGTGCCACTTAAAGGCTGATCAGAGGTGATGGCTGTATTTACCCAGTAAAAATTGCAGTAGTCTGAAACACAGCATGCAGTCACAATGAAACCTTAGTCAGAAGGCAATTCTCAGCATATTTTAGGATCCCAGGACCAAAAGTGATAACCATAATAGTTTGCTTACTCACCACTGGCACTTGAAGCACCAAGACTCAGTAGCTATCCCATGACCGACCTTCAGGATCTCTAAGTATCTTTCTCTTTGACTTCTGCTTCGGTGAGGACGTCTGCCTGACCATCTAGATACCCAGCTGCTACCCAAACCTCTTTCGGCAGAAGAGATTAGAAATTGGCAGTGCTGAACATGAATGTCCTCACAGGATCATTGGTAATAGGTGTTAGCTGGATTAGGATCGAAGTCTTTTCTTCTCCATTGGGCAACAACCATGTTGTTAACATGCCATCAAGGAAATGGGAGGCTCAGCCTCTGCAGGAATGATTTCTGATTATCGTTAAGTACTATCACATATAAAGCCAAGCTGGTTTGAGGATGTAGGCCATCATCCAATTAAAGCAACCTTTATGGACAACAGTGTGAAATACACAAGGCAAAAATGAAACTGTGTAAGATTGTTAGGTTTTTTTCTTCCCCTAGTTTGCACATTYTACTGCAAGGAGAGAAATTAAAGATTCTTGTCTCTGGTTCCAAGTTTGCTTCTGACTTGTTTTGTTTGTCTGTTTTATTTGTCTTATGAGGTGTTAGCCTTACAAGAAAGAATTGGAAACACCTATGGTCTATTCCCGCAAGGCAGTGTGGCATACAGTAGTAATGAAATTTTTTTGCAGTTGAAGATTTAACACGCTTTTAAAATTTGGCCTGACAAACTAACTTGAAATGTTATATTTTCCTTTCATCTGAGGATTTTTTTTTTTTCCTTTTCAGCAAAATTGTTAAAAAAAAGATTGATACATGGAAAAAGCATTTTGCAAAGCCAGATGCTTTTCCATTGAAAATTCCTGCAGAAACCCTTCAATGAATTTATAGGAACCTTAATCTGGTCCTAGCTATAACAGCTAATTAATCTTGGAATAAATATAGCATGAATATGCTATAGTAGAGATGAGGCACAGTTATTAATTATTAATAGTAAATGCTGTAAGGCTGGAAGATAAGTACTCAGGGGAAAATCTTCCCTAAAACTCAACTTGAAATACACAAACAAATATAGGGGTAGCTATTTTCAGAAGTACTAGCAATGACTAGGTGTTTATCTTCCCCTGAAACTCTGAGAGCATCAAGCACCTAATTGCTGTGTCTTTGAAAATCTCCACATATTATAAAGTAACTGCTCAGTTTTCTGGAAGATTCAGCTGAATTGCTACACGTTTGCAATCTTCCACCAACAGAAGGTCGCCACAGAAACCTGAGCTTCTAAAAACTGCCTGTCAGTTCCTTGACCTCCCAAGTGAAAGTCTGGACTGCTTAACTGCTCAGTGTCTTTTCAATCCACTTTTAACCCATGAAAGTCAGGTCTTAGTGAAACATGTTTGCATTTGGACATGTTAGCTAAATCTGCGTTCCTGGGGGTTTGGTGCACTGCATGAGGAATTTCATCATGTTTCCTCTTTTTCATTATTCATATGGTGAATTATGAGTGTTTCGTATTTACAAATTGGCTTTTTGTTAGAATAGGTAATTGACTTTTTCAAACAGCTGTAAATGCTGACCTGGTCTGTGCTAATATTTCAGYCTGGCCTTTCAAAAAGAAATATCAAACAAATTGTGTTGTGCTCCTGCTAGATGAAAATAGTGAGATACTTCTTAACTCTCAGTTCCTTGGGAACAGTAACAGTACAGAATGGCTCACTGTCAAAGTTCCTCTTTGCTGTCTGAATCTTCAGCTAGGACTGCCTAGGTGCTGGTGGAGGTGGGGTGGGTGTGTGAAGAGGTTAAGGAAAGGAAATTTTCATATCTGTGGGTCTTGACTGGTTTCCTATCTGTGAATTCATTCTGGATTATGTATCTATAAAGTACTGCAGACTGTATCAAATTTCTTAAATTGCCTTACCTTTTTGTGAACAACCCTCACTCCCCATTACTCAGAGCAAAATGTATAAATAATGTATCTGTGTGATCTAAAAAAGAATGAAATGAACTAGATATTTCTGGTAAGTTGGCGAAACAGTCATTGCTTTCTCAATTCTGTTTCTTTCTTCTTTTCCCCAGAAAAGGGAGATACTGGGGAGAGGGAAGAGGTGAAGAAATGGTGTGGGGTTGGTTGTGGTTGTTGTTGTTGGTTGAAGTTTGAGGTTGTTGGTTTTTTATTTGTTTTTTGAGTACCAGGGTTCCATATCAGTCTCTCTGTAATAAGTGAGCTTCAAATAGAAATACATAGTAGTGCTTATCTCCAATATTGCTGTAAACTATATGCAGGAGTTTCTGAGCAGCCACAGCATATAAGCTGCAGATACTTGAAAATGTTCTTTCCAAGGGATTTGTTTTGTCAGAAGTTCTGTTCCAGAAAACTGATTTACAGTTACCCCTGATTTTGACTGAATTCTTGAGATGTCATGATTTTTAAAATAATAATTTTCTGTCACCTATTAACAATCCCTACAAAATATCTTCCCCTGGCCTTTCTCTGTCGTAGAATTACTATAAGTTATGAGGAAAAATAGTAGCTAATGTAGGATATTTTAAGTACTTCATATGGTTTAAAAATTGCTAGGTTTTCTTTTTGCAGTAGACCGTAGGGTTTTAGAGCTAGAATGAAAAGGGTTAAAAATGAAACTCCTTAGCGCAAGGCCTTCCAGTGTTGATTATGCTTATTAAAGCTGAATACTATGGTTTTTGACCAGCTGCTTCTGTAGCACAAATCTCATCTTAGTGTGGAGATTTTTTGCTTACAGGAAAAATCCTAGTACAAATGCTGTTGGCTGTGGTCAGAAGTGGCACTCAAATATCAGCATGTTCGTTGTCAATCAAAACATCCTCCTAAACAGTTCAGCTAGTGTTAGCAAGGGATGTGCTAAGGCTCTTAACTAAAATGTGAGCCTAGCTTTTCATCACAGAATCATCTGAGTTTATTTCCCAGGAGAATAAAAAAATGAAAGTTTTCCTGCCATTGCAGTCTTTCCCTGGAAAGTTACACACCAACTGGTAGGCATCCATACCTCTCTGTTGTGCATTTACTGTCTGTAGCATAAACATTTCATGGAAAAGTACACTCTTTTTCCCTTCAGATTTTTAGTTGTTGCTAGAAAAGAACAATAGCTTGTGTTCTGAGGGTCCTGACTGAGAATACAGTATTTACACAGGCTTTAGTTATAAGAACTGTAGAAGACAGCATTAATGAACAGACGATGTTAACATTTCTGAATAGTCTGTCCTACTGTCCAATATGATAATTCTTCTGGAAAAAAATGACTGAAAGTGTTAAGACTGAAATGTCTGCTGCAAAGTAATCACTAGAGCCTGTCTCCTTTCAATTTGTCTTTGAAAGATTTGTCTTATTTTTGTCTCAACTACATCTTATAACCAGTGGTAACTTCAAATGTGCTTATATAGTGCAATTCCAGTACTACAACAGTATGGAGGTGCTTTTTCCAGTTTAGGTATATCTCAGTGAAACAAAAATCCTACTTGCTATTTTTGGTACCACATACATCTACAAGGATGTTGTTGTCTGCTGTGATCCATATTAACCTCTGCTCTCTGCTTTGCTTTTCCAGCACTGGCTTGAGCCCAACAAGTCCATCTTCAAGCAAATGAAATGTAAGTATTGAGAGCTCATGTCTTTAAACTGCTTTTGAAATGCCCAAAGGTTTTCCTGTGCTTCCATTCAGTAATTTAGAATACACTTCATTTGTTTCCTGGTGCAAATAGGCCCTTCATGTCCTATCTGGACTCCTGAGAACTCCATGCTACCCTCATTTCACTGTCTCACAGTGCTCCGCACATCAAGAGCTTTCCCTTACTGCTCAAGGCTAGAGCCAGAGGCCAGCTGATGTGTGTGGGGTGGCAGATCTGGTGGGAAGACCTGTATGTTCTGGCTCTCGTTTTCAGTCAGACGCAATCAGCTACTGTGAGATGGCAATAAAATATGGAGTGCGGCAATCTGCTTCTGGGTCTTTCTGGTTTACTTTCTTTCCGCTGCCCCCTGCTTCCTGACAATCCAGAGGATTGGTTTGAGGTCATTGTTACAGTCCAGCAAACTCAAGTGTTATGGGTTAAGTGGTGAGCTCCTGCCACAGGCAAGTGGAAAATTACAATCGTTATTTAAAAAAGACTCCTCAAAATAGGAATGTATTATTTTAATTATCTTTTTGAAATGTTACAGTCTGGCTCATCCTTTCCATTAAATGGGCCAACTGTGAAGACTTCTTCAGGAAACAGAACTACTTTGGTACTCAGAAGTTTATATCCAGCAGCGGAAGAGAGTGTTTATTTGGCAGTTCTGGAGACTTGATTTAGGTCATTGGGAGTTTTGTCTTGTTTAATAAAAGCTGTTGTCTATCTATCTACTTGCTTATGAAGTGAAGGAGAATTTTACTCACGTACCCTTTGTATGCAGTTGTTTTCTGTTTTAAGCATAAGTACAAGGTATCTTTTGTGTGGGAGATAATGTATTTGTTTTAAAATGTGATGAGGCTTAAGAGATTGCCTAATATGTAAAAACAGTTAATCCTGGGTGTTGACTGGACTACATGGAATACTTCAAGAAATTCTTCCATTAATGCAGCAATCGTATATATTGCAACATTTGCATACATGTGTATATAAGCATGCACACATATACCTAGAATATTCAGCGTGAACTGTTTATATCTAGTGTTTAGGAGCTGGAGTGTTATCCGGTAAAAAATAAGTTCAAGAATGTCAAGCTAAAACTAAGTTGTGCTCCTCTGCAGTGCTAGTGAAGGAAGAAAAGAGGGACTGTAATAATTATAAATTATCTTTATCTCTTTCTTCCTTCCAATGTGTTATCAAAAGTAGAACAGAGTTTCCTCAAAGTATCCTCTAATCTACATTTGTATCACTGCTTTCACCCAACAAAGCGTAAGGGCTCATGCTTCTTGTTGCACTTTGCATAGCAACATATTCAGGAACTCTGCTAACAGATGAACTGAGAGTGTTTTGATCTATTCAGAACAACTCTATCTGCATATAGATGTTGCCTAGATGTGATTGATGGTACTCCATAAATTCCATAGATGTAGTGATGTGATGGTCTCATCAGAGGACTTGTGTGGCTTTTGGGGTAGAATTCTAATCAAAACTCTGAAGACTGAAAAATGAATGCATAGAAAGAAAGCAAAATAAAATGCAGCTAGTATGAGGTTATTTATCATGGTGAAAAGGTCTCAACAACAACAGCAAAAGAGAATGAGATGCTAACAAAGATGTTTTGTTACCAGCCTTTTGTTATCAGACACAGAAGTAGAATTAACTATGTGATTGGCTTTTCATGAGCAACTTCAGTTTAATACTAGTGTAACTTAACTTTATCTTTTGTCACAGACGAAGGACTTTAGTTGCTACAATAACCCTTTAAGGAAACAAAACAAGGTGATATATATGTATTTTATATGCATGTGTAGAAACCATGTAGATTATGCATCAATATATCTTTTGCTCCCAAGTTTCAAGGACGTTTTTATAAGCATTTCACATCGGGAAACTCCTGATTTATTTTTTCTAAAAATATGCTATATTAATGTAGAACACTAAAAAATTTCTAAAGGCACACAAGGTTAATTCATATTTTATCTAAAAATATTCAGTTTACTATGAAAAGATTTAGACTCAGAAGAAGAAATTACTGATATTCATTTGAAAAGCATCGCAGTCTCAGGTGACACAAGTGAGGACTGAAATTAGTAGCAGGTGGAAAATGTAAAAACTGAAGCAATGAAGTGACTGGTTAATAGAACATACATTATGTATATGACTTCTCGGAGAAATGGTAGCAGAAAGCTATTCACAGTGACTGTATTAGATGGAGGTTTCATTTTCTTTCTTTGCCATTAAGGAATTCAGAAAACAGTGAAATTATCTGTTTTGTAAGAATGGACTTTAATTTCCTCTGATGCAAGAGTAGGTTGTATTAATACTAATGATTCAAAATGTTCTAAATTCAGTTGAATGCTCAGATTTACATAGGATTACGGAGCACTTGCATACAAGCAGCAAAATTTGAAAAATGCTGCGTGCTTGATCTCGGCTACTGTTTATGGGGAACTTGATTTTCCCCCAGCACAGTAAGAAGTTTTTCAGTGTATTTATTCATGCAGCTCAGTATTGACAAATATTCAGAGCAGAAAGTGAATGACTGGGAGTAGTGTTCCTACACAAATTTCAGTAGGTACTAGATTTCACGGGCCTCAGTAGTACATGAATCGTTCAGGCATAATCCCTCTATATAGTCCGGTTGTACAGAAATCACAGTTTGGCAGCTATACGTTTCTGTCGGTGGGATAGAATGTTGTATGTTTGAAGCTCTGAAGTCTGCATAGGTTCTTGTGTGATGTGCTACCATTTTAATTTCTTTAGCTTTAGCAAAGATTGCTTTAAGTTTGTATTTAGTAATACTGGGATATGACAGAAGGAACCTTCCAAAATATTTTATATTTTGTCTTATCACATATGAAAACATATTTAAACATGTCCTGGTGCAACACAAGAAGAATGAAGGCATGGCATCTTTTTTGTCTTAGCATCTACCTTTGCATTTTCCATCTTCACTGAAATGTTTGTGTCATAACATGATGTGTAAAGTCTAGGTCTGTGCCTCAGCCATTTTTACCCCTAATTTTGCCTGAGAGGGGAAATTTTACTCTCTGAGAAATGTCCTGAACCACTGCCAGTCTTGTTTGTACTGATTGAAGTCAGTTGGTGGCCAGTGATCAGTAGCTGTGAGCACCATGCTTCCAACAGTGTGTTGAAAAACTCTCTGGAAGATTGCCCAAGGTAGCTGCATCTTTGTGGTTCTAGATAAAGACCTTTTAAAACCAGTTTTTCTGTTCTTTTGCATGCTTTTGTGTACACTGTTATTCTTTCCCAGATGCTGACAGTAAAGTTCCTCTCCATTTGGCCATCTTAGATTTTTTTTTTACTTATTTTCTGCCTAGGAATGTCTAGTGTAAATCTTACTGGTCACATCAGCACCAGTGTTTAAGTAAAGAACAGAGTTTTCCCATGCACTTTCCCTCTCTCTTTTTTTCAGTAGTTTTAAAGGTTATTCTGTATAGTAAGTATGCAGCTATCCTGTAACCTGCTTTGTGGGAAATATCCAACTATATGGGTTTTTTTCTTGATGACAGTGGAACAAAATCAATTCTGTTGCTCTGATGTGCAGGAGTTCAAAATGTACATGTTTTTCTTGCTACCTTGCATCTCAGATGATCTGAGAGAGTAATGCAAAAAGGCTGTTCTCCTGTGTCAGGCCATTGGAATTTGTTAAGTTCATTTCCTTAATCTCTAATGCAGTCATAAAATGTGAAAGGAGATGGAATGAACTCGGGAAAACAAGAACCCAGATGCAGAGATGGATTGTGCAAAACTTTCTAAAGATTCTTAAATCTCAACAAACTTGTCATCAGTTTTTGTGTCTCAGTACAGATCTGAAAAAGAGTTTAATCAAATATGAGGTTCATAAATCCATGCACGGTGAAAACAGGAAGTTTTGTGTGATTCTTCAGACACTAATCTGAATGCTGTATATTCTTTACCTATGATCCTCATGAAGATTTAATAACACGCTTTAAAGCGTTATTATAACTGGTTGACAAAAATCCACCTTTCCCTGTGTTGTCCCATAACTAACTGAGTGCAATGAGGAATACCCCACAATTTGAGGTTTATGATAGATTAGGTGTCTCTTATGCATAAAATAAAAACACTGAGTACTGTTCTGTCTGTCTTAAACATGCTCAGCAAGTGGTATGGATAAACAGCTGATTCATTTGGTAAAGGAAGAAGTGTATGGAAACAACAGCATGTGCCTTCGGGTTCCCCAGAGATCCTTCTGCAGCATCAGTGAACATGAAGACTGTTTGAATGTAATGTTTTTGGTTTTTTTAAAATGAGCACTAAATTTCGGTAGGGTAGTGTAGTTCAGAGAATATGTAACATCAAGGAGAGATGCAGGAAGTTTTCTGCAATGTTGCATTCTCAGGGCTATGAAGATAATTTAAACATCTGCTTTTGGCTTTCAGTATCCATCTGTACTCCATGTTTAATCAAAAAACCGGCACTGCCAGTACAGCTCATTACAGAAGCTAGTATTTGTGCTAGGTTGTTAAAAAGCAGGTTGTTAAAAACAAACAGGAAACCTTCCCAAAAGTGGCAGCTGAGAATCTTCTGTCCTTCTCCCTATTTGGTTCACACTTCGAAAACTTAAACCAGCTTTTAAACACAATTTTTCTCTTACATAAGTATTTTTTTCTTGTTGTTTCAGATTGTCTTTCTATGAAGAAAATGGTAATATGAATGTGTAGTTCTTCTTAGGCTTATCATTCCCTATAAGCTCTTCATCTACACAGAAGATGAATGATTCAGTGGACTTTGCTTAAAAATGAACGTGAGACTCAATCCCTTACACACTGGTATCTGTGCCAAGGGGTGCAACTCCCATATCCCTCTCTGTTCTGGTCAGGGTGTTAGAGGTTTGGGTTTTAGCTAGGAGATCCTTGCTGTTTCATGTACATTGGATAGTTTGTCTGAGTCGAGTTAAATGCAACTGAAATAAACCTTAAAAACATACAATCAGGTGCCTGGAAACTTTCCACGCTGTGTGTGTAGTTCCTTCATGAGGGTCTAGATCATGACTGGTTTCAGCATTTGATATCATTTAAATGGTTTTAGTTGTTCTTTTGCCTTCGTCTCTTATGCACTGTTAGCACATAAACTGGCAAATTAATAGCCTTATTGCAATGGAGTTTGCAGTCAGTACTATTCTCCACACTGAAGTCCTTTGAAATTATTGGAATTGTGAATCTTTTTTAGTGAGAAAGCAAAGCCTGTGATAGTAGGAAATTCTGACAAAGCCTTGGGCATTTCACTATACCAGCTGCTCCTTATCTGACAGATAAAGGACCACTCTGAAAGAAAAGGCTTATAGCTATTATAAAACTGATTATATTCAGGCTAGTTTTGTGCTGAAGAAATGTTCTTCTGCAAATTGAGCTCTGTTTTGGGAAGGTTTGTTGTTAATGTTTCCACTTTAATGTGTGAGCAAGTGGTAGAAAGTAATTTTGCTTTCAAGGAGTTGAGGAACTGGCTTGACAATCTCGTCTCTTGAGCTGATACAAATCACTGCCTGTCTTGCTTTCCACTACAAGAATATAGTGAATGAGAGAATACGAGGTTCTCGTGTGTTTCTCCAGTGCTGTAAAATCTGTGAGGCAAAGGCCTTTCTAAATGTTTACATATCATCAAATGCACTTTTGGAGGAGCATTAGGCTTATGATCTGTTTTAAAATTAAGATGGAGAGGAAAGTGGATAGCTGTGGGGGTTCCCTCCTTCCCCTTTCAAGTGTTCATTGTTTGTGGATGGTTTTCTAACTGGGAAAGAGGAACAGAAAAAGAGGATCCTGTTTCCTTCTGTAATCGCAGAGTACCTTCTTATCTCATCTCCAGAGATGAATTGGATGGAGGGGATCATATTCTTTTTAACATTTCAAATTGCAGGTTGGGATTATGCATTCTTGCAGGTGTTACTGAGAAAGGACCTCTATTTAGCAGGMTGCAGCGGCCTTGTTTTGTAATGCTTGCTGCACTGCTGAGGAGGAATATTGTTACAGAAGCTTGAGCCTAGGAAAAGGTTTGCAAAGTAGGCTTCAAACTGCCTTGCCAAATCTCCTGCATATTCTGTGCATTGCTGTATATTTCTGTCACKTACTGTCCTTCTGCTGCAAGGAAAACATTTCCTATTATAACCTTTGCTATTAGCTGAATGTGAGCTATTTTTTAGTGCAGTGTATGCCATCCTTTCCCCACTATGATACTCTTGCATATGGGGCAGCTGTTGCTTTTCTGTGGTTACCACATATTTCCAGAGTGTGGCTCTTCTACTGTAACTTTTGTATTTTTTTTTTCTTTCTTTTTATGACAGCCAAAGTTTCAATCATTTCATTGACATCCAAAAATTTGGGTAAAATTCAGTACATTTTTAGGGTCTTGCAGTAGACTTGTACTAGCTAGGGCCCTGCAGAGCCATACACTAGCTGTTCTTATTTTTGCATTCCTATTTCAAGCACAAACTACTTCTAAATCTGTCAGGCCATTTAAAAGTCCTTTATTGCTGAGGAAGAGCTCTTGCTCATTTAATACAGGTTAGCTCTTCTATCATGTTTTGTACGTGGAACTGTATTCTGAAAATGCAAGTTTTTCTCCCTTGCATAGTTTTAAGAAGGCTGTTGAGAAGAGACAGAACCCTTTAAGATGACTTACATTATCTTTTGCTTTGTGCAGGCAACATGACCCCTTAGTGCATTTCTGGATGGCTGTTTTCCATTCTGGAACATTGAATTCAGTTTACCTTCTAGTTTACCATTACAGGGCAGGGAGGACATAACAGTGTCCTCTGTTTTGCAGTCTATTTCCAGTCACTGTGAGACAATGCTGCGGTCGCATCTAAGATGCTGAAGCCCAGAGAAAGCAGTTTGAGTGTTTCTCTTGCCTTCAGAGGGCTCGTCCAGATTTGATTAGCTTGAATGTTCAAACCATCCCTAGAGAACACTGAAGGCTTGTTTTCCTTTCTCCATTTCCTCTTGTTTGTTTCTATTTGTTACTGTTTCGTTGCTTTCTTTTTTTCTGTATTTTTCATCTCTCCATCCCCATCTCTTCTGACATTCCTCCTTGTGTCTTAAATGAGTAGTTATTTAAACAAGTAAAAAAATGGGAAATCAGCAGTTTTTGTTGAGGCTGACCATACTTAAAAAAGGTGCAACATGAGGTCTTCAAAGGGGAAAATATTCCTTCATCTTCAAAAGCAGTTGAACCCTCCAAAAAATACCAACCATAACAAAAGATGTAATGCGTTTTTATTTTCTGTTGCTTTTGTACATCACATGGAACTATGTGATATCCAGAGATGTGTTTCTGGAAAACTGCAGCATGCAGGTAAATACTGCATTCAAAGTAGCTTCAAGAATGTCATGATGGTTGAACTAATTTCCACGTGCAGGGAGCATGTAAGCTTGAGGAGATAGTACAGTAAAATGTTCTGGTAGCTTAGTGATTACTGTTACAGATTACAATAACTAAAATGTAATTCCCTGTTCCACCTGTTCTCTTCCTCCATTTTCTCTGTAATTTTCTTTGCCTTTTTCCCTCTGCCTTCCCTTCTTTTCCTGCTGTAAAAGCACCATCTCTTCAAGATTTAGGAAGGTTAGATTGACTGTGTGCACTGAGTGTACATTAAGACTAAAGGACTTTTAAAACTAACCTGAATATTATAGATGTGCACTTTACTATGAATTAAAGTTGCATGGATGCTTTCCTTTAAAAAAACCCCAAAACCCCAACTTGTTAAAAGTAAGGGTCTATAAATGTTGAGTACTAGTGTAAATGCATGCAGGAAGTTAATTTCGTAGTTAAATATTTTAATAAAAGGATTATAATTCTACATTCAGATCTGTAGGACACTCCCAAATGAGCACAGTGACCACATGTTCCCATTTGGTTTGATGCCTCAGCTTTTCCTCTATTTCTGTCCATGTAAAAATGGCTGTGCTGGTAAACATTTTGGTAAAGAGGACCCTTGCATGGCTTACTGTGCTGAGGCCCTTGGTGCTTGGACAGCAGTTCTGCCTTGGTGCTTGCTCCATCCCCGTGCACTCTCTCGGTGTTACCAGCAGGCCTGCCAGTTACCATGGCCTGTTTAATATACGTGTTTTTTTTCCCCACATCATTTACCTTTTGAAGATGTGGTATTCTCCGTCTCACTTTGAACTGGAATTGAAAACATGAACATTACCTGGCTACAGATAGCTCTGAGGGCTCTGTCTACCTGTGTGTTGTGCCTGATGTGATATTTTTGAAGGCTTCTAGTTGGTTTTCACACGTCTTTTATCCTAACATGATTATCACAAGATGCCTCTTTGACTAGAATAATAGTCCTTGATTTGCTTTCTGTCCCTCCTGTAATCACTGAAAGATCACTGGCCTAGGTTTAGATAATATCTTGAATGCTATCAAAGATAAAATAGTGGGATATAAAGCTGTGTTTGTTAATGTAAAACTGAGTGACACTGATTGCAGAATTGAAATAATTCCTGTTACTTTAATTTTCTCTCTCTCTCTCTCTCTCTCTTTTTCCCGTTGAGAAGATTATGTTTTCAGTATATTCCTCCTAAATTAATTCTGCCTCTCTCGCTTCCTTCTNGCTTTTTTTGGAGAAGTGAAAGTATTGTACTTAAGGCCTGGTACTGATATCATAGTTCAGAAGTAGGTAATGTAGTCTTATTAAATACTGGAAACAGAAACAGTTCTGTTGTCTCTAGCTTCATTAACCAAATTTAATTAACGGTTTCTTCCATTTTGTAGTCTAGGCATTATCATTATCAGGAATAACAAATATACATAACACCTTTGTATCTCATTGTGACAAGATGCAATTGCTTGCTGTTTATCAATTGCCAAAAAAAAAAAAAAAAAGAGCAGCCCGAATATGTTTTGTACCTTTTGGATCAAGCAATAAGTCTTGTGAAGTGCAAAACCATTTATCAATTTATTTGCATAGGTTAGCTGTACTTTGCACGTGCTTTTGCCTTTTTTGTCATATGTTCTATTCTTTTCTTATGTATATATAATATTTATTGGTTTTGTTTGTTTGAATCCATGCCTGATGCTTCAGAGCTAACCATCACACAGGCTACTTTGTAAGACTCTTGGAGGCCACTCCTTCAGAGTGGCTGAGGCAATGTTTGTTTGCTACTGTTCTCATGCTTTTTCTTTATAATGTTTCAGCTCATCCACCATATACCATGTGCTTTAGAGTGAAATTCTACCCACATGAACCCTTGAAGATTAAAGAAGAGCTCACCAGGTATTTTTTTTTTTGTTTGTTTATCTCTGCACTTAATGTACATCATTAACAAGTTCAAAATAAGACAGTTTGTTGCACAGGGTAGGGTTCTCACTATTTATGCTAAAATACTAGAGTAGACAGACATTTGCACTACTGATAGCTTTTTTATTTATTGTGATACCTATGGATTTTTAAAAGCAGTTTAAGGGGACTTTTCTGTAACGTACAGAGAAGTAGTGATCCTGTTGAAGAACTTTCAGAAAGAGAGGCAATGGTCAAATGACTGGGCAAGGATTATCCTGACTCTTCCCTTGGCGAGGATTGTGGTCTTGAGTAAGTTCCTTCTGTGTCTTAGTTTTCCTTTTTTTTGTGTGAAATAAGCTGTGAAGTTTAATTCAGTAATGGCCCTAACTCTTTCAACAGGAGYGTGATTAGCCTCACTGAATTTTCTCTTGTGTGTGTCTTTAGGACCACAAACAAGATAGTATTTTTAAAGTACTGATAGACCTTTAGCAAACTGGTATAGAGGTGCAATATATTTATATTTTTAAAGTACAGCTGGTCTGGAGGTTAAGAAGTCTTGTTGCTTACATTGGAATTTTCCAGCCTTTGCTGTGAAAACACACCTGTGCAACAGATCAGTCATACTTAATGAATGGGAGTTTTGTCCTTCCTACTAGCCATTGTGAATATTCCATTGCTCTGGGTATTTTTCAAGAAATGTACTTGGGGGGGAAAAATGTAGGAAAGTAGCAGCTCTTTTGACCTCTGCACCAGCTGTGCAGGACTGTGTGTACGCCCTACTGAGTTGCTAGCCAGCAGGTCACACCGCTGACTAATAGTTGCATGTTGCAGAAGCACAAAGCGCCTGAGCACTTGTTGCCTTGAGTTCTTCATTGATGCTTTCCCCAAGCCTTGCAAATTCTTATGCTCATGAGTCACTTCATGAATGAGAGTGATCCCATTATCCCTGGTCTCATACTGAAAGTTTCAGGAACAGCTTGCATTATGCTGAATGGTAAGTTTATAGTTTGTATAGAGCAGCTGGAACATGCAGTTCATATTATAGCTGTTTATCTTGGGTGAAATACTGAAACAGTTTATCTGAGTGAACAGGTTGTAAACCAGGAATTCAAGGGATTTTCATTATTTGTTAGTGTTTGTCCTTGGATGAACGTTTTACTTTTTATGAGCCGGAGTATAAACTTCGTATAGACTTTCCTCATTCAAGAGCCTTAATGAATTGATTTTTTTTTCTTTTAACTACTTGGATACCCTCCCAGGAGAAGTTTTATTGAAATGCAAAGCACCTAGAATTAGCTCACTGAAGTGTATTGTGCTGTCAGTATGTTTTAGGCTTTGCTGGAACATTTCAAATTAATTTTTAAAGTCAAGCTGCTGTATGAAAAATGTTTTACGGTCTTTTGTTAAAACTAATACTATGAAGACCTTAAAAAGGAGAAAGAATTTCTCTTTTCATACGTCTATCTTGTGCACATGACACCTTTTTGTATCTGGTCAGCTTTATARTTTCCCAATGTTGCTATTTGGGACGCTTTGCTTTGTCTCTGCCCAGGTCTCTTACACAATAACAAAGTATAGGAAATGCTCCTGAAATGAGCAAGTAAAGCGTAGTCATGTAACTCGCCTCTGAGAATTTGTTTCATCATCTAAAGCAGAGGATCAGATTCAAGGTAACGCTCTAAATTGGCTTGAGTTAAATTTTTTTCTTGAATTGCAATGATTGGTGAAATTCAAGAAGAAAAAGGTCCATTAGTATTTGTCTGAGGGCAGTCATGAAACCTTGATAGCTAGTTGTCTTTTTGGTAGATTTTTTTTTTTTTTTTCTTTTTTTTTAGCTCTGCTCTGTTCACTGGGCAATCACATTTGTTGCAGTGTGTGCTTAAGATGATTTGAAAATAAATTAATAATATTGTCACCCTTTGACTTAAAAGCCATCTGTACTTCATAGCTGTATATACAGTCAGCTGAGTCAGAGTAATAGCGCTTTGCATTTCTGCTACTCTCTGTGCCTAAGCATGTCACAGAGCTGCTCTCTTGCTTCTTCAACTGGGTAGAAATCTGATGGGTGTCTGTAGTCCCCATTTAGATAATGAAATTAAGATACAGTAAGACTTACCCTGTCACTTTGTCATACTACTCTTTGGTTCAGAATATTAATTAACCCTGTCTAAATCCTCCATGTGGATTATTGTCGATGCAGTCTTTGTAAAAGCTTTATAGGAATAAATCTTTACTGAAGTACCTTAGAGACATCAAAGAGACAGACAGAAGTTAAAAAGAGCTGTTTTTCCTGCTCTTCCATGGCAATATCTGTTAAAAAATTATCATCTATTCAGTACATGAAGCTGTGTGTGTACAGGATAAATTGTTTGATTTCTGTGAAAATAGTATAATAGRGGCAGAAATACTATTCAGGATTTAGACATCACTTGCAGGAAGAAAATTGAGTATTTGTCACCTCAGATTACTGCTGCTTAATTTTTGTCATACTTTTGGTAGGCTGGGCTGGACTGTAATCCTTGAGTTACTCTATGGTTTTACAGGTGGAACTATTTTCAGGAAATTAAGATGGAGAATGACCTAGCTGAAGTCATCCCTCTGTCTATGATATTATAGAAAAAAAMCTCAGAAGAGCCTGAAAATGTGTGCACACCATGTGTTCAGAGGCCGGGAGTGCCTTGGGCAAAGGATGGAGCCACGTGCTTGCCTGTCACTGCATTTCGTTCCACTGCTACGGATGCCTGTGAATATTGTCAGTCACGTCATACAATTCCAGCTGCTTACTTTCATCTTCCCTCGTTTTAATTAACGATCGCTTCCATAGCTATGCTTTTGAAATAAAATCAGTGCCTCCCTCTGGATGTTAAGGCACTTTGAGATAYTACTGCTAAATAAGGAATTCCGTGGACTCAAGACAAAATTTCCACCTCTCACTGCAGGAGGTTCTGTGTGGTTCTTGATCACTGTTTTCTCTAGAGTCAGCTGGTGTTAGCATTGCAATTCACAAGTTAACTTCAGTGGCCCTGGGGGTTGTCACCTTGAGCTCTCTTGTTTCTGTAATAACAGACTATGTGAAACCCGACTTGTCAACAAAGTCCAAATCTTAATGCACTTCAATGCTTACCCTCCTTAACTCATCTCCTTAACTTGTGTCAACATGGATTTAGAAGATCTGTCTTTATTTTTGGAAATACTGCTTCCTCAGCAGGGCAGTGAGGCCATACATATTTAAAATGTGTTTGAGAAAGACTAAAGACACACTTTTAGTAGTTAAACTAATCAGGCAGTTTTTCCACTGCCTTTTAAAATGTTGTGATGGGAAAGTGGCAAGGATTTAACTTATTTTGCTCAAATGATTGGGCCTCTGAATTTAATACAGGTGCACTGGAGGCTCAGCAGATTGCAACACAGTGAATATGGATTTTTGAACAGTTTGTGTAATGTTTTAAACAAAGAGAGGTGCTCAACCTTAGTAGAAGAGTGATATTCCTCTATGCTGTGGCCATCTCTGAGGGTTTGACTTCTGTTTCGTGTGTAGTATCTGGAGGACGTCAGGCTCTTCTGAATGGTACATCTGTGGCTTTCTAGATCTGACTGTCTAGCACTTACAGGTGACATAAAGTCAGAACAAAGTACTTCAGTTTCAGAAAACAGCATTTAACTGGCTTCACTGAGCATCCCTAATGAGAGTAATAACTACTAGTTTTTAATTAAGCAATAGCAACATGACAAGCAGGTCCTCACATCTCCCTTGTTCCGTGCCATGCATACCTGTAAAACAWAATTTTGGTTTCTTTTCTTGTTAAATCAGCATCTGCTCTGCAGCCTGTTTTCTGGGTGACACTACCCAGCATTGGGGTAGAGGCCTTGAATACGTACATTTTCAGTATTACTGCTAATTTCCTTTTCTCCTAATTTTCTTTGTTTTCATCTTTTTGGTGCATTCCAGTTGTTTTTCCAGAGAGCATGATAGGCTTGATGGTGAGAGGGGGTTTTCTTTAGCTATGTGCACAGAACTACGTGCAGAAAAAAGGATATTCCAGAGTTCGTTATGATGGTCAGGATTATTCTGCTGGCATGGCATACAAAGATATAAAATTGCCATGAAGGAAGTAGTAACTACAGAGGTCATTCAATCCGCAGTACACACAGCATCCCCCTACACTTTCTGGAAGGCACAGATATTTTTGCTCTGTGCCTCTCTTCACCATTTTTTGATCACAGGTCAGAGCCCTGGGAGGGTCCACAGCTGGATAAGCCTGAGATGCTGCATGTGAACAGAATGGGAACAATCAAGGGAGTGTGTACAGGTGGATCCAAAGACCAGTCACACTTGGGCACAGATTTTTACTATGTTATTTCTTTTCAGTGTTCTTGTTTAGGTAATAAATAAATCAGTGTTTGTTCTTTCTTATGTAATAAAGCAGCCCAAGGCTTCATGCCTTGTTATCTCCAAATCCCTACATTATACTGAGTATGTATAATTAAAATGAGAGAATATAAAGTCATTTGATATCCCAAAGGAATGATCTAAAATGCTACAGATAATACTGTATCAGCAGTAATCCATGATTATTGTAGAAAAAACAGACCTAGAAGAGGGCATGGGTGAGTAGCTGGCGGAATTAACCAAAGATGGATTATTTTAACTAGCTTTCATCATGCCCTTTTTTCCTAATCCATATTTCCAAATCCAAGAAGCAGTTCTTCAGTCACTAGACTGTCATAAAACAGTGTAATGAGCACCTTGATACAAGAAAAGGAGATAAAAAAATGTTGAACTGGCAGTCATATAAAATGACAAAGACTTGAGGTATGTAAACATGGCAAATTCAAGAGCCCAGAGTGAGCTAGCTTGGGCGAGGAAGAACAATACAGCTACATGCATGCAATGCTTGACTAGTCCTATCTCAAACAGCTGTACTTGTTATTGCCTTGTGCTGGAAGAGCCTGGTGCTTTTCCCTGTAGAAGTGGGAGGCCAGTTGAGGCTGATAGTGCTCCAGCTGATTGTTAATGCTTGAATATCAAACCATTTATTTGCAGGTTGAAAAGTCTTGCAATATGTTCCCAATCCTTCCAAGGGTGAGCCAATATGAGGTGGGCCTATGCTGCTGAACGTTGTTCCAGGCATCATTTAGGAATACCTCTGCCTCTYCGGGTACCCTGTCCTGCTTTTCTTGAGATGTGCAATGGTAGCTATATTTTGATGCCTCTGCAAGTTCACTTGTCTGTTTTGGCTTTCTCAAGGCCATATTGGCAGTTGGCAAGTGAGTTTATAGTTTCAACAGTATTGGACTCACAGTTGGATTGAATAGCATAGGTCTTAAAAATGAATGAGAGTCCTTAGTAAGAGCACTTAGTGCTGGCAGGCTTGCAGATAGCATTCGGAGTGGGGAAAAAAATTATCTGGGAGAGTCCTGGATTTTTTGGTGGAGCTTGTACCTGTGGGAGAAGGAGACCTTACACATTCAGAGGTCCTCCTGTGGTCCTCTGAGGGGAAGGCAGGAAGGCTGAGAAGATGCAGTTCAGTTGTGGAAGCTTGCAGAGGAGAATCTATTCCTGAGCTGTGGTGGGGCTTTTATGTACCCARTATCCAAATCAAAGCTTGTCCCTTACCACTCCTTTGTCCTCTGTATTCATTGGTGAAATTAATTCTTGTGTAGCAATAAAGCTTTTTTTTCCCTTGTAGCCAGTGCTGTCAAGCAGCTGGCTGGCATGGTAATTTTTCACACTTCTCCCTTTTCCCAAGGAAAGACGATACACTGTAATGCAGGCATTGGCCAGCTCCGAAGCCAGGAGGACAAGCCCACGTATTGCTAGATCAAGTGGCAGTCATCATCCTGACCACAGAAATGAGAGATTTGAGATTACTGGAAAGCTGTTATTCAAGTGACTTTCCCACCCCCACCCCAGGGCAGAAAATGGACTATTTCTTTCTGAGGGAATAGTTTTGGTGTGTGGTGTTTGGTTTGGTTTTTGTTTGTTTGTTTGTTTGTTTGTTTTTAAATACTATGGATCCAGAGCTTCTCTGATGATTTTGGTGACCGAGGGGGAACATAGGTTCAGGATGGAGTTATGGGGTCCTGCTACTTTTGTTGTGTTTGAATCCTTAGCATTGGTACTTCTTTCCAGAAAGCATAGAACAAGGAGGGTCGTTCTTCCTGCAGGTGCCTGTTAACACAAAAGACAGTTATGCAGTTTCCCAAATAAGTTAACAAGATAGTTCCTACTACTTTTGGTGTTAGATATTTTAAGAGAAAAAGATTTTTCTTTTTTCCTGTGTTTGAATTAAGATTATATTTTGAAGTCATGATGGCTATGCCCCTCGTTCCTAATTCTTCTGCTAGAATTTGGCTTATGACTGATTAGGTGGTTTGAAAGGGCAACTGCTGTACTAACATCACTTATTGTCATGTATCTGTTTTACAAATGCTGTGATGGGTTTAAGCCATGCTAGTGTGTACAAAAATCTCATATTGTTCCAGAAAAACAAGAAAACAAATAGATGATCTCCTCCTCACCCAAATTCACTAAAAGGTTTCTTGAATTATTATATTAGGAATTCTAAGAGTTACATTCCTGCCTATTCATTTTAGTATTATTTTCTGGTTGCTCATGAATTTGTCTAATAATTCTTTTTTTGGACTTATTAATACTGTTTTTCTTCACAGCTTCCTGAGGCAGCTAGTTCATTACCTGCTGTGTTAAGGTACTTACTTCCATCTGCCTTAAGCAATTTTCTGATTTCACTGACTTCCCTCTACTTCTAGTATTGCAGGATTCAGTGAATAGCAGTTCTGCGTTTGCCTTTCCCACGACCCTCAAGATTTCATAAGACTCAGACTTATTCCCCCTCAGTCACTGTCCCTCCTTGTAAGGGAGGCTCTGTCCTGTGACTCATTTTAGTTGTTCTTCTCTGTATCAAGCTCGACTATGTCTTACTTAGGATGCAGAGGCTAGAGCTAGGTAAAACATTCAAGATGTGATTACACCAAGGCTTTAAATAGTGGCAAAATGCCCCTCTGTCTTGTTCACAATATCTTTCCTGATGATGCCCAACATTTTATTGGCTTTTTTGTCTGCTGCTGCACCCTGAGTTGATGATTTCAGAGACCTGTCTGTGATGACTCCAAGATCTGTCAACTCTGTGTTTTATCGATAGCTAATAGAGTGATGGCTTTTCTTTAGTTTATAAGATATCAGAATATTTCTCAAATATTAGTAAGTAGACAAGCAATATATTTTTAGAGAATATAATTATTTTCTCTATTAGCCTTGTTATCTAGGTGGCACTGTAAAGCATAGAAAAGATGTTCTCTTAGTTTGTGGTATTACATACTAGCATGTAGTAGTTAGTGTTTAGGTTAGATTCATAAACTTTGGCAGAAACTAGTGCTCCTGCAGTGTACTTGATATCTACTGTAGAAGACAGAATGCGAAGTTAGTGTTCAGAATACATATATATAAAGAATACATATATACATAAAGAAYTCATAAATTCTGCTGGGGGAGGAGGGCACCCAATCCAGGAATATTGTAAACACGTGCATTTGCCCTCTGCTACTCTGCACCTGAGTATGCACAGTAGCATGGGAAGGAGCAGTGGAGTGAAAGTTAGACATCACGCTGAGATAATAATTTTTGAAACATTGCTGGATCTCTTGAGGTGACCATGTCTGTCAGCTGGAAAGGCTGTGACAACACTGGGGGAAATGCTTGTTACTGGAATAAAATGAGTGAAGTGACTTGAACATAAGAAAAAAACACTACGTGCACAAACCACGAAGTCTGGCTGTGAGAAAGCTTTCTTGCCTCATTGAACATCTTAAAAGAGTTAAATAAATTGTCTGTTAAGCAGTTAGCAACATGGTCTATGGGGGTCATGGAGCCTACTTGAAAACAAGAATAGATATTGCTGACCCTTCATCTGCAGTTGCAGGAAGGGCTTGGCTAACTTGGAGTTGAGTCATCTGCATTGCAAACAGATAATAGGTGGAAATGAGGTTATTCCAATGATAGACATTTGTGAGTGTAAGCACTGAAGCATACATTTACTAGCTTGCTGGTAAGCCTGAGTACTTAGGGCTGTAAATCAGGCTATAAAGTTGTGCCAGGGCTTGGAAAAAACAGCTGTGGTGGAAGGACATGAGAAGCAGCAAAATCAGATCTGATTTTGCAAGTCATTTCTGTAAGTGTAGGCAATTTTAAGTACCTGCATAAACCTTACTGAATTCAGGAGTCAGGTACGCATTCATAGGTCTTTGCTGACCTGGGACATAAATTACTTTATCAGGATTATAGGAAGTGTCTGAGGTTGAGCCAACCTTTGGCAAAGCTTGCAACATTGGCTTTCAGTCCAAAGTGCATATATCTCCTTCCTTTGAAAGAACTCCTTAATGTCTTAGTCTTGTTCTGGACTGCCCTTCTTGCTTTGAAGATGAACAGTATCCCATGCAGCTTGCTGTGTGGGTGGTCTCTGAAAAACACATTCAGACTCTCTGATTCTGCTCTGCATGGGTATTCCCCTGCCCTTCTTATAAGTGCAAGTGCTTCCCTTGTGTCCCAGCCAACAATTTCTCCAGTCTCCACTGTGAACTGTGCTCTATGCCTCTTTTCCCCTCTTGACTGCTGCGTTCTGTCTTGGAGATGTTTCTTTTTTTTTTTTCCTTTTTTTTTCCTTTTTTTTTCCTTTTTTTTCCTTTTTTTTCCTTTTTTTTCCTTTTTTTCCTTTTTTTTCCTTTTTTTCCTTTTTTTTCCTTTTTTTTCCTTTTTTTTCCTTTTTTTTCCTTTTTTTTCCTTTTTTTTCCTTTTTTTTCCTTTTTNTTTTTTTTTTTCAGAAGTGGAATAATTCTTTGGAAGTGCAGTTTTGAACCATTTGATTAAGGATTTCAATGGTCAAATGCATGCAGCAACTCAGTAGACAGAACCTTAGTGACAGAAAAAATAAACTTCAGTATTTTTATTTAAAAAATTATTAGTGTAATAGAAAGGTACATGAACAATTTAAGAGACACCCCCTTGCCCCCCAAAACAGCCAATGAAACATTGCAACAACAAATCCCCTTTCATATAAGGGAGGAAAAACAGAGCTTCTTCCTCAGACTAGAAAGTGCTAGGGATTATATATTTTAAAGAAAAGACAGATGAATAACATCTATGGCCCACGTTTGTGACAGAAGCTAGCCTACATGATGGCTTGTGTTCAGCTCTGTCATGCCAGGATGATCACTGGGAAGAAATCAGCTCTGAGGCACAAATGTTCTTTTCCCTAAAATTGTATCATCTTATGTGCTGTTTTGGTTATATATCCTCTGCTTACTCTTATTTCTTTTCGTTAACATACCTCTCAGCAAAAATTGAATGTGTATTTGTGTTTTCCCAATTGTTACAGAACGGAAATATTCTCTGGTATGCTAAGGAGACAAGACAATGAAAAATGTGTGATACTGAAGTTACGGAAAAAATATAATGGAAATTTTCTGCAATTTTTAAATTCTGATCTTTTTTTTTTTATTCTGAACAACTTGCAGAGCCAGTGATTTAGCTGGAAGCAATGGATAATAATACATTTGTATTAGCTTCATGTAATTGACAAAAATGCATATATTGGCAATTTAGATTGAAAGAGTATATATTATTTTTTATTGTAATGAAGCTAACTTTGTGGGGTATTTTTTTGACAAGTTTTCGTAGTTTCATATTGTAAACAGGCTTAAGCAAGAAGCTAGTATAATACCTATATTTATTCCTGTTTGATTTCTTTCTGGGGAAAATAAAACCATGTGTTTCTTGTTTAAGATTAGCTCAGATAACTGAGACTATTATGGACGCAGAAATTTAATAACGACATTGAGGATCTTTCATCCTGGTCAGCARCAAACTATTTGCTTAGAAATGCCACAAGTATGCACACTCCCACCCAAACTCCCTGTTCATCTATACAGAATTTTAGTGGAATGCATAGAAATGAGTTTTTGCCCTCATTCTGAGGGGTTTCTGTTGATGCTGCTGTTGTCTTTGATCCAAAGTGCTGGTGTAGTATCTTAGTGACCCATCACAAACTGTTGTATTTATGGCTGTCCCCCTGTATTRAAAAACCTGGTTTTGAATTCTACTGAATTCATGTATGTGTGTTTTCAAGTTTATTCTCATAAAATAACTGTATATTGGGGGGGAGGGAGACTCGCTGCCATCTCACTTCAGGAATCTAACATGTGATTTATTGCATAGCATTTGAGAGAGAGAAAGAGAGAGGCTGCCTGACTCTTGAATAGGTGCTTTGAGTCAATTCTTAAAGATTTTCCATTCTCCCTGGGCTCTGAAGATAATGGCTTGTAATAGATGGTCAAGGTGGGCAGCATTGGTGCCTAATCCTGTTACATGGGAAAGAATTTCCCGCAAAACTCTTTTTCTTCTTGTTAATACCAAAATATTCATAGAAAAATAACTGTTCATAGTGTTTGCTTCCATCCGTACAGCTGGAAAGTCAGACCTAGCACTGAGTCCCAAGACTTCAGATTCTTAGTTCTAATCTCAGCCTCATGTCTGCAAATGTACGTCAGGAGCAGTGGGTTAAAATGCTTTTCTGAAGCCTATTTACTTYCGTATCTCATTACAGTAATTTTCAAACTCAAAACCCACCAATGTGCAGTGTCACTGGAGATCTGTCGACCTTACAGCTCAGCTAACAAGCCATGCTGTGAAATCTTGGGATGCCCTTTCATAGGTGGCTTTTTTTGGCACTTCTTAAAAGGTGAACTTAGTTTGGCCTCAAGCTAATGGTCACTCTGGAGGATCACAACACAATTTTTCACCCTGGCAAGACTTACCAAAAGTTTTAGGATGGAGACTGCTCATTTGCCCAAGTTATGTGTGGTATCTGCATCAATATACTGAACCTTTTCCAGTAGGCTGTCATTGCAGATGAAGAATTTTTACTGCATCTCACTGAGGCCTTTGGTTCACCCTGATGCAGTTCTCCTCTGGGAACTACCTATACTGTTGCAGTACCAAATTATGAAAGTGAATTAGTGAGCTGTTACTGGACACTGATTACAGGAAAAAAAAGGGGTTGCAAAATAAAAAATAGGCCTTCAAGTGCAAGGTTCCTGTAGAAACTTGTAATACTGTAATGCAGTGAATGGATGTGTTCACAATGAGAACAAATTGCTTTTCTCAGTGATAACTGTCTCGTATTTATGTAGCATTTAGAAACAATCCAAGGAAAGGAGGAAAATTTCTCTTGCCCTTCAGATAATACTTCCAGTCTTGCTTGAACCAAGAACTCCCTGGAAACATTAAAGGTCAGGTTGGACAGGGCTCTGAGCAACCTGATCTAGTTGAAGATGTCCCGGCCCATGGCAGGGGGGGTTGGACTAGATGACCTTTAAAGGTACCTTCCAACCCAAACTATTCTATGATTCTATGATAACTCACTTGTAAGCTTCGGATAAGCTACTCGGTGCAGGAGCTCATGGTACACACAGAACCAAGTAACTTGGGCAAAATATGTCTGACATCAGTGTTATTCATAAAGCACATGTTTATTGGCTACACTGTAGCTCAAGGTTGGAGAGGACTGGCCACATTAAGGAATGTCCTGAAGGTCTGCAGAAGCCATTGAGTCTGATAGCACCCTCTAGATAATTGACTTTATCTGGCTAAAGCAATGCTTAAGAGGTTTATTTTCCCAGGGAGGTGAAGCTGCTGAATGGTGCAGCAGTAACCAGCTAGGTGTCTGGGAAAGGAGCTGTGAGTGAGTCACTGGGCTGTGAGTTGGTCCATCTCTGGGAGGCTGCTCTCCGGGGGAGAAAGCAAAGGAGAAAGCGATGGCCTCGCGGCTGCGCCTCTCCTCTTGCTGTTAGAAATAATGCTGCTCCGTGGTAGGAGGCGGAGGGCAGATAGAACGAGACATTTGTTTTCTTCTCCCCAGTTCTCCTGGAGGAAGAACAGCTCTGAGAGGAATGGGAGAGGTTCCCCCCAGGCAGGTCCCCTGTGCCTGCTGCCCCCCTGGGCCTCAGGGAGTTGTTTCTGCCTCAAAACTTCATCTAGGATTCTTCATGGATTAAAAAAAGAAAAGGAAAGAAATCCTCTCCACTGTGGTCAATGTGCTATTTTGTCTACAGCGATAGAGAGATTTCGTTGTATAAACCTGTATTTAATGAGGGGGTGTGCTCGAAAAACTTACATTACTGTAGTTTATTTCACATTACTAATGAGCATTGTAACAGATGTACATTTTAAATAAAGTACTCTCCATGCTCTTAGTGGGTTTTTGTTTCTTCTGCTGTCATTATTTCATTGTTATTGAGAAAAACCTCTTGTCTTACATCTTGTTTTTCCTGTGGTTGCTCTTTGCCTCTTTTTCCTGCCATTTAAGGTAGCAAGAGAGAGATCCAGAATAGTTGCACAACTGGTTTCACACTGATAAGTTAAATCTGTCATAAAAAGATGACACATCATTTCCTAATTTTTTAAATTATATTTCAGATACCTCTTATATCTACAAATAAAAAGGGACATTTTCCATGGCCGTTTGCTGTGTTCTTTTTCTGATGCTGCCTACCTGGGTGCCAGTATTGTCCAAGGTAAGTACAAGCAGCAGGCTTTTTTAAATACTTAACTTATAGGTGTCTTCAGTAGAAAGAGAAACTCAAAACTGTTGTGGAAATATAGCTAGCARTAGCATTTTGTTTTTTTCAGTTGTACTGTCTCCCTGCATTGACATGCTCTGTAAAGTGTTTTAAGTAATTCAGCCATTTAGCCAACTAAAACCAAACTGGAACTTAAAAAAAAAAATCAAAACCAATGGGTTATCTTAGCATTTAATTGAAAAAGTATGGCATCAATGTTAGATTCCAGTTATAAACAAAGCAAAATTCTGTTCTGAATCCTGAATGTAAATGTAGCCTATTCCATTTGAACTAAGCAGGAAAAAGTGTCATTCAGTGCCCTTTCTTACGGTAAAGAAGACCTGGGTGATGATGGAATCTCTGACAAAAACAGCAGATGTAATTCAAGGAGAAAGGTCTCTCTCCCCCCCCCCCCCCCCTTTTTTTTTTATTCTCCCCCTCTTTCTCCCCATCATTTCCTTAGGGCCAAATTCAGGTATATGTCTTGGATTGCACACAGAGAAATAGTTAGCTAGATGTCTGATTAGGGACTTCATATTTGTGGAAGTCCTCTTCATTCTGCCTTAACATGAATTAAGCTCTTAATGCATTGTAAGGCAGCATATCCAAACCAAGATTGAGTCTAGACCTTATTAAGAGAGGCTTATTTAGAAAATTAAAACACCAAATGCCATGTTTGGGTACCTAAGTGACACATCTTTTAGAAGAGGAATCAAATACTGTGGGCCACCTGAACTAATGTTACAGCGTGTGTTTCTCTGCTAGAACAGAATTAAACCAGTCCATATCAGCAAGGATAAATTGGTGTAAAAAAGAGGAGAATCTGGAGTGCATTGCTTTAGTTCTGCCTGGTACCAGAATGACAGGTACTCAAAGGGGAGCATTACCTATGCCTCTGTTTTACAGAGCATGTTTCTGCCACAGAAAATAGTTTAGGATTGCTAATTACTGCTGCAGTTAATAAACCATGAACTTCACTTGAAACTCAGTGATTGAAATGGCAGTTATCAGGATTTTGTTGTTTCAGTTAACTATCAACTCTTCAAAGTAGCATTTCTTGAGAGATGCTGGATTCTTACTGATCATGGAAGTGTCTTGAATTACACTGTATTTACTGACTTTTTTCCTTGTTAACTAATGTTGCAACTGAATTTTTCTGTTTTGTTTTGTATTTTGGATCTGTTTAGCTGAGCTTGGTGATTATGATCCTGATGAACACCCAGAGAGTTACATCAGCGACTTTAAGATTTTTCCCAAGCAGTCACAAAAGCTTGAGAAGAAAATAGCTGAAATGCATAAAAATGAATTCAGGTAATTCAGAATGCTATTTGGTAAAGAGACAACTAAGAAATACTTCTATCTGTTTCCAAATAGCATATGTTAACTTAGGAGGGTTTGTTCCTTGGGTTATAATAGATGCTCTACCAATATACTGTCTAATATGCTGTATTTGAAAATGCGGTTTCAGCTTAGTGGTTTTTCTTTTCCTGTTAACCTTCATTAATCATAGCTGATCCCTGCATGTGTGCTGGTAATTTAGACTGCATTTGCTTGAAATGTAGGTCTGGTTAGTGGGAGTRGCTCACATCATGAGTGCTGCTCTGGTTGGTTAGTGGAATAATGTCTTTCATTTAGGGATCACACTTAGGACTTTTGCTGTGAAATTTCTGTGTGTAGTGCAATTATAAAATTCTTGCTAGGTATTGACCTCGCTGAAACTGTAATTAAGTTATTTATCTCTAGGTTGTTAGCATAGTGGTGAATTGCACAGAAATGTATTTAAATAACTAACTTCTTTGGAAGACTAAGGAGGTGAGATTCAGAACTCTGCATGCTCTTTTTCTGTCCTAAACTTTTAATAGTGTGACAGAGAGGAATGGAGAAAGATCGATTAATCAATATTTTGGTTTCAAAGTTGAATGTGTCCCTGAAGTATGGTGTTTCAGGAGAGAAGTAGCAGTGCGTTGTGCAACTGTACCCTCTTCAGGATTGTCAGCGAATGACACGCACAGTCATCGTGACGGTAGCCTGCATGATACCCTAGTCATTTCGCTTAGTTGAGGATAGTCCTTGGAAAACTTAGAGAGGAATAGGATGGGAAGCAGATAAAATGAAAGCAAACGATTAATTACATAAAGTAGGAGGACAATTTTTATTCAAAGATTACAAGGCTCTTTGCACTTGCTTAAAACCCCTATGTTTTGTTTTCATATTGCAATATATGTAACTGCTTTGCTTAAGCATATGAATACTATTTATACAAAAATTAGATCGTGAGACACCAAATTCCTGGGAAAAAAGAAAAGAAAATGAAAAATTCCTTCTCAGAGGAGTTAAAGCTTAAAACACTTCTTTTTTTCAGAAGCCTATCAGCTAGAACAACTTTGGTTGTTCTACCAAAGTGCAACATTCGTGACAGTAAGCTTGCCAGTATTAATGTGTCTTCTCTCTTTTCCTTCCTGAAACCTATATACTTTGTTTATATTTCTTTCAGTGAAACAATGTTTTAAATGGCACAGCTACATCTAATATTTTTGGAGCAGTCCCGGCTGTACTTTACACAGACCGATAGAAACAGCCTTTTAAAAAAGAAAACAGAATTTTTCTTACTTTCAGTATTGTTCCATACAGTGGCTGCAGATTTCCAAAGGATAAATTCAACCTTTAAAACCCAAGATCTTTCATCAATTAAGCCAAGGTGCAATTGTAAAGATTTTGATTAATTCAGTCTTTCAAGAACAGGCTAGTCCTTTATTTAAGGGAAGGAAGAGTGGTTAGCCAAAGCTGGTGTTTTTTGTATTTCATAGCCCTGGGAGAGATGTATTTTTCTGTGTTGTTTTTTTCCCTTGTGCATAATTCTGCCCATCCATTGTGAATTTAATCTGCTAGTTCCTCTATTATGAATAACCAGGCACATTCTTTAGCTCATTTTTTAACTCCCTTTCCTGTTAGTGTAATGTTCCTCATCCTGTGACAGTAAATGTTACAAGCCTTCACACAGGTCCCTCTGGGATTCTCCTAGTCGTGGATTCCTCCCATCAATGGCTGCTCARCATGTGAGGATGTCCCCTGAATTTCCTCAGTAGTCTTGGTGAGGGACACTATTCATTATTGCCTTTTGGAAATCAGATGGTATCAACCCAACTTCTTTTGCCTGTGGATCTGCCGATTCCTGCAAAGAATTCCAGGAGGTGTTTGAGGCATAACTATAATTTATAGCAGAACTCTCCTCATATATCCCACTTACATGTATATATTCCTTAATTCTCTTTCTAGTCTAGATTTTACCGATTTGTATGTTATGAATGTTAGGCTCAGTGGCTTATACGTCTTTGCAGCCCTCAGGATCTGGTTTCTTTCTTTTCTGTTTTCTTTTGCTTATGTCAGCATCTGGTGTGCCTTACCTATTTGTCTGGTTACAAAGACAGTTTCAGAGCTGTCTGGATAGCTACTGTCTGGCAAATTTCCAGTGTAGCTCTGTCTTCCTAAAATTGATCATCCTATTACATTTTTTACAGCAGACATTCACTAGTCACATAGAAGTTTTACCTTTTTCTGGATATTTAATTCCATGGATCTCTATTCTAGGAGTACAAATTAATAAAACATATCTGTCATACAGTGAACTATATATAGAGAGGTCCAGTGCTAGATGATCAGATTTCTGTATCTAGCTGGAAAAAGATGATTAGAAAAAACACTGAGCTTACAGGCTTCTGTCTGGTATTGATCAGCACATCTGTTTCACTGCATTCAGCAAGTTGAATTTTCTGATGAGAATTAATATTTTGCTGCTCAATGAGTATTTTTAAAAATGCTGCAAAAGGTTCCCCAGGCCTTTTTGTAACAAGATACTTGAGTGACGTGTTAGCTGAGAGCTAATGTGTGAGGAGAGCAGAAGAGACTAAGAGCCATTTTAATCCAGCTGCCATTCTGCTGCCTTCAGGAGAGTTACTTCTGAATGTCAGCACTGCAAGTGAGTCTAGTTCCTTGTTTCCTTCACACATGTAAATAAACAAAGATCATGGCATCTCTCTCCTGCAGCAGGCTCCCATATAACCAAAGCCCTGTGACTTGGAACGGGCCAGTTCTTCACTGAATCCTGTCTCGGTATCCTCAAGGCCTGATCACTGGGCACATCTTTTCTTCTGTCCTACAGCATGATGGAAGAATTTGCCTTTTGAAAAGCGCATGAAGACAGTGAGGGCAATGTCTGGGAAGCAGCGATAGGGTACTGTGACAGCTGCCAGTGACTCATCTTGTGTCATTTAGAAGCCTTGTTCTTATTAATTAAAACAGATGTATGACATGATGCTGCTATTTCTTATCCTTTGTGGCTGTGAGAACATCACTGGATTTTAGCAAAATGTGACCTTTTATGTGACTTTCCACTGCACCTAATTGCAAAAATATAAATGTGACAAACAGAAATGCATGTCAGCTTTATTGAGCTGTGATTAATTGTCTTGTGAATTTTAATTAATTATTCTTCCCTGATTGAGAAAGGGACAGGCGCAGGAATAATTTCATTGAACCTTACCATTGGTGGGGCAAACACCTGCCTTGATTTCATTACTACATATTCTCATTTTCCTGTCATTCCAAGTAAGTCCTCTTTTGAAACACAGTATACCGCTGGGAGGCAAAGGGATAATGCACTTATGACTTAAAATCTTGGAATATGTGAGGATGCACTAGGAACTGATGAGACTTGGAGACTTGTTCTTAAAAGAATTAAAAATTGATTAGAATGTTATGTTTTTGGGTATGGTTACAACAGAGCATAGCTACAGAAGTAATAGCTACTTGCATTTCTGTTTCCCTGCCACTCTTAACAGATTGGAAAAGATTTGGGCCATAAACATCTAGATATTCTGTGAGTGTATTCTGGTATACCTTCCTCTTCAAGTGAAGTGAATGCTAAGGTCCCTCCCCAGGTTGTTCATTTGCRTGTCCCTTATCCCTTTTAGTTAGATTTGTGCAACTGTTTGTAAGGTTGCGTTGCAAATCACATCAGTGAAATGATCCAGGTTAAAAATAACTTGTTTTCTTTTACTTGACTTCCATGCAAAAGTACATGGAACCACACATTCAGTTCTCACTTATTTTGGCAGTATTAAAGATACTTAATACACTGCACTGTGCTCAGTGTATAAAGCCATAGTTCATTTTTATTTCTGGTGACCAAAAGCCCCCAGCTGAACAAAAATATAGTGAAGAATTCTGTATAGATTTGGGGAAAACCAAAACAAAACTAACCTATGAAATGAGATTAAGCAGAGTCATGAAATCTTCTAGGTAGAGGAGGGGAAAGCTGAGTGAAAGGTTAATTCTTCAAGCATAACAGCAGGGATTACTAGGATTACTGTGTTTTTATGTGAAAGATCACACAGGTGACCTTAATAATCTCTTTGGGATTTGAGGTTTTGTTTTGTTATGGTTTTTTTAACATATCAGGAGCTTGCTCCTTTCAGATGTTCCCAAAACAGTTGTACTTTTTCCATGGCAGAATTAGTACTGTTTGTTTGTCTGGGCAACCTGCATTAGTAGCTGGCCCAGTTTTGCTTCTAGCTATTGCTATTGGATTTTGTGGGCTCCTCCTACAAAAGAATGGACTTTGTACGTACGTACACACCTTTGTCAGTACTAGTTCCAAATCGACTTCTGTGTTGTTACAACTGTGGGATTTGCTTCAGATGACCAAATAAAACATCAGATGTTTTTAGTGCAGTCACATTCCTTTCTCCTTTTTCCAAGACAAAAATTCCTTCCTATGAATTTATGTCTTTGTCTTATCTTATGTCCTTTAACAGAAGTTTGTTACCTTGATAAAATTCCCTGGCTTTTGAAAGATACCTGTCAGCCAGAGCTCCCTGAGGCCAGATACCTGAAAATACAGAGATTTCCAAAGAGAAGATCCACGTAAATCCCTATCAAAGGAATTTATATTTGTAGGAATCGTGGGTTTTTTTTCCCTTTTTTTCTTTTTTGAAAGGACTCAGTGGTTGAAAATAAAGATTTTTTTTTTTTTTTTCCCACCTGAAAGCTAATGATCCATTTTTACTTATTTCTGATATGAAATACTATGCCATGTAATTTATATGAAACTGTTACATAAACAGCCATTAATTTATCTGAAAGCCCTACGCAAATGTTGACTGCACAGTAAATTACAGAGTTACATGACCTGTTCAAATGCCTGTTTTCCAGGCTGACCTCATATAGGTAAATGCAAGTTATTTATTATTACTTGGGATGGCCAGTGTGGATACAGGCTCAAGAAGGTTGCGTGCTACTGAATTGGCTGTCGTCTCCATTGTGTGTATCAAATACTCCAGCTTTTGCAAAAGTTGTATGTGGGAGAACATCTTTTGGGAGAATAAAAAGTTTCCTCTGAGAGCGTGAAATCACTGCCATATTCTATTAACTATCTCAAAAGCAATTTAAACTTTTAAGCTAAAGGGTAGTATTTTCTTGAAAACCAGAGTAGCAAATTAATGCTTGTCTTTGATGCAAGCTAAATGAGATGTGTTGCTTAAATTTGATTTGAAAGGCATATAACATTGTTACCCTTTGCTGCGTCATCTACACTGTAACTACTTGGTGGGGTTTTAAGCACTTTTAACTTTCCTCCGCTGCTCTAACTCTTACTGTATTCCCTTCACCGTACCATCGGTTACCATGGGTGCTCAGACTCTGGTGCCAGCAGGAGTACAGGATTTCTCAGTCTCTGCTGATCTGGCTCTCCAGCTCTCGTGCAGACATGGAGCTGCCAGCGGAGCCACTGGCAAGCGTAACTACGAATGTTACTATCAGAGTATATTCTGGGAGGCTGTCCTAGAAGACTTGGCAAGGGTTGCTAGAAAATGCTTCTCTTTGTGGGTGTTAATATCGTTTGATCCAAGATTAAAGCAATTTCTTGCATGCTGTTGAATACATTAAAAAGTGCTAAAACTAAATTCACATTTAGCAAGTCAAGAATAAGGTGGATCTTGTATTTCATTTAAGAGCTTTTTGCAATTAAAACTACATATCTGCTTTTATGCATTTAATGCTGGCAGCACACTCATCTACGCTTTATATTTAGCTTCCTGTACTACCCTAATCACATCAGTATCTAACGGCCTCCTATGCATGAAGGGAGTCGATCGGAAGGACATATGGTGTGCTCCAAAACTTGCAAGTCACATTACAGGAGACAGAAGCCACTTTGCTGGGGACCGAGGATCTGTTGAGGTTTACATGGAGGGGAGCGGGGAGCTTGCAAAAGAGCAGGACTTGGCTACAGCAGGGGTAGCTGACTTCCAGGCCTAAGTAGCCAAAGTCTTTGTAGTTCTCAGCTATACAAAGTATACCAAGGACTTTGGAGAGCTGAGGATGATGATGTGTAGTGGGAGTTCAGAGGCAGATAGTGGTGACAGCTGCTCGGGGTCCCACCTATGTTACAGCCCTGGGTTGCACTGAATGTCCTCTTCATTTCAGCCTTGATAGTCCATGCTGGCTCATTTACAGTTTCCCAGTGTAGGCATTTAGATTTATCCATCAGGCTGTATGTTGGTTCATGTCACTACAACTTCAAAATTGTCTAATTCTCTCTAATTTAGCAATCTGGTATTAAAATGCCATTGTGCTTGCAGTAATAGGTGAATAATTTGTTTGTTTCTATTCTGTAGAATAAGAAAGAATTAATATTAAATTAAATATTATTTAAATTATTTAAATATTATTAAAATTAAATTAAATAAAATTAAGAAAATTCTATATTTTCCTGGTGTATCCTTTCACTCCATAATTCTTATCAGTTGTAATTTGACTGAATTAGAGAGATGGCTGGAATGTATATTTATTAGAAGTTTGAAATAACAGGTTCTCCTGCTCACCTAGTCCTTCCCCTGAAGAATGATGTGTGTGTTGCTTTCCTCAAAGCTTTGTTCTTCTGAACCATTTTTTTCTTACAGAAGTGTGCTTAAAACCAATTAAAATTAAGGAACTGTGCTTGTAATTCTGGATGCACTTACTAGAAAATGGTAAGAGTGAGATGCTGTTTTGTTGGATTGGTGTTTGCATGGCACAGAGAATATTTCCAGAAGCTTTATGGTGAGGAGCAGCTTTACCTGAGCATGATTTCAATGGAAGATGCAGTTGTAGCAGTGATCTAGAGAAAGGAACTTCACAGACAAAACAGGTGTCTTTTCCCTCCTCTTTTCCCAAAGGTCTATCTGATACAATGCAAAACTGAAAAGATATATCAATACATGTGATTTTTCTTTTAATGGGAATTCCAAGAAGTATTGAGTAGAAAGGACAATCTACTTGAATTGAAAAAGGTAGCTGTTTTTATTGTAACATTGATAATTTTTTAGCTTTGGGAAAGATTTATTTTGTGTGTGTGTGTATGTGCACATGCTCCTCCCTGCCCCTGAGAAGAGTGATCATAATCATGATCCACAAATGTGGTTTTTTTCTTTACCAAGCTAGTTGTTGCTTGTCTTATGGTGAGGTTTGGATTCAGGTTCTGCATATTTAGCATACTCCTGAATTCAGATGTCTGTGTGAATTTCTACAATGTAGGGATTTCTTCTTCAGCTGAAAGGACCTATTTCCTCTGCTCCTCTCCTCCTTCCCCACCTCTTCTTTATTTGGGAGAAGGCTTTACGGGCCGGGTGTGTCTGGACCAGAAAGATGAATCTACTGTGATATTAAAAACAGATACCTCAGTAGCTGTGTCTGTATCATGGAAATAGATTTTAAATTAATAATAGGTAAATTAAAAGTGCATCTGCTTTGTAAATGTATTCTGTCTGTTGAATAGGCCTAAAGCTGTCTGCGTTACTGCATCGGTTTATGCAGGAAAGTTGAAATACAAATACCTAAACACAGATTTCAGAGATATCGTCTCAGCCTGATCTCTGAAGCACACAAGTAATTTGAAATGTTCTGGTAGAAGGAGTTATGTAAGTGGCACATGTCATTACAGTGTGTGTGGTGTAAAATTAAACCCATAAGCATTTAGTAGACTCAGTAAAAGAGTTTGATTGTTGTTTTAAAGTGATTATTCAGGTTTTTCTCCTCCTAGAATTGCAGTACAAGTTAAAATTGATATTTGAGTGTTGTGCAGTTTTCTGCAACATTTCAGCAATTCAGCTACTTGCCAGGTGATAAGGTCTCTTTTCATATGCAGACCCCTTTAAAGGCTTTTCCCTTCCCTGCTGCCACGCTGCTGCCTGGGCAATGTGCAAAGCCTGGCCTCACTATTCTGACAAACTGAGCCACAGCCTACAAAGCAATTTCGTTTACCAGTGTCTTCATTTAGTGCTTTTCTTTGAAATTATCACCACTGTTGTGCTATTGTCTCCAGTACAACTGAAACACTGATAATTTTAGCAGATTTGTGTTTCAATACCACATAATCCTCCTTAGCACCTTCATTGTGACTAAAAATACTAGCAGACAGACTGTATTTAAAAACATCTCCACTGTCTGCCAAAACCTCCTGAGCATAAAGGAAAAGTAAAAACTACTGGAGACCTTTAGCACCATAACTATATAGCAATTGGAGTCTCAACCACCTGTAAAAAGATTTAAAGAAACAACAGCAAAACCTCAGCTGTGTGGTAAGCAGTTCTGTGATCAGTGTATGGTGTAGCTAAACCTGTTGATGCTTTATGAAGAATTCTAGCTTTTTTTTAGGTTAAAAGGAAACCCAGGTAATCCTGTTCTGCTGAGGGATGTCCTGTACAAGATCGGGGATATAACAAGGAGAATATTTCATAGATGGACATCCTTCTTGAAATAGTCACTGTGGTCTCTCCTGAGACTGCAGTGAAGTATGTCCACAGTTGCAGGGTAAAGGGTGTTTGATGGAGACTGAGCCTATGTTATTTAAAGCTTTATGGCTGGTACTTTTAGCTGGTTTGCATGGAGGTGAATACGTAATGTTCCTAGAGGGCAGATCATTATGTACCTACTTATTTATTCTTTGAATTAATTACATTGAAACACCTTACAGACCATAGATACCCAGAAATTAATTGCACATGGGGCATGCTCAAATACAGTATTGCTATTGTTTAACATAGAGATGAGGCAAAAGGATGGACAATAATTATGCCCTTTATTATTATTATTAGTATGTTAATAGTAGTATCTCACAGCACTTTATAAGTCAGTGAAAGAATCATAGAAGATACATGAAGTGACTTCACTAAGGTCATTCAGGAAGCAAGAAACCGAGAATAGCATTGAAAATGCTTTTTCTTTGCTGTTATTGCTGTATAGTCTTCTCTGTTTGTTAAAAGGAATTAATGCTCAATCCTGTGCTATCTCATCCTTGGCTTTCACTAAGTTTCACTACTTCAGTTTGTAACAGATACATACCTCAAAGGAAGGTATGAAGGGGAGAAAATTCTAGAGTGAATTGGTGTGGGCAGCCAGCAAAACAAGTAGATCATTGCTCTGGCTCATCCTGGGAGTATTCCCTGTTGAGCTTCCTGGCCTTTGAAGTGCTTCACGGTTGGGGGCCCTGTGGGGCATAAACAGAGCTTGTACATACTCTAGTGCGTACTTCTCATGAGCCTAAAGGAAAAAACAGAGCATGTTTCAGACTTCTCAGTCTTCTATTAAAGTCTTTGTTTCATTAAAATTTTATTAGGAACTTTCAGATTGATTGATTCCTAGGTTGAATCATTAATTCATAGCTAATAACMGTGGAGCTCTAATTTCCCAAGTAACCCATATTTTATTATTTGTATGGTATACAGAAACTTTTCTGTGTAATGGTTTCTTTTACTGGTCCTGTTCAAAACCTTTGGCACGCTGCAGCTGGGTGCTATCGTGGCTGCAACATATGGAAAGGGAATACATCTTCCAATTAATGCTGAATACATACTGAAAAATTTGTGAAGTCATATAAGGTCAAAAGGAGTGAATGCACTGAGAGAGAGACCTGACTTCCCTGAGAGCACTGAGTTACAAAACAGCAAAGATGCATTGTCTAAATATTCCCTGTTTTTCCACTGTAAGAGGCATTAGTTGAAACACTTGCATAAGTGAGGAAACTTTATACATTTTTGTGTAAGACTGTTTGTTGCGTGTGGAAAGCTTAAAGGCTTTTTAACAAAGCCAATCAAAGGTATATCTAATGTTACATCAGTGACTGATAAAAAAATGTTGACTTTTCTTTGCTGATAGGATTTGCTATAGTTACATTTTTATTTACTAAGGAAAATTTCATTGCTAAGTTACAGATGAAAAGCATATTATCAAGGCTTGAATATTAATCCCTTGATAAGGGATGAATGAGGATTTTTTCATTTGATATTGCCCTTGACTCTGCTGCTTTGTGATGTTCTTTTAAGGCTTTGCACAGTAGCCATTTGATTAGCCTGTAATCCGATAAGATCAAACTTGTCCATGTCTTCTGCTTTTTTTTCCAAGTACCACAGCTTCTTCCACTTGATGTGCACAAAGACAGCATAGTTTCAGAGGCTATAGGTGAGGAGAGCATGCTAATTCTTTTTTAATGTGTCTCTTTAATAATAATTGCCATTTAATAGTTTGTTCCCTTTTGGAAATGCCAAAACCCCCAAATCACATTGTTCCAAATTACTTGTCGCTTTTTGGTCCTTTCAAACCAGAAGACTGACTACTTTCCTTTGTACCAGCAAAGGGAGGTGGGAAAAAGATGCATTTTATGATCTTATTTTTCTGTAAGGCCCGATTTCCAATAAGCAATCAAACTGTTTATTTATTTGGCTTTTCACTATGCAACATGTGTTCTAAGTAATTTAGGTCAAGTTAGTTAATTACTTCTGTCCTATGCAGTTGGTTGGTACATGAAACAAACTTGTTGCCTTTTTAAGGCTCATTTATGGTCTTTCAGTTGTGATTACACTTGAAATTGTGATTTATTAGTATTGAAAAGGGAGAAAAACAGTTTAGTAGAGCCATTGAAAGTTGATTGGGCAAAATAAGCATTTTTGTTTTGTTTGCTGCTTTCATGCTGTCTTCCCCTTAAATATTTAGCTGTGTAAATACACACTTGTAATTCTTGATGTTCCACTTGACACATGTTCTTCTCCATTGGAAAGTGGTGAGAAAGAGACCAAAAAAGGAAGGAGCAAGAAGGGCACTTCTTCTCTAATCTCATGTGGTTTTCATTCTTTAAAAGCTACAAACAATACATTTTTGTTTACAACAGTAGACAAAAATGTGATCTGAAATAAAGTGCAAGTAGTGTAGTATCAAGGAGGACAAAAAGACATATGGAAGAAGCCAAAGAAGTATCATGGGATTGACTGGGAGACAATGAGCAGTGAAGTACAAATGAGCACGAATTAAAACTTTGTAACAGAAAAGGTTATTGACACTTACATTGCCACAGGGCATCGATTTGRTAGGTTCAAAATAGGATTTGACATCCAGAAGCATGCTAGACATTGTCTTAATCGTTAAACTGAACTTTGGGCCAGATACTGAATCTTGTATGTCAATGCTTGTTGGTTTCTAGCTACTTGGGGATAACAGACTTACAGGGAAATTATTCTACACCAGTGCACAGAGCAGTTTTTAAATGCCAGTTCCGAGTGCCACTTGTCACAGTGTGAGACTGGACCCCAAAATGCAGGGGTAAGATAAAGTACGACTATTGCTGTGTTCTTTGATGATTTGTCTATGGCTCCTTTTTTGGATAATTTGCATGAGAGATATTTTTAAGGCCTCGCTTTCTGAAGGTCCTAAGCACTGCTCATTGTCACAAAACCATATTACCTATCAGAATCACGTACTCTAGTCATGCAAATACATGAATAAAATAATACTCGGAACAGTTCACTGACAAACAGGCATTGTAAATCTGTTAGAGCTTATTGTAATGGCAGGAGTTAGAAGAGCAAAAATCAAATAATAAAACTTACTCTAGAACTCAAGCCTTGCATGCCATGTTTCAGGCTTTAGTGTATATTCATGGTTGATTATAGACACCCTAAAAATAGGAGCATATAATGGAAATGTTGACAGATTCTGAACTATCATGATGGTAACAGGCACTGCTATAATTAGGCATGCATCTGAGTAGACAGTGTAATATGATTGCCGTGTTTATACCCTGTGCTGGAAGGAATGTTTGTTAATCTGCACAATCCTTTTAAATGAGTTGGGGAGCAAGAGTTTGTGGAAAAAGGATGCTGAGGTTTATTTCATATTCAGGCTGACATGTGTGTATATCAAAAGACAAGAAATACTTGCAGGATATTGGATAACTCTGGTTAACTGCATAACATGTTGTTGTCTCAGGATTGAGAAAAAAACACCAGAATTTACACTGTACAATTCAGCAGGAGGAAACATGTGAAAAGTTTTCTATCTTTATATTACAAACAGAACATGGTTGAAATAGTTTGTATTTCAGTAAGAACTTTTCTTTCCTCCCTTTTTAGGCATTTAAACTCTCCAGTCAAAAAGTCTTTTTCTCCTGTTTTCTTTTTGCTGTCGAACTACTGTTTCTTTTGTAATTTCAGAGGTCAGAGCCCAGCTGTTGCTGAATTTAACTTGCTCCTAAAAGCATATTCTTTGGAAACTTATGGTGTTGATCCTCATCCTTGCAAGGTAACAGTTATTTTTACTAACATTTAATAAAATGTTCTTTTTACTAACATTTAGTAAAAAGCCATTAGTTGAATTGATTTAGCTCTGTTTTTTATCCAGGCACAAACAGGGAGTAATTTATAAAAGAACTTGCCCTGGAACTACATGTTACTTTTAAGCCTTGGAAGGACATTGACTGTCTGACATTTCTGCATCAATCAAAGGAAAGGTCTCTCCAGAGGAAGCAGAACATCATAGGAGGATGTAGCAGAGTGTCATGACAAAAGCTTTGATTATACTTCACAATTTCTTTGCGTTTAATGCAAAGGTTTCTCTAAATACTCCATGTGTGAAATATTTTATGTTTGCCAAGTTTTTCAGGATTCAGCGTTATTCTTGTCCAGAAGATGCAACAAATTGTTAGTCCTTGGCAGATTAGTTTTTCAAACACCATCAAAATATGCAAATCTTAGGAAGAACAGCAAACCAAATGCACGGAGGGGAGAACTGGGTATACATTTGCATATTCCTCCACTTTGCTGTTTTGTGGTTCTCTATAAGAAGCTGATTTTAGTTACCAGTTCTGATTATCACTTACACCTGCATTTTTAATTACTTGGTTTTATCTGCATAATCTGCAGTGTTTGTTTTCAGTGTTACTTGCTTCATGTTTTAACTGCTGCTTTTACTTTGGCTTGTATACCACCTCATTTTGTGGAACAGCAATGCTGTCCAGTTAGCTGTTCTGGTGGTAAGCGTCCTTAAACAGTCAGCTCTAACATAGAGCTGCATTGGATTTCATCTATGCTTTGCTAGGAATGGTGGTCCTGTGTGAAATACAGGGTCTGGTTCAGAGCTCAGTGAAGTCAGCGACAGTAAACTTTAGTTCGAAACTATACAGCACATTTTCAGAGGGCATCACAGAGACTTATGTTGGCACTTAGGACAGAGTCAAAACCAGCTCAGAATTTCCTCTTTACATGTGTGGCAGGGCTTGTAGTGTGGGAGCGTGCAGAGGCTCATGGCCGATGCTGAAGGAAAATTTTTCAGTCTTCTGGAAGCAAACTGCAAAGCAAGGTGCTTCCCTGGCTCCTTATGACGTGCTCCTTCCAGTGCTGTGGCTGCTACTCCAGAAGCATCACTGTTTCTGTTCCCCCTTGTTTTATTGGTGGAACATAAGGCACAATGAAGTTGACTAATGTTAGCAAGGTGAGRGTCTGGAACTTGGCATGGACAGGAAATCCAGTTAATACAAAACGCACCCGAATCATTGCGCAAAAAGTGTAAGCCAGAATTCTTATTGTGSAATTAAAAATTTTAAAAATGGTCTTTCCGATTTGAAAGGCAAGTATCACCATATGTTCTGGTTTGTACTCAAGAGTATTTGCTTATTGTAGTAAATGCTGTCTGTCAGCAGTACTTCCAACACAACATCTCGCAGAGGAACAATGTGAAATCTTAAAAAATATCAGTGTTGAAGCAGATRTGAATCCCTGGTTTGTAGTTAGTCAGCACATTAAGAATGGGACATACACAGCAGTATGTTTTCAACAAAATTAGTAAGTATACTTAAGGATTCCCCATTGTCATCAGCTACAGGTAGACGGAAACAAAACATAAGATGCTGTTACTCAGTTAAATGCCTAGAAGTAAATGAGGCCTGTATTGCCAAGAGCAGTCTTTGTTCTTTAGAAGTGCACAATTTGAAGGAAAAATTTATTTTGAAAAGGAAAACTATTAAAATAGAAGTAATCTATAGTGGAGTAACTATTAATGCTATCAGTAAGAAACACCTCACTGGATGAGGGGAAAATGATATTTCTTTTTTCTCTTTTAAGGACTCAACGGGGACGACTACATTTTTAGGATTCACAGCTGCAGGATTTGTAGTTTTCCAGGGGAATAAAAGAATTCATTTGTTAAAATGGTAAGCATGTGAAGTAAGAGTAGGTTAATACGCAAGAGTCTTTTCTCCTGTGTCTTCCCTTCTTCCTACTATCTTCACCTGCATCTGTTGTCTTTAAGGTGAACCACGTGAATATTCCTTCTCTTGCCCCATCATGTTTCTGTTTTAAAGGATCTTAGATGAGAAGTATAATAATAATAATAATTTGGTCTCGTTCTTCCTCCAGTGAAAATTATTCCACAGGGTACATTAGTCGACATAATGCACAAATGCTAAAATTGAGTAAGTTGTCTTCAACTATGCTGTAAATCACCAGTGAGGCTTATTGGCAGAGATGTCTGGAAGAGTTTACAAGAGTCCACCTGCATCTTTATTTGTGACTCTTGGAATTGTTGCTATTTCCTCATTTCATTAACCTCAATTTGAAAACTATAAAAGAATGTATTTGGTAAGCAGAGAAGGAGATGAGAATGCCTTTGAATTTTTATTTTTTAGCCTCTTTATTTAAGAAGTAGACACTTATGCAACTGTCCTTGGTTTGTCTGGCTTCGCTTTTCTTTTCTGCTCCTGTAAAACATTTGACTTAATTGGGCAGCCTCAGCAATGTTTGAGGGAGAGGTAAAACTGAGGTCCTGCAGGTGCTGTAACAGCAGCTGGCCATGCCCTCAGTAATGTGGTGCAGAGTGAGCACAGTCACGCTCAGACATCGATAAATCTCATTTTAGCCCTGCTGCTAAACAGACGACAACAGCAGTTACTCAGATGTGGCTGCTCCACCTCAGCGCTCCCAGCCTGTCTTGTGGGAAGAAGATGGGCAGGAGGTGAAGAAACGGAGAGGTGTTTTTTTATGTAGAGCTGGACTCTTTGCTGCATATCCATAGAAACCTCCCTGAGAGCTGACTAACCTGAAAACCTCAGAGGTGTAAAGTCAGTGTAGTCCTGTCTGTACGATTCAGTTCCATGTGGAACTCTGGGGACATGTCTGTCAAATACATTTGTGGTCCTGGATTTGTGCTGTAGTTTCCCTAGGGTTAATTTCAGGTAGCCCTAGTCACAGTGCTTCGGTGGTTTGTGCTTTTGACATAAGGACAGCGTAACTGTAATGTCAGTCTACGGTGCAGGGAGGAGAGAACAGCACTTGCCGAGCATGTATCCACCATACTGTGGGAAATGAGTTTCACAGTGCTTAGTTTTTCATGTTACCCCAGGATAACGTGTCCCTTCGGAGATCTTGGTGTATTCATTTAGTCCATTGGCATGTAAACCAGATACAAAATGAAATAGTGATAGAGGAAAAGCCATTAAGCTGTCTCAGTGTTACGCTGGCTGTTGGAAGGTTGATCTGGTGAGATTTAACTGAATGCCATGTACTGCTCCTTTCATTTCTGAGACCTAGAAATGAGTGCTTTAACAGATATTAGCTGAAATTTGCACTACAAAGTAAAAATCCAAATTCATATTTGAGATTTCCTTTCCAATGGAAAAGCTTTCTCAGCTGGAAAGATTTTTTGTTGTTGTTGTTTAATGTTAAAGCAAAACTCTTGTTGTAAAGTTTCCAGGATAGCATTGTTCTTGCCTCCAGAATTGTTCCCATTTCAACCATCTAACATCCAAAATCTTTAGAGAAGTTTATGAAAAACTACAGTGTGTCCATTTTAGCTGTGGTAATGACAAAATTTCCATTACAATTTAAGCAGAGGCATCATATTGCCTTTATATGGTGCATTGCTATTCCATATGTAGATTGTGCTTTCAACCTTGGTTAAATTAAATTTTGATACAGGTTTGCAACTCACAAGGCCCCAGTAATAAGTGCTGTCAAACATTTTCTTTTTCTTCCTGTTGTGTTCTGTCTGTAAGTAGTCAGTTACTAAGATGTGTGATATAAAACCACAAATAAGTAAGAGTAGAGATAAGATGTTGCTTGTAAAAAGTGCCTGCATCTAGAAAATTGTATGCCTTCTTATGCAACGTATGCAGACTAAGAGTATTGTCTTTCCCTCAATTTAATTACATTAGACATTCCAAGATTTTAAGATGTAAGAGGAATTACAAACTATGTAATAAATAGAATGTAAACATAAGCTTCTGCCTACTTTTAATTTCCTCTTCGTTTTCCAGCACCCAAAGTTAATTCTTTGAAGGTGCATAGGGACGTAAAAGAAATACTCTGGGCTTATGATCTCTACTCTAAAGAAAATTAGAATATTAAATGCTTTTATGCTAAAGGTTGTAAGACTTCTGTTGAGGCTCTTTGTCATTTGACAGCCTGCTTGACTTTGGGAATCAGGGAAACTTGCATGCAAGTTGCTTTTCTTACCTGTAGATCTATCTATTTTTCCTATACTTAAATGATTTTTCTCTTTCTAGGTGTGATGTCTATAAACTGAAATTTGAAGGGAAGACTTTTTATGTGTTTGGAGCTCAGAAAGAGGTCAGGTTTAATATTTTTACAGAACTTCTGTATTTGGAGTCAACTAAAACATAACATCATTTTTTTAACTAAACAAACTTCTAAACAATCAATAATTGTACTTCATATTGTAACTAAAATATAGAATATGAGTGAATGTGAATATTGCTGTTGTCAAAAGAATGCCTAATTTGCAAAGGGTTGAGACATTTCTCACTTAACATTCATGCAGTGCTGTGTTGATTGCTGATGGTTTTGGTCGTCTGTGTAATCAAGTTTTAATGGATTTTAAAGCGCTAAAGCTGTACCCACCCACTCTAAAGCATGAGCGACACCTGTATATGATTGAAAATTCAGGTGGGCATTGATACCTGGATCAATGTGAGGTATTTTTGTCTCATTACAATCATCTCCTCACATCTTGGTCAGCTGAATAGGCTGGAGTCTGTCCTAGGTAGTTAGGAGTCCTATCATTGGGCTCTTGCCATTGAAATCATAGAGATTTTTGCTTACAGCATGCTATAATCAGTTCTTCCCCTAGGGCAGAGTGATATAGCCCAAGATTATGTCTTTGGATGCAATCTAGGTGAGGAATAGAAAATGGAGGAAGGAAATAATGCCAGAGGTATCATCAGGGCTGTTTGTGTGGTTGCAAGGAGGATCTGATGGTAGGACATAGAGAACAGGGAGAAGTGGATGGTAAGTAGTGCGGCAACTGTGCAGTGTGGAATATTGAACATAGAGACCTTTCTCCTTTGATTTTGGCCTGAAGACAGTTGGTATAGATTTATTCTACAAGCCACTTGTATATATGCTCTTCTCTGCCCCCTCCAAGCATCCCCTTTTATTTCTGAAACAATTGCCTGGACAGTTTAACTATCAGCTACGTATGGGTTGTACTTCTGTGGGTGAACCACAGATTGAGGCTACACAGGAAAACTTGGTCTTCAGTATATCTGGTTCGTGGTGATGCCGTCAGGTACAGCTACTTCAATCTTTGAGAATTCAACATTTTCATTACTTTCATTGCTTTCTTTTCCTTGCACTTAGAAAAAGGCTGTGCTGTCATTCCATACCTCTACACCAGCAGCCTGCAAGCATCTTTGGAAATGTGGGGTGGAGAACCAGGCTTTTTACAAGTATGTAAACCTGAAATCATTATCTATACTAAAAGTAAAAAAAATTTGTAGAGTAGAAGATTGCTCAATGTGAAATGTTCCATTTCATTAACAGAATTCAAAATGCAAACAGAAAATATGCAAGTTAATGGGGAATATTATTTCATTTCAAGCCAGTATTATAAGTTGTTTAAAATCTGAATGAGGCAGGAGGGTTCTGGCAGTGAATAATTACACTTTTTCCAGCACATGGTTTTTGCCGCTCTGTAGTGTGACATTGGATGGACACAGTACTGCACTTGTGTCTGGGAACATAGTTGTTCATCTTAGCCCTGCTGTTGAATACCTTGACAATGGAGGAACAATCTGTTATGCTTGATTCTCTGGGCTCTTCTGCCAGTAGGAAATGTTCTCCCACTTGAAATCCAAGGTTTAGTAAGAGTTGATTGGGGGGAAAAAAAAAAAAATTCTCTGCAATGATTGGAAAAAAAAAGACAATGTTCTTAGATACATTTTGAAAGATGCCAGCCATCTCAAAAAAAAAAAAAAAAAAAAAAAAAAAAAAAGCCTGTAAATTGACAAGAAAAAAGCAGTATCTTCCTCCCTATTCCCTAAAAGAGAACTGAAAATAATTCCTCGTTAAAAAGCTTTTATGTGTTCTTTCTGCCCTCTGTTGACTTTGTTAGATCTGTTTATTGACGCTTCCCTTTAGGCATGTAGCTTTTATTCTTGCTACTTAGTCTCTCCTTACAGCATCTTGCATATTTTATAAAAAATACTGTTTCTATGTTGGAACATAGCAACACCAGGGGGCAGCTGTAAAGGTAAATAATAACTAAGTAGGAAGAATGTGTCCTCTAACAAGGATGTTAATGACCTGCTTTTATTTTGGAGAAGATTCCTTCTTTCGTTTCAACACTGATACAGTAACATATCAATATAATCTATTCAATTGATACGTTCAATGAAGAAACAGGAAATATGAGCTGGCACAATACAGCTATTAATTCTCTATGTTAACATCTACTGTGTTTGAGACTAAATTAATAAAAAGATTATTAGGAAGTGTTTTCCAGTGGAAGTACATGTAAGTAGGAAAACAGTGCATGGTGTTTGAGCCRTTTTATTTTATGTTACTAGAAATAAATATAGGGAATAGGAAACAATTCCCACCCAAAGGAGAGAAATTAGTGCTCCAAGTAAAGATGTCTGAGGGAGACTCATAGGAATATCATCTCTCTGCTCTTATTGTTAAATGGTTGTAATATTAACTGTTTGGGTTTTGGTCACAAATACATGGTTGTGGTGGGTTTGACCTTGACTAGGTGCCAGATGCCCACCCAGCTGTTCTCTCACTCTCTCTCCTCAACAGGTCAAGGAGAGAAAATAAGATGAAAAAGCTCATGAGTTGGGATAAAGACAGGAAGATTGCTTACCAATTACTGTCATGGGCAAAACAGACTTGACTTGGGGAAGGTTAATTTAATTTGTTTCTCACCRTCTTTCTTTATTTTTAAATGGCGGTAAAGACAAAACTAAAAACACCCCTCCCCTGTTTCTTCCCAGGCTCAACTTCACTCCTTCATTCCTGACTCCTCTATGTCCTCCTTGCCCTGAGCAGCGCAGGGAGGTGGGGAATGGGGGTTGCGGTCAGTTCACAGCAGTTTCACTCTGCTGCTCCTTCCTCCTCACACTTTTCCCCTGCTTCAGTGTCCTTCACGAACTGCTCCAGCATGGATACTTCCCATGAGCTGGAGTCCTTCAGGATAAACCTGCTGCAGCATGGGTTCCTCTCCATAGGCCACAACTCCTGCCAGGAGCCAGCCCCTCTGTGGGTTCTCCAGGGGCTGCAGCTTCCCTCAGGGCATGTCCACCTGCTGTAGTGCAGGGTCCTCCACGGGCTGCAGTGTGGATATCTGCTCTGGCGTGGTCTTCCATGGGCTGCAGGGGGACAGCCTGCTCCACCATGGTCTTCTTCATGGGCTGCAGGGTGGTCTCTGCTGTGGCACCTGGAGCACCTCCTCCTCCACTTTCTTCTCTGACCTTGGTGTCTGCAGGGCTGCCTCTCATGTTTTTTTCTACTTACCAAATGTCTTCAGGGCACTACTGTGGGGTTATTTCTTTAGCATGATGCCTTAAAATTATGCTTGCCTGTTTCAATTTTGGTGGGTCTTAAAAGAGGACTACTTCAGTAAAATGAAGATTGGTGGTGATATTCAATGGAGAGGAACCTGGCTGATAGATTGGAAAATAGTAATGGCTAATATGCGGAGTGCAGAAAAATAACAACAATCCTCCAAACATGCAATTGAAGCCAAAGCAATCTGTAAATAAAGGCTTAGGATAGTAGTTTTGAAGCAGCAGAAGTTTTCATACATTTCAGAGAAACTGAGCTGTACAGTGTGGACTGTAAGTTACTTAACAGCATTAGCTAAATCCTGGCTGTTTATGTTCTGTATGATACCAGCAAGGTATTCTAATTAGATTAGAACAGACGTAGCCAGKTTGTGCAAGTAATTCATGATAATAACACTTTGCCTTAATTAGATTTGGTCCTCTCCTCTGCTTAGAAGAGCTTGAGACTTGGAATTTAAGATAAGGTTGTGATCTCTTGGCATGTCTTGAAAAACAGAGCTTTAGTCCTGTCTCGATCCAGGCTCAGGGTTGACTGTTGTGATTATTTTCAAGTAGATATAAATCATAGAAGATTGTCTACTAGGGTCTGGGAATGGGAGACTCGATATGAAATCAATTTGCCATTTTGAAGGCAGAGAACATCAAGGAGATGGCGTGTCTGAGATACTCCTCCATAATCTTTGTGATAAAAGACTGTGATAAAAGGTTGCTGTGTACTTCATGATTAGACAGAAGCAGTAGGATATGATGTAGGCTACTAAGAAGTTGACTGTATAGAGACATCAGAAATGCAACTACTTTTGCAGGCAAGTGTTACCACTTCTTTATTATTTCTGTGCTTTACTAGTGGGAAAGTGGAAATAGCCATATCTTCCCRCAAACAAAGCAGTGTTAGGGCAAACTTGTCCTATGGGCTTTTGGTGTACCATGGTCTTTCCTTCATCCTGTGAATGAAAGTCCCTAGAGGTGCAGCAAGTGTCGGCATTTAATTTTCTTGCTTTCCTATCCAGGTAATCACTTGTTTTATGTTTGGTCGTTCTGTGCTGTCTAATTGTTTTATGTATGCTTTATATTCTAATTTGTATAAAGGCCTTAAAAAAAGTTGGAAAGCCCAATTACTGAATATTACTTTGTGGTATAAAAATAACAAAGCTTGTAGTTGGCCTTGTTCATTTTTGCTTATCAGGTTCCTTCTGTGCTGAAAATGTGACAGCCGCTGTTCTTTTTCTTCAAGGTATGCAAAATCTAGTCAGATCAAGACCATGTCCAGCAGCAAGATATTTTTTAAAGGCAGTAGATTTCGATATAGGTGGGTGTTTGCTGTTTGTTTTTCATGGTAAACCACTTCAGAAAGTAAAAGAAAATGTCAGTAATTCCTCATGGCAAATTGAGGGCTTTTCCTTCTTGAGGACCTGTTCGCACCTAATCCAGGTCAGGATTCAAAAGATTTTCTGTTGTCTCTTTAGCATCACTTACAAAATAAACTGGAGGCTTCATGCAGACTTCTGTCAAAGAGCCGTTTCACCAGAACAGGGCTCCACTTTTGGTGCAGTTTCTTTAAAAACAGGGATGCGTGGCTAGTGTAGAGATTGTATGCCTCCTGTAACTGGGCAACTCTGGACCAGGGGTGCAGTAGTGGGACAAACCACTTCCACTCCTAGCATTCTACTACAAAAGGTTGCTTTTTCTTCAGTAGCTTTGCAGACAAGCAGTCAGTAGAATTTTTAATCTGGGACATTATATATCCACTACACAGGATTTTTTTTTTTTTTTTTGCCTTTTCCTTTTCTTCTTTTGAGTGTAACTTAATTGTTCATGTATGTATAGTGCTTGGCGTGTAATGAGCTCATCTTAGTATTTGCTTAAATATTTATTTCATGTTTTAATGCAGTGGAAAAGTAGCCAAAGAGGTTGTGGAGGCAAGCTCTAAAATCCAGAGGGAACCTCCTGAGGTGCACAGGTATGTCTTGACATTCAATATTAAAGTTTAAGGACTAAGGAGGATTATTGTTCTCTACAGAGAAATTCTCTTTCCTTTACTGTGAGATGTAATGGCTGTCATTCTGAGCTTCCACAATGACACATGCAAGCCTTGGGAAATATGTGTTGCCAGTGTTACAAAATTCTGACAATAATGTATCGTCTCCTACACAAGGGAACTTAATCTGTGCTGCTTTGAAACTGGGTTTAATCAATCAGTCAGATAAGTAGCTTATATTATTTTCTGTGTTATGRTATAGACTGTTATTACACGATCCTGATAGAAAAGTACATTCTCATTTCATTCCTAGTTCTTGCCCAGTTTTGAAAGATTCTGTTTTGTGTATGTATATGGGTATGTTTAAAGGTATACTTGATAGTTTTTCCATAACACAGTCAGATTAAAAAGCAAGAAGTTCATTCAGTAAAGAGAAAAAAGATCAGAGAATCTTTTTTTGGGAGAAAAAAAGATTTGGCTTGTTAGAGATAAGCAGCTGGACTTTGCAAGCAAACTAATACTTTCTGGTCCTTATCACTCATTGTAGTGACAGTGAAAATTGATAAGAACCTAATTAAAGTCCTTCAGAAGAGGCCAGCAGGAAAAAGCTATTTAAAGACTTTTTTAAAAGGTCACTTAACTTTCTGGACATTCTACAGCCGTATCCCTATTTTTATTGTGATTTTTTTCAGGGGCAGGGGGTGTGTGTTTGGTTTATTTTTAATTGAATATGGCTATTCCATCTATATTTGAGAGAAAAGTGTATTGTCTTTACTAAAGGGTAGGAATATATTTGCAGCAAATATTTATAAATATGCTGTCCAGCCCTACTATGTAATTAACAGTAAGGCCATGCAGGGATGCTTTTGAACATGCTTTTGCAGATTACATTTAAAAATGGGGTAAATGATTGTCTAGAATGTGTTAACTGAGAACACAGAAGGCAGAATATAGGTCCATCATTGAGGCAGGGTAGATTACTTGGGCACACAAATGCATTTTAAATGAAAATAGTTACTCACATAAGTACATAGCTTATTGCCTACTTTCCATAGGGTTTCTTTCTTCCATAGAATAAGAAAAGATTTTCACGTAAAATTAATTTTTATCTTGTATTTTACTTCTCTTTGCTTTCAGTATTTAAAGTATTTCAAACATATTGTTTAAAACTCTTAGTGTACATAAAGAAAAAGATCAGAGGGCAAATACGTTTATAGAGCAATGTCATATGGATTTAACACCCATAAATAGTAATGTATATTTTTTATGATTAACCTTCTTAAAATGCTTGAATTTACAATATTATTGTAGCTCCAAGTTCAGTTTCTTAGAAAGACTAAGAAAAAGTCTAATGATTTCAAGTGTTTTTATAATGCAGGTTTTGAAATGGGAGATACCAGTACGTAGCTTGTCCATCTAAGAGCACAAGTAGGCAAAAACCAGAAAATTTTCAGCTCCAAAAAAAACAAGCTTTAGAAACAAGTTACTCTGTGAAAGAGGATTTGGGGACAGGGCATGGTAGTTTTTCAGATGCAAAACATTTAGAGGAAATGATGTGATTGAAGGTAAATATATATATATTTATATATATATAAAGTTTTCTCTCCCTGCACCCCTCCCTCAAAGTCAATTCAATGGTACCATGGCTGCATTGAGAAAGAAACATGCAGTTGTGAGGAGGCTACTGTTCACTATCTTTGTGTTTGGATATTACACTTAAAGCAGTGGCAAGTTCTTCTGACAAATACACAGTGAATGATTTAATATTTTGCTTCCAGGGCATGCCTGAAGGAGGGATCTTTGTAAATAAGTATGGAGTAGGAGCCTTATGGGTGCTCCCAGGCACAACTCCTGTTTTAGGAGTTGCTTGATAGCTCTTTACAGCAAGCACAAAGGTTCGGGGGATGCATAACAAGTCTGTGGAGGTACCGTTGGGTTGGAGTGATTGTAATTACAGTAATCTGAGTGAAAAACTTCTTTGGATAGTGAAAAGTTAAACTAAATAGTTATTAGAGACTGCTCACAGAATGCAAATGGGGACATAAGTAGCTTTGGGCATATGTTAATGAGCAAGGAATCATGGCAATTGAGCAAGAAAGCTTGTTTATCCCCGCAGAACATTTAATGACACGTAATGTGAYTTAGAGTAGGACATCTGTGTCCCGAGTTTACCTAAACCCTCAGCAACACACAGTCCCTTCTTTTCACTTGCAATATGTGCTTTGTTCAGTTTGTTTCTCTATGTGGAATTGTAAGTTCAGTCTTTGTGCAAACTTGAAATCCATTTTGTGAAACTTTAGCACTGTACTTATGTACCATTTGAAGTCAAGTAGAATCCTCTTCCCTTTCATCTTTGCTTTTGTCAAAAGTAAATATTTTATAATGTAATGATTCAGATTTATTGCAGGATTCTTGCTTCAGGCCTGTATCATGTAAGTGCTAGATAACTTATTCTAAAGAGCCATTTTATTTTCTCAATAATATGATTTTAGGCTAATCAGCCTCATGACTGAAGCAAATCATCAGCATTCCTCAAACTTTCCTGAGAAAGTTCAACGCCTGCTACCAGGAAAGCCTGTTAGAGCCAAGTGAGACAAGAAAGAAAGCAGCCTGAGCTGCTAGAGCAGCTGGAGCACCTGGAGGCATGGTGTAGAGGCAGTGTCTGGGGTGCGTGAGAATGAGAGCACTGTGTATCTCCTAACTGAAGGGATACGGTTGTTCCTGCTTTAGTCTTTAGTCCGCAGTGCTCAAACCGTAACAAATCCTTTACGCAGTCCCAGAGGCAATGGRACAACAACAGGAAAATGATTTGTATCCTCTCTACCTTCCCCTTCCTCGAAGCCAAATACTCATGTCTACTGTGCAGTGTGGAGAGGAGCAACACGCTGAAATCCTGCATGAGATGAGAAGGAGTCAGGCTGCGTAAAGGGAAGTAAACCAGCACAAAACCTTCTCTTACACTTCAGGTGCTGAAAGGTTTCTATCTGCTGAGGGTGCAACATAACACGGCTGAAAGCAGCATTCAGCGTGCAGAGCTTGTTGTGATAGCTCAAGGCCTATTGTAATTTATGCAAAACAATTCTGAGATGAGACATATTGGACTGCAGTTGTTTCCTTGTGAATAAACTGACCCTGTTTTCCCCGTTCTTTTAGAACCAGCATTACCCAGAGTCGCAGCTCTCCCTYGTTGAACAAGCAACTCATAATCAACATGGAACCTCTGCAGCCCCTCCTTCCTTCTCCCTGTGAGGAGGAAGAGGTTCCATTAGATGAAGGTGAGTCACTTACCCGATTCCTGCCAAACACTACCAATATTTATTATAAAATACATAGAAAAAGGTGTGTTACTGACTCAGGGATATGGAAAAAATTGAATCATTTCCATTAGGAGTACACCATTAAGCCTCTGCATGTCATACTGACAAATGATCACTAGCTCAAGGAACTGTGCACAAGGTTCATGCGAGATACGTTGTGGGGAAAGTTACTGCTGTTAAGCTTTCTGTTTCAAAAATCTTTTTTTAGATTGTCAGGTGAAAGGAACTTAACAGGAAATAAATAATTCAACATAGCATCATTTTACTAAATAGTAACTGCAGTTACTCAGGAGTGAAAACTGGCGGTTTCCTGCTAGGTATGTTGTTTTTCTTGCTTCCCTTTACTTTTATATTTCTTTCTTTCTGTTCTAATGTTAGGAAAACCTCTCTGCTAATTTAATTCCATTGACAAAAAAGGTCGTTATTGAAGGTCAGCTAGGAAAATGTCTCTGCTAATTTAATCCCGTTGACAAAAAGGGATGTTATTGGAAGATCAGTTTGAATGCATTTTGTAGAACAAGGTTTTCCATCTATTTGTTTATTCCTTGGTATTTTAAAAATCACATTCAATGCCTATCTTTTTGAGATGCAGTCACTACAAAGAATGGTATGAACATCTTAGCCAGTTTAAATAAGGATAATTGCATTCTTCCTAATAAAAAAGGAAGCCAACCAAACAAAACCTAACAGTGGTTCTTGCTTGAGATGTTGTGAGCTAATTGTTTCAGAAGTTGGGAAATACGACCTCTGCTGTTGCTTTTTTGTGGTCAATTAATGGAAAACAGAAAACAGCTGAACAAGTATGTTCGTTCATTTTCATGGGAGTCCATCCTAATTTCACTTTATAGGAGTCATATGAACATGTTCTGTTCATTCTTTGGAGTTTCAACACTGAATGTAGTAAGAACAGGGTGAATTAGATTGTCTGTGTACTTAGCTTATTATAATGAGTAATAGTAGCTGCATGACATGTAGTTAATTTTAACAATTACTTGTTTACCTCTGCTGTGAAATACCTGTATCTAAGAATTCACTTTCTGGCAGCCAAGTACCAAGCACTGTGTTCCTGCTAGGCAGTTTCCACCACTGCAGAGTAACAACAGCTTGTTGCTTGTAAGACTGCTGTGCCACACTTACAACTCTAAGCAATGCAATCCATTTTTGGAAACTGCTGACTTATCATGGCTATCCACTCACCAGAGTGTGCTGGTTTCAAATGTATGTATTACATAAGTTTGAAAGTCATGTTCCCTTTTAGTCAGATTGTTGTTGCTAGTACGATTTAATAGAAATATTCGCTGGTGGGTTTCCTGTAGAATATGTTATGCATAGTTAAATACCACCAGCTGCTAAGTTAACGGTACTTAGCTCTTTTACAGTATTTTCCTGCAGCAAACTTGGCTATATTATCAAATTGCAGCTTGAACTGATCTCACAGCTCTCTGACACTGATGCTGGCTCTCTTCCCCACAGGCACTCAATCCACTTCTGTGGATTCCCATCTTCTGCCTTGCACCGGCACTAATCACCCCAGAATGAACTGGGAGAAGGAGTTTAAAAAAAAAAAAAAGGGACAAAACAAAAATTAAAAAAAACCAAACAAACAAAAAACCCACAACCAACAACCCCCTAACTGTACAGTGTCCTACCACTGGCTGGCTCAAGCTTTAAGTGGCTCATCAGAGAGGGTCCGGCAAGGTCCTGGGCGAGGGCAAGGGCAGGAGCAGGAGGTGGGGAGAGGGAAGGCAGCTAGCCCTGGGACTGACTCAACTGCATTGGGAAACTGCTTTTAGTGTGCTACACATGTGAAACAGCCTTGGCATCTCTCTAAACGTCTGGGCCTGAGGTGTGGGTGGACACCCTGGGGTGCTTTCCAAAGGGCCTGCAGATGCTGTTGAGACCACAGTGCAGCCCTGCCTAGGTCAGACGTCCCTACGCTGCATGGGTTGGCTAATGCAGTTTCCAGGACCCATGCTCATATTTCTGCAAGGTGCTGCTGTGTGCATACAGATGTTCCAGCTGCTGATGGCCGAGACCTTCACACGGTGCTGCACTGTGCTGTGTAGATGGGCCCAAGCAACATGTTAGCAGAGCTGGCTATAATGGCGCTGTCAGCTGTGCATACCTTGGGCAGTAACAGGAGAGTGCACAGCTTTGTCTTTTAACTGAGCAAAACTTACTTGTTCTTAATTTTAAATTGGCTTTATATATTATGAGCAAAACACGGGGCCAAAAATATGGTGGCCTCAGTGTCTTGAGCAAATACCTCTGCTTCCTGAAACTTCTGGAGACATGAACTCTGAGTTGGCTGAGCCTGGGTGGTATGAAACTGAACTAACAGAAACTGCCAGGTGAGAGGGAAAATTTTGTGCCAATGACTAGATAGTTGCTAGGGGACGAAGCCATCGGAGATGGTGGTAGCCGAGTCTGCAGRGGATTTTGAGCAGCTTCAGCCTGCCTTGTCCATCCTTTCAGATGGAAAATAAACACGATGCAACCAAATATTGAAAAACAACTAAAGCCCAGCCATTCTCCCGTATGAAATTCCGTCTTACAAATCTACTCTGGCTATCACGCTGAAGTGAAGCTGTCCTCCAAAAAAGCCCAAATTGTCCAGTGGTTTTGCAGACATGTAAGAAAGGGCATACTGACTAAACACGGTCATAAATGACCACTGTTTGTGGGAAGAGAGATACCGGATGCCCATGATAACACTGTAATAGTTACTTTAGCAGTTGACACTTATGCAAGAGGATTTGAAAACACGTAATGGCATTTTATTTTTTATTAGAATGGCAGGCAAAAATATCGTCAGTTCGTCTATTGGTGTCTCATTCTTCAAGAGGCAATTCTTCAGTCTGCACTTAGCGGCCATATACAGGTGTCCAATTACTAATTTAAGCACCAGATTTGAATTGGTATTCTTACTTAAATGTGCTTTTATTCCTGTTTTAAATTATAGTTATGTAAGTGACTTACCTAAGAAATTGGCCATCAGCCAATACATATTTTATCAAATGGAAAAACTAATCTCAAGTCCTCATGCCTTAGGTTTTGCAGGGCATCTCTCAATGCTTTGTTGCTACTGCTTAAGACTGATTCCTCAGGCTTTCACATTCTTTGTTACTGACTCTTGTTTTGCACTGATGTCCTTTCTGTCTCAGGAGGAGGAAAGAGGCATGATAGTGTAAAGATGCAACCATAAAATTACTGTCGTGTGTAGAAGGTTATCACATAGAATTAGATTTTAAATGTATGCGTGTCAGATATGGTTGGAGAGATAATTTCTACCTTTTGAACCTAAAAGACATTCTTCAAAAGGCACCTAGCTACAAAAGTTCTAAGTGTATCCAGAAATGTGACTGCAAAATTCATCTTTGTCACAGATGGCCAAATTAGGTCCTTCTGATTGGTCCTATTAGTTCCTTCCCATGGTCTTTGCTCCATGTGCAGTTGAGCATGTTGTATTTCTTTTGGTATTGCTATAGGAATTGTATGGCTGCCTTCTTTCACCATCTGATTTGGTGAGACAGATTATTGCCTATCCTGATCACTTGGCAGTTATTTTGCAGGTGGTAGATCATGGTCTTTGGATTTCCCAGCACCAGATGCTGTCAAGGCTTCATGTATTTGAGTAGTCCAATTTAAAAAAAAAAAAAAAAAGCAAACCCACACCTCTGAGTCACAGGATATTAATGTGGTTTTGACAAAGTGATGTAAACTTCTTTTAAGTCACTTCATACTTGTGTGCTCAGGTTTCATACATTAATTATTTTCCTGGTGACATTTGACTTTTGCCTTTGGAGCAACCAAAGTGAAAGTAGCATGCTTCAGTCATTCTATTGATTGATCTACCTTGTACTGTATTTTAGAAAAGAGACAGTTGATGGCACAGACTCATTCTAAATTCCTCCTGTTTAAAATCCGTGTTCCTCATTATTTTCTTCCCCAGAGAATTACACACTTTTTAGATGTCCTCATTGATCTTTTAAGATTTTTTTTTTTTCTTATGAAATTGTATGCCTATGCATCTAGGTTGTGTACAGAGAGCTCTTATCCTTCAGCAAACTTCGTTTTGTGTGTCACTCAACTATAAGAAATATAGCATTAACGGCAATTAATTGGCATGAATGGTATCTTTACTTTATAATGTGGAGTCTTTGTTGCATCTTACAAGCATGTATGGGAATGAGCATGCACCAGCTACTACCAGTCTAGCTGTCTCTGTGTGTGAGTTCTCATCTGTGTAAGCTTTGGTTGTAGAGCAGAGGCATATGGAGCTTTTGTGGGTGCAGCTTAGGCAACAACACATGAAAAACTGGCCACTTATAAATAATGGTATGAATGAATATTAAAAATATGCCAGTAAAATATGAAATAATGTTAAGTATCTGTTCACATGTTATGTTTGTACAGCAAGAACACTGTAACAGGTAATCTAGTCCACTTTTTTCCCTGGGCACAGCTCAGTGTTGTTACATTTAATTTTTATTGGAAAAAAAATTATTGGGTTAGTGCTAACTGTTTCTCTGGGTAGAACTAACACACAGCTTGTCAACATTCATATTTTTAAAATCATACCTGCTGTATATGAGACTCAATTTGTCTTAATACATCAGATAGAGAGAACCATGAAACGTCTTGTGTCACATAGCATCAAACAGCTTTTCCCCATGAAATTAGCAAAAGAATACTCTTGTTAGCTGATGGTACCTGGGGGATGTGTGTGTGTGTATGATAACAAAAATTGTAATATATAGGAGTTCATCAGATTCCTTAGTGGCTTTTCTAAATAAAATAACGGTTCTATTTTTAGATTCCTGTGGTCTGCAGAGATAATTAATTTCTTCTAATATTTCATTAAACTCAGTAGAGGCCAAAGTGAATATCCTTAGATCAGGTTGTATGTAATGGAATTTTCTACTAGGTTTTTGGTAGTTTTTTAATGTTGAGATTGTTCTCTCATTTATGGAATAAAGTCTGGTCATCTTAAGTTTCTCCCGCAACTGTGCACTTTGTCTTGCAAGTTTCTGGGAGTCTCCCAAAGAGTGTTCTGGCCTCAGGAGATCTTAACATCACTGCATGCATCATCATGTCTGTGTTCAACAAACTAAGTTGGATTTACAGACTTCTAACAGTGTAATTGAGCCCTACAAGGTCTGAAAACAACTTTTTTACAAGAAAACCTTTCACTTCAAGGTAACAATACCTAATGCTAACAACAACTAGCTCTGCCAGCTTTGCTTCGTAACTTATTTACAAATTCTCAGATTTCCAGGTGTTTACCATGCCATGTGTCTACAAAATAAGATCACTACTTTTGTTACAAACAAAACAACATTGCCCCCATCACCATAATAAGGTACCTCTAAAATCTGAAGACAGGTGATACACTTCCTTTTCACAAATACATTAAAATTGTTATGCTTGAATAGAAGTTTCCTGTTCACTATTTTCACTGGCTGGGGAAGGATGCTAGTTTTGAAAAGTGTTTTATTAGTTTTAGTTTTCTGGTTTTGGGAGGGAATTGTTTTTGCTTTTGTAAACCATACTTTCTGATTTTAAGAGAAGTTATATAACCATCTGCTCTTTTCTGCCTCCTCTGTAACAGGGCCTGAATGCATAGGGTCTCTCTGCCACARTTCCCACCAGTCATTAGCCTTTCAGCTGTGTAATATCTAGAGTAGCAATTTAGGAAGGAGGAGAGTGACAAGAGCAAACTCAATTAGTTACTGAGAGTGGACCCGTCACCTTGCTGTCTCCCTTCTGCACACAGAGAGTCCTGGGCAGCTCTGCAGGAGAGAAGCAGGCTCCTTGGCTGGAAAATCTTTACTGAAAGACATCTTCCAACCATTACACAGGACGTGCTGCCAATGTCAGGTCATGCAAAGTCTTCTTTCTCTCAGGAGACAGAGCCTGTTCCTTGCTTGCTGAAAGTTAGTAGTTAGAGACAGAGAGTTGCTGACTCAGCTGCAAGATTTCAACATAAATCTCCCTTAGTTTTGTATACGTGGTTTGGGGGCAGTGACTTGAAATCTCACAGGCATACATCTTTTGCATGAGCATGGTCACATGAAACAAATTGTACATGTTTATTCGTCAACATGAATGTGCTCCTGTTGGAAATCATTCACAACCTTGTCCAGGTGACACTTGTGTCCTCAGTTAGGCTTCCCTTTGTGTATTGAACATGTTGGTGGTTATTGTAAGAATTGGTGCTTTCCAGTTTCTGTAGCTGTATATGCAGTGAAGATTCAACACTTTCTAGAGAGATTTTAATGATCCTCTTTTGGTTGCTACAACAGTTATGAGAATAAAGATGAGAAAAGCAGACAGAATCTTACTTTTGAAGTGGTGACAAAATGGAGATAGAAAGCGAAGGGGCACTTGATCTTTCCTCAGACCCACAAGGAAGTGCTTGCAGAGAAGGAAAGGAAGAGAGGAGTGTTTGCCCTGCAGGAAGAAGGAGTAAAAAGGAGCACTGCTGGAGGTTCATACTATATGGGCCAGGCAGGGGAAAGGAGCCACCGTAAAGATGCTTTCCAAAAGCTCCACTGAAGCAGATGTCCTTCATGAGAGAAATCACTTGGTGTAAAATACATATTTGCAGGACTCTTTCCCCTGCCCCATTCTTTCCCACATATTCGCTCAAGGACGTCAGATAACGAAGACTCAGATGGCACAACATGTCGTACATGTTAAAGGTAAGTATTCTGGGAAGTGAGAGACTACCTTCCCCCCCCAATACACTCCTTCCAATTTATCTCCTCTCTGTGGTTTCAGCGGACCCAGTAAGAGCTCCTTTCCCACTAGGAGAGTGTGATGCTGTGCACGTGGTTGCATTCTAGCTTCCAGCTGGAGCAAGTTCTCAGCAGCCAGCATATATGCGTCATGCCTTTTTTAGGAGCCTGCATATTTCTGCTGGATGGGGACGGGGAAGTGCTGAGCCTTCTGAAGCAGCACTTCTTTCTGGTTGATACGAATGTGTCCAATAGTTGTCCACAAGTGGGAACTGGAGCACATATGCAAAGAGAGACAATTTTCCCAAACTTAGGAATTTTCTCTTCTTGTTTATACGCAGGCAGGTCAGCTTTGATTCTAGGCTTGAAATGAAAGCATTTTCATCTCATTGGTTTGCCTTGTAACTAAGGTTTGTAAGCACAGCATAGGATTTTTCCTTTTGTATCTATACATTTTCCACAAATACTTTCCAGGCAGTAGTGGGGAACCAACATCAGTGGCCAAATTGAAGTTCTGTAGAAAAATAATGGCCACAGTGTCGTTTTGTTCTGTGAAAAACAGACCCTAAATGCTGGCCTTTTGTTTCACTATGTTTTGATGCCCTGGATATTTTTATGCTTGTGTGTGTGGTTCAGCTGTTATGCTAGCAACTGCTAACCGAGATGGATGCTGTGGAAGTTTGTATTGTACGTTATGAGGCATTTGGAAATGTTTAAAAATAACCTCTCGTTCTGTTCCCTACTGGGATATTTTTGTTGGCCGTGTTAGAAGGTTGTCATTTGATTCATTGAGAGTGACTTGTGCTAGTCTCTTAAAACTCAGTGGGAACTCAATAAAAGGTCAAAGCTGGTATGGATAGAGCCTTTACAAGACTTTGAGAAGAGGAATTAATAGTCAAAATGGTGAAATGTCTTGTAAAAATCCAAACCAAGAGAAGCATTCATTTGCGGATGGTTAACCACTGCAACAAGGAAGTGTGCATTCGATTACTGCGGCATGGCTCCAAGATCACAGCCAGAAGGGCTGGTAAATTTATATTTATTTTACTCAAACCTTTTCCCCTCCCCCCGCTCTGTAGTTTATTAGTGGTCTCTTGGAAAGGACCTGTACTGTGAATGACAATGTTACATCGAGTACAGCAGAGAATAAGGACGAATTACTGACAGGAGCAGAGTTGCAAATGGGGAATGAATGAGACGAAACTTAAATGACACTTGTTGTAATATCTTATGTAAATTGTGGATTTCTTTGTTAATTGCTAACAAATGAGTGACTGGCATTTTGCCCTTGTGGTTTTCTTGGACTGAGGGGAAGAAATACATTGCAACTGTGATAATTTCTGACAAAACTAAATAGTTCTTAAATTAGCAGGTAGGTTGGTAGCAGATTTTGAATGTCAGCTGAATACAGTAGTGGATACAGTTTAGTGTTTTACTGCAACTGAGTGGATTACGTTGCCTGCTCATAACTTTGTTGTTTTTATTTTTCTAGATACTGAATAACTTAATATACTGAATAATAGTACTGGAGGAAGGGTGGGAGGGGAAAAGAGTCCGATTCAGATCTCTTTTTCACTACACATAACAGGAGTGCAACCCAAGGAACAAAATATTGCTTTGGATAGCAACCAAAACAAAGGGTTTTATTTTCTTGTTTTTATGCCAAATCCCTTTTCCAAAAATAGATTGGCCCCTCTGTCAACCTATATGTCTCTGTTTCCTTAATGAAGTAAGACATTTCAAAATTTGTTTCTCCATGCTTTCTGTGGTACTGTTTACTTTTGATATTTTTGCATATATAGGTTGACAGATTTCAGTTTCCATGCACCTATATAAAACTATGTCTTTGTATTGAATCTTCATTTCAGAAATGAGTATTTACAGAAGAATTAACTGAGAATGTTCTGGCAAAGGCCAGAATATTCTCACACTTTTGGCATCTGAAAATCAGAAAGCAGTAAGCGCAGCAGATATGGGAGAACCTGCTTCTTGCAGTGATTTGTCTCTGAGTAGCAACAGCTCCTGGCTGCCTTTGCTTCATGAATTAACTACTCAGGGGAAACTATAGCGTCTATGAGAAGGCACCTAACTCCCTTGATTCAAAAATTAGTAGCAAAATTGAAAAAGCATTAGTATTTACATGTATTTTGTATTCTTACACCTCAGAAGTTAAATGCTGGCTCCAAATAGATACAAGCCATTTTGTTGGTTTAATATGACTCCAGTCAAGTAACAGATTTGTGCATTGGGGCTACATTGGTTCTTAAAAACCTTGATTTTGCAGTACTGTTTATAGGATGTTATTCCTTTTGGTGTACACGTGCATAAAACCTGTATATCAGCATATAAAACCTGTATATCAGCATATAAAACCTGTATATCAGCATATGAAACCTAAAGACTGGAGTTAGCTTGTGCAAAACCCATGGCAGGGGGCATAACTCCTTGGGAGAACCCTGTTGCTAAGTGGGAATGCTGTCCCACTTGTCCTTTTCTTGGGTGCTAAGCTTTCACATCAGTGCCCAGCTCTTTTCAGCCTTGCTCTCTTTGGCTTGGTGCTGACACTGAGTTGCTGCAGTCCCTTCACCAGCTCCTCCCTTTTCTCTGAGCTGCTGACCGATGTATCTTGCCTTCTCATTCCTGCTCCCATGATACACAGTTCTCTCTCCCTGCTACTCCCCTCAGCCTTTTCTTGGTTCTGGAAGGGGGTCAGCAATGCTGGAGTGGGCTCCTTGCAGGCCAGAGGGAGGTTAGAGACAGGCACCGCAGAACGCCCGCTGTGCTTCATGCTCTGTTTTGCTTCTGTCTCTGTGCTTTGGGTGCTCTTTGCGGGGTGTGAAAAGCAGAGTGGTGGTCTCGGGTGGCTGCACTAGCTGTGACATTAGTTGAAAACTGTGACACACAACTCAGTTGGGAGGCCAGTTGTAACGCTGCAGGGTCACAGTGCTTGCAGCTGATGTGAATTGGCAACTGTGACAGGGCTTTGCTCCCTTCTAGAAGTTCCCATAAGAGTCAAACAAATGGGAACTGCTAGCAGGAAAGCCAGGTCACTGCCTAAAAAGGAGTTACTGTAAACTGTGATTGATTTACTCTCCTTGCAAAATTAGAACAGGTGTCTTCTATGGGCATGGGATGTGGGTAAGGTAGGGATATATGGCCTCCTACTTCYGAGGGCTGGACATCTGGCTGTGATGCAGATCCTGATTTGATATAGATCCTGTGTAGGGGAGTATTTGAGTTTCGTGCAATTCTACATTCTGTTTCCCTTTCCTACATTTTCTTTGTGATGTCCACGCACTTYGCTCATGTGAGAAAGTCACCCTCTCCTTCCCTCTAAAAGGTCATTCTATTCATAGTACAAATAAATTTTGTCCACATTGAAAATAAGCAAAGGAATACACAGTGTTTCTAGAGAAAGTAGTAAAAGGGATAGGAAGGAACTGTTCTAATTGCAGCCTGGCTGGCCTTACTTGTTTACACATCTATATGAAGTATTCCCAGCACTGCTCTTTCTGGACCATATCTAATTTTTCAGTTCTCTGTTTAAAAGAAGGAAATCTTCACACTTGTTCCTTTCTCCGCTATACAAAGCCTTTACAGATGCGTTGTTGTGTTTGCATGTCTGGTAAGTAAAGCTGTGTGCAGTATATCCGGCCACCAGACAATGTGTGAACTGAATTTTTAAATAAGCATAAGATACATTTTTCTGGGGTACTGTATTTCCAGCAACTGCAGCTTCTTAAGAATGGTGGAGCTGGGGCTGCCCTTCATCCTGCTAATCCTCAGCTGCTGGTTTTGGCCCCTTTAGAAACACTAGCAGCTGACAACATTTATGTCAGACCTCTTGCACGTTCATGTTCGCAACAGATGACCACTGTAAACTCGTGTTTTATTCAGCTGTTCATGTTCCTATCTGCTGTAGCAAGTTAGAGGTTTGGAGCAATCCCAGTATTTGGTGGAAGGGAAACACTGAGTTTTGGCTCGCATAATGAGATCTCTCTGGTTCTGTAAAATTTGTCCAGTTGCCAGGAAAGTGTAGCAAATTTTTGCTGTAGATACATAATATAAGAAATGAAATCGAGCTTTTTCACTTGATATTCCAGTAATATGTATTAAAAGATTCTGATCTATGGAATGTAAATTGTGGTAAAAATATAAAATGAAGACTGGAAGAAGTCTTCTCAAATGTAATTTAATACTCAAGTCATAGTCCTTTAAATCTAAACACAATATAAATTTTAACTAAAAAAAAGTAGACTTTTCAAAATCTAGCCCAAAAAATTATACAAAATTATATCCTTATAAGGGTAGCAGCAAAATAATTATATGTGTGAATAGGAGCAAAGGATTTGCAGCAATTTTGTAGAGTAGTTAAAGGATATTGGCTTTGGGCTTGCTTTAGCGTTTATATTCTCTTTTTCCATTGGAAGGCTTTGAGGATTTTTTTTTTTTCTTTTAACCTGGTTTTATTACTTCAGATAACTGACTCTCTTGAAGGCTATCCAAAAAGTAAATAATCTGAAAAACTTGCTCCTTTCTTAAATTTGTGTCACTGGAATATTTATTGTACTGTAGAATGATTTTGAATTTCACTGCTTTAATGTGATATTCTTATGCCTGCACAAGCATTGTAAATGATATGTGCCATAATGACACTACCCTTGTGTCTTTTGACACCATCAAAATCTGAGTGGCCCAACATACTTATCTGTATATTGCAACATGACTGGAACTTTGCTGTGGGCTTACATTGGCCATGGTTAATAGCCAATTGTTTCCTCAATCCTTGACTTGAGAAATGTTGTGGTGTTATAGGGAATATGAAGGAATGAAAAGAACAGCTTTATATATTTAATTTTTTAAATTTCAAATGACCTTGCACCAGTAGCAGTTAATGCCCATTCCAAATTTTCAATTTTTTATATTAAAAATACTTATTTACACTTGTATGTGGCTGATATAAAATGCAGTTACTTTGATGTAATATATTTTAACAACATGTGAAACAGTTGAAAATTCATTTTTCTTTTTGAATTTTTTTTTTTTCCCTTTTCTTTCATGCTATGGAATAGGATGTAATTTCTTTACTACCATATTAGGAAAAGAATATGGGTAGGATGGATTAGCAGTAGTAATTGTTTTAGTTTCATGTGTGCCTTCCTCTGTGTTGCTTTTAAGTTACTCACTCAAACTAAACAGTGGACTATAAAGTTGATGTACACTTCAGAACTGCAACCCATTCCAATTTTAATACAACCGCTTCAGAAAACACTCATCTGAAAAGGTTCCTCTGCTGCCTTCTGTCTACAGGTTAATCACAAAGTCAGAAGTTTGCCAATTATTTGAGAAAAATACAGTTTTAATGAAAGTTAATATGATATTTCTTGTTTATGTTCACTATTTATGTTACGCATGATGGAATTTACTCTGGGGAAGGAGAGAAGGCTCAAGAATCATAAATTGGGGTGACCTTTCTTTGCAGTAGCTGCAGCTGTCCTCTCTATGATGAGAAACATGATGAAGATATATTACTGACCTTACATCTAAGCAGGTATAGAGAGGCCTATGGCCAGGATTCTCAAATTCAGGAGGTTAAAATTAGGTCCTTTAATCCATACTGAGGTGCCTAAATAAGTGGCTCAACTTACCTTTTACTCCTATTAAGAGAAAGTGAAAAGCACATTTGAAAATCGAAGTGTAGTACTTGTGTATCTAAAGATCTGTGTAGATGCTTAATGTTGGGCTCCAGAGTTTAAAAATTTTGGCTTTTCTATTTTAAGGTATCGTAAGTGCACTCTCAAATGACTCAGAGTATGGTTTGATGATCCAGCATTACCTGCTGGTACAGTATGCTTAGGAGAAATATCCCCTCAAATCTGTTCTCACCTCTTAGTGTTCGTATACTGTTGTGTCTAGTTTCAATCAGTATGTATCCTCCTCTTGATGACTGTGGCAAGTATATTTGTTAATGCAAAGACTGGTGTAGACAATAAGTTCCAGCACAAAACATGTTTCATACTGAAATGCGATGGATTTCTAAAATGGCTGTGATAGGAGAGGACAGAGTAGTTGAGGCAAGGAATTACTAGCTAAGCAGTCAAATTAAGAGCTAATGAGGAGACATCTGCATTTTCTTTATTGCAGACAAGGTTTCATTTCAGCTATGCAGATCTGCTGGCTAGGTGCTGGTGAAAGGAGCCCTCCTGCTCTCTCTCCATGCCCTGTAATGTGCTGCACTCGTGAGAACATCTGACAAGCCAGTTCAGGAAGAAAAACCATCAGAGAACTAACCCAGGAAGAAAAACAGTTCTTTTCCTAGGTTGGCTTTACAAGCTGGCTCGCTGAGGGTTGAAATGAGAGGAAGCAGAAATGGTCTTTTTGGCTGATTTAGCCAGAATGTGAAAACTCACCTGGAGGCATGGCCAGCTTATCTCCTAGAGAGCAGGAAAAGATATCAAATTACAGGGGGAGAGATCTGTCTGGGCCATTTTGAAGACTTAATAGGGGAAATGAATTTTAATAGTTAATGTGCTCTACTGAAGGGGGGGTGCTTCCTGAGAACGGTGTTCCTGTAATGAAGAGATTTTCTGTAATGAATATAACATGACACATAAAAGCATGCGCTGAGAAGGGGATCCAGAAAGTTGTCTGGTCAGGTAAGGAGTGAGCTGGCTTGTTCAAGTAGTGTTTTAATGTAAGTAAGTTTAAAGTGCAGGTTTTGTGTCATTTCTTCTATCTTTTAGAAATATTTGTAATATGTTGCATATTTTATGTTGCATTTATTGGCATTTCATCCCAACTGGTATTAAGTTCAGTATAATTTTAAAGTTAGCAGATGTTAACAAGCCATTGCTCACCCAATTTTCGGGAAGTCTGTAAACTGGGGTAACTTAGCAAGTACCTTACTTACCCTTTCAATTGGAGAACGTGCTAACAGAGCTGCAGAGGTCGCATGGAAGATTTTGTGGTAACTGTCAGGCACTCTGGCATACAGCAGGGTACTATGGCAGATATTTCCATGAGGAGGTGTCTTAACAACCTTTAAGATTCCCAGTGCAGCAGCCCCATCTCACAAAGTATTAATCTGCTTGTTTAATTTCATTTACAAAGCCTTGAAATGTTAACTTTGTATTGGCAGATTTTTCTGCAAATACTGAGTATTTTGAGCTCTGGCAGAAATGTGATTGTGTGTCTGTGTCTGGCTCAGGGCAGGTCTACTGCTGAGTGACCTGGTAGTGTACAAACCTGGTATCGATTATGAAACTGAGATTTTTGTGGATATGTCCTGTCCTGAGCATTGTAGTCATGTTAGATACAAAAGGAAAAAAAAAAAAAAAGAAATTGAAAATACAGATTGTAAGACCTTGTCATTCAAGAAATTTAAAATTTGTAACAGTGAGAAAGTCTAGGGTAAGGTAAGTATCACCAACTTTGCTGAAATATAATTATGCCTACTGCTAGTTTAATGATCAGTAGCTAATAGCATAAGAATATTCTTTTGCTATCTAGTCAAATAGAGGGAAAGTAGGTTTCAGAAACAAAATTAGTAATTTCAGTACAGTGAATGGTATCTACAGTTCTTAGGACTAATAATGTAAAAAAAAAAAAAATCAGTGACATTTTCAAGAAAAAATGTGAAAAGGCTTCTGATCTCAGTGAGATTCTTTGCAGAATTTGGGTCAACTATAGTTGAGTTACTATTTAAAATTGTAGCTTAGAACTGTGATGCAAAATGCATCTAAGCTGTGTATCTTCCTATATTGTAGATGTCTTTATGATTGGGATTTTTACTTTTCAATTTTTGTCCTTGTTTGTTTCAATTTTAATCATATGTTTGCAGAGCAGTGATGCATCTCTTCCTTATAGCATGGTTCAAATCATGCTTTATTTCCCTCATCTTAAAATGACCATAATGGGCCTTTTGTTTAGTTTGATTTTTTTATGTGTTTGCCATCCTTTAATAGAAAACTTCAACAGAGCTTGCTGAGACCCTTTTACTTCACACTGAAAACCATTATATGTCTAGTGTAATTGGCACTGCAGATGTACACTGTTCTCATTACTTGTTTTTCTGTAGTAATACATTCTCTTTTATACTACATTGTTTGAAAGTCTCTAAACCTTAATCCTTACTGCACTAAAACTGGAATGCATCTTTGATCATGTCAGTTTGCTATATTTTACAGAGATCTTTTGCTGAAATCAAAGCATTGGGCTAATTTGAATTATAGATAGTACTTTGACGTGAGTTTCCTGAGTTACTTGTTGGACAAGTCATGTAACCTTGTATTGGTTTTACCTGCTATATCCTTATCTATATGTTGCATTTGGATTAGTCATTAGTAAAGAATGGAGAGATGCTTAACATCACAAAACGAGAAGTACTAAGTGTTATTATATGTTACTGTTGCACATGATACTGTGTATGGTCTGTTCCTTTTGCACATGGATGGCATCTGATGATGGTAATGAGTGTTGGACGTGGGACAAATTTAAAACTGTTTTCCCATCACTTTGTCTGAGCTCTGTGCCCGACTCTCCTCCCTTCCACTCCTGCAACTGACAACTAACAGCAGTCACTGCAGTGTTGCTGTAGCTGCAAAACAACTAGACTTTTTTGCAGACTTACTGCTGTTAGTGTTAGACTGGAAGAAGGGTAGTAAGTTTTGAGAGGAGAGAGCTTGGGCAAATAGTGGGGTCATAAGAAACAAGCATACCAGTAAGGGTAAGAAAGACTCCTCTGTAAGGGGGRGAGAGAGATTTAAAGGAGAGGGAGAAAAGAGACTGTGCGTATGAAGAGTGGAAAGATGACTGGAAGAAAAATGAGACGTGAGGAGAGGGAGCTTTTTAAAGAGGAGAGGCATTTTCATTCCGTTTCAATGATATCTAATCCTCATACTGTGTGTGGACCTTCCTCTCCTTTTATCCTCTCTGCTGTTAATGTGAATTTATCATGATAATCTCTTTTTAATGTCATGCTCTATTAAAAATTCCCAACCTCAGCCATTATCTTATCACTTTCTCATTCATCTCAAAGAAATAAAGGTGGGTTGTTGTTGTTATTATTATTATAATTATTATTATTATTATACACCAAATAGCACCAATTCATATATGTACTAGGTATTCATTTATATCAGAAGTCTAATTGCCAGTAGAAAATGAGCTGTTCTGTTTTCTGTTTTGGATTACACCATTGTTAGTGGTAGATGCATCAGACAAAGTTAAGCAGATCTGGTGTACTGCAGTGTTGTAAGAGATGTTGCCCTCCTCTGGAGCTTTTCAGAAAGCTTTTCCAGTTTTTGCTAATTGTGTGTGGTCTGGTTTCAATATGCAAAATGATTGCAGAATCTTCTTTCCAACCTCTATTGGATAGTATTGCAAGGCTGAGTTTTGCCACCAGGAGGGCAGAAATTTAGGATCACTATTTTCATCTCCTTTTTTCAGGTATCCAACTGCCAAAGGAAGATGAGATTTCAGTACCTGTGACTTCAAGCTCCCCAGTTAAGGACACTGGGGAGAATGTTGATCTTGGCATTGAACAGGAAGAGAAGATGAAAGAAGAACCTTTAACCATCTCAGAACTGGTATACAATCCTAGTGCCAGCTTGCTGCCCACCCCTACTGATGATGAGATTGACATGCTCTTTGATAGCTGTCCAAGAGTAGAGAATGAGAAAGATGATACAGATTCATTTGAGGAACTGGAAGCAGATGAAAATGCATTTTTGATTGCAGAGGAGGAAGAACTGAAAGAAGCTCGGAGAGCGCTTAGGTGGAGCTATGACTTTCTAATGGGCAACATAGAGGTGAATGCCTTTGTGAAGAGTTTCTCCAGACTTCTCCTTGTAGGCCTTGGACTGTTGTTGTTTGTGTTCCCCCTTCTCCTTGTTCTCTTGGAGTCGGACCTTCAAATCTCTTTTCTCCATGAAATCCGTCAGACGCCGGAGTTTCAGCAGTTTCATATTGAATATTACTGCCCCCTTAGGCAGTGGGTGGCTTGCAAAATAAACTTCATTCGTGACATGCTGGGCAGCTTTTAAATTTTAAATAAATATGATACAACTAAGGGCTATATTCAAAATTTCAGTTAGTGCCAGCTTTCCATAATGCCCCTGGGGCCATCAGTCGGTAGCTGTCTTCATATCCAGTTCATTACAGACTCTTCAGGTTCTTAAGCTCCCTTTACATACTTAAATTGCCCCTTTAGTTACAGGCTTATACAGTCACCTTTCAGTAACCAAAAAGAAGCTTTATTTTAATTGCATTTCAGACTTCCTGCTCATCTATTACATCATGTAAGACGGGGTCACAATAAGTTTCATTGTCCTTAACCTTTCAATCCATGACACTAAATACAATGAAACTGAAAGAAAAACTTTTTTGAATATACTCCTTAGTGCAGCAATCTCTTCTAACCAATGCCTATACAAGCAATGTTTATGCTGGGTTTTTGGTTTTGGTTTGTTTTTCTGTTTGTTTGGTTTTTTACATTTTTATGTGTTTAAAATATTTTGGTAAATTTTTAGCAAAAGACAACTTCTGATGTTATTTAAATGTACAGATTGGTAAGAATAATACACAAGGGCATGTAGGGTGTTTTTAGTGTTTTAGCAATGATTTGTTTTTAAACTACTGGCTGGAGAATGAATGAGTTTAATATAGCTCTATACAGAGGGACTGTGGGTTGGGAAATATATTGAAAGTTCACTCAAGTTCAGTAGAGGCTGCCTGGGGGAGGTGAAAGGACACCAAGTACGCAGAAGAATTTCTGAAAGGCACAGTTGTAAAGCTTGAGGAAGTGAGCAGAACTGGACGTAATGATCCTTCCTCTTATCTGTCAGGTTGTCTTACACTTCATCAATGCTGTAGAAAGTCTCTACAAGATAGTCCAAGTATGTTTTGGAAGAGAGTGAGTCTTCAGTCTAAATGTAGATTATTGTACATAACATGGAAGAAGACAATAGTAAGTAGCAAAAACAAAAAAAAAAAAAAAAAGAAAAAAAAGCCAAAACCCTAGCCAAATCAGTAGGTGAGTGACCTACTTTGAAAGTGATAGAGAAGAAAAATGTATTCCTTTTTACAAGCAAAGCATTAGGCTGTACAGTTGACATAAAAGTATTCTACTGACTCACAGTTAAAGGCTTAAACACTTTAAGAGATGCATCTTCATGCTTGATGCCCATTATTACTAATCTCTAAGACAACATGTTTTCTGTGCATACTAATATGCTTCTTTTCACATATAGCAGCATACTTACCCTCTTTCCCTGTTACTACGAGCCCAGTTATATGATCTAATGCTGTTTTGTGTAACATGGATTTGTATATCTAAAGGTATTCCAATGTAGCTTAGAGAATATACTTAAGTAAAATCTTGTCAATGCTGAGAACATTTGAAGGCCCTCAAATGTACCACAGAGGTTGTATTTAAGAGGAGAAAGTTTTTATTCTTTCCCCCTGCTGATCTTAGTGCAGATGTATTTCGTATTTAAACTAGGGAACTCTGATTTTGGCCTCAGAGTCTTTCTCCTGCTTAAAGATTTATGAATTGGAGACATATTTGAGGCTGTTTTATTAGCTGTGCATTTAACACATTGTAACCACATCTCTAATTCCTACTGAATAATTTCCTTTAGTTTCAGTATCAGAGAATTGGTTTTGCTTGGTTTTCTCATGTAAGCCTTTGCAAATGTCTAGTTTGAAAATGGCAATTTCCTTGGAGGATTTCTCCTTCCCTTCTAATCTTCTCCAGTTTTTAAAGGACAAAACAATTACAGGGCTTAGGAGTTCCTTTTCTCAGTTGAACACTTTTGGATTGCTATTCATTTCCCAACCAACAGAGGCTAAATTAAACAACTTTTTTCTCTTGTCTTTGTTTGTCCTTGCCAGTCTGTTCCCCAGAAGAATCATTATTGATTAGTTACTTGATCTGTATTTCTTCTTGTGCTACTTGCAGCTAAATGGTCCTTTCCCATGAGGTAATAATCGTTCAGCCTAATAGAAATGGAGAGTGAACTRAAGTAGACATTTGGCCTTAACGGGAAGTTATTCACTTGCATTGTTTCTAAACAAAGGTGTCGAAAAAGGTGTTTCGAGTGGTGAAGGCTGTGAGAGCTGGCATCCTGCTGGATATGGAGACATGGTTCCATACAGGCTCCTGTATAAGTCTGATAATTATTTAAAAAAAAAAAAAAGTTAGATCCTATGCTCAAAAATATAGTCTTGTCCCTGTAAATTACAGCACTCCGGAAGTAGGAGCATTGTTATGCTTGATTTAACTCTATCAGAAAATAGCTGAGTTGCATGAGAACATAGTCTCAGAAAATGTGCAGTGCAGTGAGGTTTTATGTAGGGTTAAATGCAAGTGTGTGTGTGCACATGTGCGTGCCTTTACTAACCATGTGCATACATTCAGGCCTGGCCTTTTAAAATTCTTCCCTCCCTTCCTGATATTCTCTGGTCTATCCAAGTAATTTAATTGAAAGTCATGAGAGTCCTATAACTTAAAGGCCAGGACCACATAATACACACAGAAGGATGTGGTTGGGCATACTCAGAGAGAGTAGCAGTCTAGTATTTTATTGGTGAGGATGACAGACTTGGATTATGGAGCATATATAGGTACAGTATTGTGTATTTCTGTCTGTGCTTGGATTATATTGTAAAATGTTATGTACTTGAAATCTATTTTGTGGTTTGTCTAACATTTATAAACACAACTCTGGGAAGAATTAAAAATGGTTTTATTTCATGGAGACTAAGGGGAAAATATACCTGTAACTTGAGCCTTACCTTTGTACAGTGAATTTCACATTTCTATATGTCAACATCCTGATTGTTTTGTATGTTGATATGATGGCAGGAATCCCTAATAAAAATACACTGGAGAAAAGCTTTCTGCAGTTATGACAGTTCTTATGGTGAAAGATGTTTTGTAAATAATAGTTTTTGTTGAGAATTAGTCAGTATACGATATAGTACAGATTTCTGAGGACTCTTACAATCTTTTTTTACATACTTTTTTTTATTCATCAGCTGGAGAGACACTAAGAAAGTGCTTTAAAATAAGTTGTTATTAACATGGCTTCAGATGCACTAACCAAGGGCCTAATGGTTTGCCCAGTTACCACGTAAGAGTTAGTCACAGTCTTGAATTTGCCCCGAAATATAATTACTACACACAGAATACAAATTGAGAGGCCCGGTTTTAAAGTCAGGCCCTGGCTGTAGACATATGGCTGCAACCTTTTGGTAGGCAGATCTGGCTAGAGTGTTACGCAAGCAAAGCTGTGCAGCTTTTGGATGGAGCTTGCTTACATTAAGTTGGTTTGGAGCTCAGACAGTGCAAAAGCATCTGGTAAGAAACGTACAGTCTGCAGAGAGGCAATTGAACATCATTTTGGGGAGCTAAGTCAGAGAAACCAAGGCCACTTCTTGAGCACATAAAACATTTAGATGCAGACATGTCTGTACTGTATAGAAGGTGCCAAAATCTAAATGGACTTTCTGGCGATTTGAAATGTGAAGGGCCAGGACTGTATAGTACAGGTAGACCTATTTATTCAGTTTAAATGGTGTAGATTATAACGTTGCTTTCAAAAGAGGTTGCATTCCTTCTTTAACATAAAAATACAGCATATCCTCCTCAACACTGTTTGCATTCTAAGTACTTACCACAATTTATGAAAATAGTATGTGTACTAAGGTCAGAAATACAGCATTTGTCATAATCGCTTTCTGAATAATGACACACGGAATTTCTCTAAAATTACAACTCACTGAAATGTTGTACTAAATGTGCATTTGAAGAAATCAGGCTGCATTAATCGACACTAATGGTTGCTGTAGGTAGCTGTTAGAACTTGACAACAGCCATGTTGGCCAAACTGGAGATCACAAGCACTGGAATGCAAGAAGCTTAATCTGGAAGTCAAGGTACGTTTCTCAACTTTTTGTTTTGTTTTGTTGTTTTTTGGTTTTGTTTAAATCCTAAAGGAAGTAATTGTCTCTTCTGTTTGTATGGATTTGCTGTAGGTTTTCCTACAGCTGTGTTTTATGTGGAAAAAGGTCTCTGAGACACCTTGTGAAGATGTCTACCATTATGGCTGTTAAGTGCCACACTACAAGACTTTGATCGCATAGTCTTATGTCTTTCATTCTGCCCCCTTACAAAGGTGAATACTTCATCAGCCTTATCCTCAGAAATTTGTAGGAGCTGCTCTGGCATTTTGAAGCTGTCTTGCTTGCAGTTGCTTTCTTTTAAGGCAGGTTTTTGCTGTTCATCTCGGGCAGATGAACTCCCTGCAGGAATTCCATCTTACACTGTTACAAAGGTTCACAGCTTGCCCTCTACATGTCTTGTCGCTCCTTCCTAAAACACTTGGGCACTATCTGTCCGTGTGAATTGATGCTTAATGATGTAGTGAGAATTTAAAGCTGTGGCATAACTTTTACCATGAAAGTTTTCCTGCTATAACCAACCACAGCTCAGTGCTTCTGCATTACAATGAAGAACAATAAGGCATTAATTTCTACTTCACAATCATGTAGTGGAGGAGTACAAAAAATGGTTACAAAAATAAAAATGAAACATGAGCATGAAAAATCATCTTCTCTGTTTATTTCATTCTGACTTTTCCCATGTTAGCTTGCTTTTAATTTCAATGCAGGTATGTTTGCTGAGCTCACGAAGTGGCAGATACTTCAGAGAAGCGAAGTGGCCCCTAGAGTCTTCAACAGTGTCCTGATGAACAAATACCACATACTAATTGCTAGTCACAAAAGATGAAGAGAACATAATTGGTTTAAATAGACTAGAAATTGAGGTGAAATAGGTTACATTTCTTTAATTGAAGAATAATTAACTATATTGACTGAATAGGGCATGTATTACTGGAAAGAGCTGTAGACAGAAAAACATGGAAAGCATCTCAATTGCAATCCTATATATCCTATATAGAATCTGTAATAAAAAGATCTACTAAATGTAATGCCTTCTGAAAAGTCTGTTTTTAAAACCACTTTAAAATACTTTCTGATTTCAGTATTATGCACAGGAATAGTTTCCTAAAGAGAAGTTTTGAGAGGGCTGCAGGTATTTTTAAATTAACTTCTAGTGCAATGAACCTGGCAATAAAAACTAAGATGTCACCTAATGTGTCCACTACTTTTCCGGATCAAGTCTTCAGATTCCTCTTCCCACAGGCGGAGCTGGGTGGACATAATAAGATACACTTTAGGTAAGGGAGAAAAGGACTTCTGCAAAGCCAAATCCAAATCCAAAAAGCATCTGAGCACAAAGTTTGCTTAAATCTTGTTCTTGGGGATCTAAGTCAACAGCTGTAATCCTCACTCAGCAGGTATATAACCACTGGAATGCCAAATTCCGTAGCACAGCATCTCATGATTCCTCATGACGACCACCATTCCTTTACTGGTTTTGCCTAGCTGATGGCATGTGCCATTTCAGTCTGAGATCCTGGTATGTCCACAGGGAACTGTAACAACAAAGGTGATGTAAGGAGATGTCTGTGCTGTAGTAAACTGGCATAAAAACAAAATAAATGTCAACTACTGGTGAAAAATAGATTGAGTCAGCTTTGCTTCATAGCTGCCTATCTGTTCTTGTTATTTCAAGCTACTGCTTTTTTGGAATAAACCTAGTGTTGAGCCAGAATAGCTGAGTTATATTTTCTTTGGACAGCCCACCAATTATATTACTAATTCTATTACCTTTGAGACCATTATTCTATCCTCACAATTTTCTCCATCTCGGATGGAAAGTCCTCTTCCCTTCTCCCCCTCCCCATGCCCCCAACATTGCTTTCTCCAAAAGTTATTTTGGAACCTCAGAAATGAGATAAAACAACACGTCTCTAAAGAACATGACGTGGTATGGGTACACAGAGAAAGGACTGATCTCTGCTTTTAATGTGTGARCAGTGCCTTTGTCATTACAATAGCATAGCTGGCACGTTTGTGTGGGAAGCGAGCTCAGAGGCTGGAAATAGAGAGTTTCTATTGCCAGCCATGTACTCATGACTTCCTCCTTTGTGTATATTGTCCTTCTGATCAAAGTCTCCTTTGCTGTTCTGATTTAGGCAACTATACTCCACAAAGCTCCTCCTGCCAAAATCCTCATTTCCTAAGCATCTCTTCCTCTTCCACCTCTCATGTGCAGATTTAATACACACCCCGGACCTCCAAACCATTGCACTGAACTTCAGCATAGCCCATGGCTCTATCCCCAGAACACTGACGCACCAGGGAAGCTGCAGAGGTATGCCGGGGCCAGGCTGGTGGCTGGGCTTGCCAGGCACAGGAGTCCGTGGCTGCAGCCTCACCCCACAGCACCACAGATCGGCTGCATGCACCAGGGACTGCAATCACCACCTTTAAGCTGCTTGTGAACTGCGGTTTGGCCATCCTGGCTTATAGGAAAGTGCAGCAGTAGCAGTGTTTGTCAATAACAGGGCAGGCTAAATCTTTGGCAATGCATTAAAAAGGATATTTCCTTTTCATTCTTTTGGTTATTTACAGAAAGCGCAGCTTTTATAATGAAAGGGCTGTTTCTGAAAGCATTCTAGTAACATTAAAGTGAGAGGCAGTTGTCAGTTTCCTTCCCACCTTTTTAATTCAGTACTACTTCGACTCATAATTCTCCTGAGCTGTAAAACATGTACAACTGATTCCTGCATATTGTGTGCTGAACAGTTATTTTTTGCGACTTGCATTGCAGCACTTGCTGTCCTTACATATTTGCTAAAAGTCTACAATTATAGCAAATTACACTATGATGCAGCACTCTCAGGACCTTTATAAAGTACAATGGTAACTGTTTCAAAGATTTTGGCTCTGTGGGTGTCTCTACTCTCCTGCCTGTGAATAACATCTCTGAATTTATGGTTGTACTTCGCATATTGACTTCTGGAGTTATCAAGACTCCCTTGGCAGGACACTGAGAAGAGCATTTAGCAAAAAGCAATCAGCAGAACTCTGAAATCACAAGATACTCCCCTCCGAAGGCTGGAGCTATTCATCACAAAGTAACAACTTAGAAAAAGGAATACAGCAAATTTGAAATTATGTAATCATTACTGAGCATTAATAAAGCAGACCTCACACCTAGCTAAAACGTTTTACAACTGTGAATGTACACCAGAAGGCCTTGCTAATTATGGAGGTTTGACTCTCTCTGAAGAAATACAAAGCAAGGAGTGTAATCCTATTTGCAGTTACATTCATCTAAGTGTTCAGCTCCCATGTAGATTATAAGAGAAAAAGAAGAAAAAGGAAAAAAAACAGTGGTTCATATTATTATCAGCTATAAATTGGGTATGCTTAAGAAGTGTAAGCACCTCCAGTTGTTTTATTATGAATTTCTTCATGTTTTCTTTATCCAAATCCTTCCTGGATATGGTGACGGTGTGGTAGATTTAGCCTGTTGGAAATGCTGTAGCGGATCAGACAGGAGCTAGTGATGTGGGAAAAGCTGTTTTGGTAGTACCACATCAGACTGAGCAAAAATCAGCAGACAGATGTGAAGGGCCTAAGTAAGACTTAGCAGAATATCCCAGAGCTGGCCACATTGGTCAAGACATTGGTAATCATGGTCTCCCACATCCACTTACTTGCTGCTATGATGAAAGCCAAAGTTAAAAGTGTAATTTTGAGGCTTTGAATAACATTTTGAGGTTCCTCTCCTCCACCCGAAACAACTAACCATTATAATAAAGGCGTTAAAGTCCCACTCATCTTGGTTAACAGTATCATTCAACTCCATGGCAACTTTAAAACGAAGTTATGTATGAAATACGTTTATCCCAAATGTGACCAGCAACACCAGCTATCTTAAACTCTATTGTTCCTAATCAGTTTATTGTTAAGTTGTATGTATAAAGAAACTAATTCATTATTTAACTATTTTTTTTTTTCTCATTCAGGCCACAGAACTTACTGCAAGTCATAAAATCAGCAAAACGGAGGAAGATTCTACATCTGTTTGTTGTAAACACTTGTTGCACCAGAGTTTACTGTAAAGAAGCAAGATATTTTATGTGTTTGTGTTCCTTTTGTTCCAAACTTGCTTGGCTCTATCTAGAAAACTTGCACCCAATGTTTCTAAAATAATGATAAGGCAATGACACTGTAGTTATTTCAATACTTTTAATACTACTGCTAATTTCAGGAACCTAGTTTTACATTTCTAGAAACATAATTCCTAAGTAATTTTTWAAAAAAGTATACATGCCTAGTTGCTTTGAGCAATTAAGACAAGGTATATGAGTACTGGTACCACACCTTTACAGATATGGAAATAGCAAGTTTCTAACAATGTTGTAAAATTGTAAAATATATTACATGCTTTCAGAAAAGAGGTATAAGTACAGTATTAGAAAAAGCTGTAAGAACCAAAGCTTATGCAATTTGTATAAAGGACTACAGCTGTCAGTTGAGCTAAAATTTTTAAAGCAGATATAATAACAAATGTTGTTAATTGTTTACTACCTGAATTCGGAGCTTAAGCAAGATTTGGTGAATATGAAGAACTGTCCTTATCTTCTGTGTTGCTGGGGAGCAGAAATCTGTATTTACCACCGAATACAAAATGACTTGTAAAGCAGCAGTCCTCATTAAAAAAAGTGGTTTAAGAGTGTCCTCTTGTGGCACTCCAGAATAATCCATCAGAAGTTGTGTTGCACAGAAACACTTTTTTAAGAATTGGATTCTGGTATTGGTTTGGTTTTTTGTTTGGTTGGTTGGTTGGTTTGGGGTTTTTTTTGGTTGGTTGTTTGGTTGGTTTTTGGGGTTTTGTTTGTTTGGGTTTTTTTTAAATTATACTAAAGAAATATTTGCAAACAGGTTTGAATTAGGCCTTTATAGTTTTAGGCATAAGTATTTCAAGTTTTGTTGATCTGGGAATAAGCTTTTACATCGGTTCAGGAAAACACAATGCCAAAGGTCTCCAGTGGCACCTCTTCTTGCCACCCCGAGGGGACAGGGCTGTGTGCTTTTGAACTTACTTTGCACCAAACATAAAGTGATCACAGGTGATTTTTAATTTACTGCAGCACTGCTGTAGCTCAAGTGTCTCAAAAGTTAATAGAGACATTGGTGATGTTGTACAGCATCCCAGAAGGGAAATCTGTTCATCCAGGATTGACTCTGCTGTGCATTTGCCTCCTTGATTGCTCTAAAAGGTCCTAATGACACACAGTGTTGCACTTCTGTGTAGGCAGCTGCTCCTGAGCAGCGTGTAGTAGGAAGGGAGACCTCAAGCATTCGATACTGAGTTGGAAAGTTTGGCTGTAGGTTAAGATGGTGCCAGAGAGTAGACATGTAAGAAGAGGGAATAGAAGTGAAGACAATATGGTTGTGTAGTTGATGAGGAGTGTAATGCCAAGCTGAAATATTTCATTTATAAGGGATTTTTTTTTCCTGAACAATCAATTACTTAAAAGAGAACAAGGTTGTGCAGTACTCTGGTGGAGCAGTGTTTTCTACTGACAAGTTTGGTATGAAAAGTTCCTGTCAGCCCTGTTGATCTTCACATGGACAGTGCAAGTGCCTCTGCTGCATTTCACCAAATGGTCAAAACCGAAAATCATCAGCTGCCTCAATGTATGTGGCTGCTCTCTTGAATTTTATGGGAAAACTATAATAGATAAAATTGTCTTGGTGTCCTGTTACTCCCTGAAAAAGCCTTGAGGTGATACAAAAGAAACTGTTTACTGAGAGAAAGTTACCCAAAGGGCACATGAGAGCAGAATACTGTGGAAACCTTCCCCGGGAACAATCAAGTTGGTGGTATGTATGTAGTGGTCCATACAACCTACACATGTGTACTAACACACAGTGCACAGTTTTGAGGTCCAGATAGTCTCCAAGTCTAAAAGCACTGTATTGTTATGAAATCTTCTTTTCCCTCATAACCTATGTAGAACAGACTTCTGATTTTGTTCTTTTTCTTTTAGTGGGGAAGAACAGGATGTACTGCTAAAAACTAAGAGAGTTTGATCTGAGCCAGAAAGCTTTGGTTTTAAACTTCATTTTAGGAGGAAAAAAAATCAAAGAATATTTGAGAATTACCCTTAGAGAAGACAGGCAAGCAAAAGCATATGGGAGAGGCTTGCTTTGAAAATTATTATGGGCTGATAACCTGAAAACCAGGTTTCTGAGAACAGTTATTATAAAAAAGCATAGTATCATTTTCTTTCCCATTCAGATAGTGTTTGCAAGATGAAGTTAGTTTCCATGTTCTTAGGTGGTGTTGTTGTGCCTGTATTATTTGTAAATTATTTGTGAATGCTAGTTTTTTGTTTTATTTTACCTTTTATCCAACCTACAAGAGTCTGGGTTGTATTTCTTGCTGTGCCAGTTAAGATTTTGAGTCAACTGCTTTGTTGTTGTTTTTCTTACCTCTAGCAACTGAGAAAAAGTTTATCAGCCCCAAAGGTAATGTTTAAAAGGTAGAAATGCACAAAGTTATTATTACTCTTGTGGTCTAAATTAGAAGTGGAGAATAGAAAGCCGTTGAATAATTTAGAAATAAAGATAGGTAGAAAAAAAGCCCTTGATATGTACAGGGAATGTCAAGTCTTTGGGTCTTAAAAGAACTATGTGGGAAGAAAACTTAGGCTGTGAATTAATGAAAAAGTATTTTCTTGGAAGGAACTTCAAGTAAGTTTTTGAACAAGAAGACCTGTTTTTCTGCACTGTCTCCCCTGTCTTCCATCTCTTGTTTCCTGCTGTATCTTACTTACATAGTTTGTTTATGGTTGCAGGTATCAATTGTCAACTCTGCTGTATTTTACAAAATCATATGATAACATTTAATTTATTAAGCATTTCATTTGGTGCCTATTTTGTTATAGATGTTACTCACTCCCTATAAATAATAGAGGAATTTTCCCATGTTTAACTGACAGGTGCCATTTTGATTTGACTGTCCTTCTGACAGTCTTGTAGTGCTTTATGCTGCCTGGTCTGCTGGAATCGGATGGGCTGTGCAGACTGCTTGGATTCACCCCAGTTGCTTTGCTGATGTGGATGTTGTTGCCAGCAGTTATGCAACAGTGCTTTGTTAGAGCAGAGACTGGATGGAATAATATTTTTTTTCTTGATTGCTTTGATACCTGAGCCCGTGTGTCCTCTGCTCCATGAACAAAGTAGCCAAACGGGGAGGAGGTGGAAGATCTGTGTCAGTAGTAAGGTCAGCCTAACCTATCTTGAACCTGAGGAAAGATATCACACGACTTGTGAGCTCTGACTTATTTGCTTAATATGAGTCAGCCTGCTTAGGTGAGTTACTTGGGCAAGGGACTAAGATCAGGGTGGGAACAGAAGTCCAAGAATATGCAGTGTTTCACCTAAATTCTTGATCATCTGTTCACCTTAGTGGCTTTAAGCCCAGTGGAAGCTTCAGATTTTAAGGAATTTGGCTTGCCTTGACAGTATCTGCTGTCAGTTTTGCCTTGGGAGAATTTGTCCTAAGAGCAACCTCTGAACGAATTTGTTTTATTGATTATATTAACTTGGTGATCTTTGGAAACACAAAGCCAGTCTTAGCTGTGCTGTCAATTCAATTGCTCCACTGCTCCCTTTCTATTTATCATTAAAATTGTGATTGATTAGCTTGTAGTGTATTTTATTGCCTTGTTTCCTAAAATAAAAAAGTAGCGATATGAATCTGAGGGCTCAAATACTCAAAGAAGATACTTAAAAATAATCAGTGTCTGCTTTCAGATGAGTACTTGCTAAAGTTTCTTCATATTGAGGGAAATCCATGATTACAGAGGTGACCCCTGAAAACTGCTATTGAGAGTAAGCCTTACCCAGGTCTTACTAATATACTCAGTCACGTGCAGAATCATGTTATCAACATTTCCTTGTTTGACTGCATGGTCACTCTGGAAGACAAATGTTTGTGCTAAGTTGTAAGAGAGAGAAGAGGACACCTTTTTACGTAACCTAGGATACCTATATGCTTGAAGTTAAGTATGTTAAAAGTTTCTTGTAAGATTAAGGTCTATAGCTGTAGACAAATGAAAATGGATGGAGCAGATTTCCTGCTATTTACATTACTGCTTCTTTTCCTCCAGTAAGATCCATACAGATCTAGATTAACAGCAAAAAATATTTGTAATAACAACCTTATTGTGGCTTTTGAGTTTAAAAGCAAAAATCAAATTCAAATATATTATAATCCTTTTTGAATGACATCTTGATCGCTAAATTTCATCCTAAATGGAATTGTGTATTTCATATGAATTGAGGATATCTTGTGGGACTGCAGTGTTCATTCAGGGGAGTTTGCCTGTGTTCCCCGAATCTAAGCTAGTTTAATTTTTCTGAGCCTTCAAGACTCAGCTGGACCTTGGAAACAAACAAAACTGTGGACTTTGCATTAATATCACTGGAAATATTTTCACTGTTCTCAATGACAGTTGACAGATGGAGGTCAGCTGTCTCGCAGGGGGAAAAGGATTCTGGCTCATGAGCTGGC